>CM053786.1:368052259-368429759 GCA_028749045.1 Cupressus sempervirens | reverse complement strand
GGGAGAAAATTAGGCTCTTCACACTGTCTCAAACAAAAGAAAGAGGAAATTAAATAATAATAATAATAATAAGAAATTTAAGAAAGATCATTCACATGTTAAGTGTTTTAAGTGTGAGAAAATAGGACACACATTCAAAAACTGTCCAGAAAGAGAAAAAATTCTAGCCTCCCTTGCTGAAACAAAGGAAGATGAAAATCAACTATAGTATTCCTCACTTTCAAGTGAATTAAATTCAAATAAAAAAACTTGGATTGTAGACAGTTGTGCATCCCATCACATATTTGGATTCAGAGATATGTTTGATACATTTGGAACTCATATCACTGAAGGAGTTACTATTGGAGACAACTCTACCTATCCTGTAAAAGGTATTGGGACATGTTCTATAAAATTAAAGGATGGAACTAAACTTAATCTTAAAGATGTCTTATTTGTACTAGGCATAAAAAGGAACCTTATTTCTATCTCAAGTCTAATAGATGATGAATATCATGTCACCTTCAACAAAGACAAAGTACTATATTGGCATAATAACTCGAATATGAAAAATGCTATTATCATAGGATCTAGATTTGGAACATTATATAGATTAAGAAATATTCAAACTCAAGGTCTTAGTCTTGAAACATCCAATGTTAATGAATTATAGCATAGATGACTTGGGCACATTGGGTTTAGTTCACTTCCTAATTTAGATAAGATAATTTCTGGTGCTCCTAAACTAGACTCATCTCATAGAGGAACTTGCAAAGGGTGTGCTCTAGGGAAAATCATAAAAAAACCTTTTCCCTATAATGAACATAAGTCAAAATTAGTTTTCAAACTAGTTCATTCAAATATTTGTAGACCCATGCCCACACCTTCTCTAGGAGGTTTCCTTTATTACATATCCTTCATTGATGACTTTTCTAGGAAGACCTAGATCTATTTCTTGAAAGTAAAAGAATCAAATGAAGTTCTATCAAAATTCAAAACCTTTAGAGCATTAGTAGAGAATCAAACAAGTAAAAAGATTAAAACATTAAGATTAGATAATGGAAGAGAATATACATCTAACATCTTCAAAAGCTTTTGCTATTTTGTTGGGATTAAGAGGGAGTATATAGTACCTTATAATCCTCAACAAAATGGAGTCACAGAAATGAAAAATAGAACCATCATTGAAGCTGCAAAAGCTATGTTACATGATTAGAATATGCATGCATCATTTTGGGCAAAAACTTCTAAGACTGCAGTATACATTCAAAACAAATGTCCACATTCATTTCTAAAGAATACCACACCTGAAGAAGTCTTCTCAAGGATCAAACTAGACTTAAGTCATCTTAGAATATTTGGATGTCCAGTATACATTCACATACCCAAAGAAAAGAGGACTAAACTTGAGCCTTTTGGGAAGAGAGGCATATTTGTAGGATATTGTGAAAATTCCAAGGGTTATAGAATTTACATTCCTGGACAAAGATCAGTTGAAATAAGTAGAGATGTAATTTTTGAAGAGGATTATGCCTTAAAACTTTCAACTGGCATAGAAGATTAACCGATCTTAGATGACAAGGGAATTAGACAAATTGAAAATCAGAGGGAGCACACACCTGAAGAGAGAGAACTAGATATAACAAATGGGAAGAAAAGATCATTATGGGCAAGAAAGATGCTTGAAGAAAATAATGTGGAACTAGATGAGATCTCAAAAGAAAACAAGAGAACTCAAAATCAATCATATTATATTGCTCTCATAATTGAGATAAACAAAATCAAACCATCTAGAGCTGAAGAAGCCCTAAAGTCACAAGAGTGGAAAGATGCCATGATAGAAGAATACAATTCCATAATCCAAAATGATGTTCGAGATATTATACCTAGGCCTAAAGACAAAATAGTTGTATCTTCAAAATGGTTATACAAAATCAAATATGCTGCTGATGGAAGTATTGAAAAATAGAAAGCTAGATTTGTTGCGTGAGGATTCTCCTAGAAAGCTGGAATTGACTATGAAGAAACCTTTGCACCAGTAGCTTGTTACACTTCTATAAGAATAATTATTGCAATTGTAGAATCAAAAGGATGGAAGATTCATCAAATGGATGTTAAAACTACTTTCCTAAATGGGGTCATTAATGAAGAAGTCTACATAGAACAACCTGAAGGGTTCATCATAAAAGACAAAAGTTTATATGTATGTAAACTCAAGAAAGCACTCTATGGTCTCAAACAGGCTCCTCAAGCCTGGTATGAAAGGATAGATAACTACCTTTCCAAACTCGAATACTCAAAAAATGAAGTTGATTCTAACATATACTTCAAAACCACAAGTGATGGAATGGTAATACTTGTTCTCTATGTTGATGACTTGTTGATAATAGGTGATGATAAATTAATTGAAAAATGTAAGCAAGATTTGATAGCTGAATTTGAAATGAAAGATTTAGGGTTATTACACTACTTCTTGGGATTAGAAGTTAATCAGAAAGAAGACTACATTTTCTTACATCAAGGAAAGTACACTAAAGATATTCTGACTAGATTTGGAATGATGGATAGTAAGCCCTTATCTACTCCGATGGAGACAAACTTACACAAGCTTAAAGAAGAAGCATCAAAATCTGAGGACATTGATCCTACTCTCTTCAAACAAATAATTGGATCTATTATGTGCCTGGTAAATTCTAGACCTAACATATGCTATGCTACAAATGTTCTTAGTCATTTCATGTGTAAACCTAAGAAGATCCATCTTATGGCTGCAAAACATATATTAAGATATTTACGAGGATCTATTGGTTTTGGATTAAAATATGAAAAAGTTGAGATAAATTTGGAACGATATACTAATTCAGATTGGGTAGGATGTTCCTCTAACTGCAAGAGCACTACAAGTTGTTGCTTCAGTCTTGGGTTGACCATGATATCTTGGTTCAACAAAAAACCACTAGTTGTTGCCTTAAGTTCTACTGAAGCCGAGTATGTAGCCACTTCCATGGGAGCACATAAAGAAATTTGGTTAAGAAAACTTCTATTTGGGCTATTTGAAAAACCTCTAAAACCAACTGTGATTCATTGTGATAATCAAAGTTGTATCAAGCTATCAGAAAATCTAATTTTCCACAATCAATCAAAGCATATTGAGACTCCCTATCACTACATAAGAGACATGGTCAATAGAGATATCATTAAATTGAGTTATATCAATACAAATGAATAGAATGCTGATATTTTTACCAAACCTCTTGTGAAGTTGAAAATTGTGTACTTTTGAGAAAAAATTGGTATGATATTATTGTAAATGCATCTATTATTCATGAATACAAATTATTCTCTTATTTTTGCTTGCAAGCTTGTATTGTGAAAAGTGATGACTTTTCTTGAGAAAGGTGATGATCTTTCGTGTGTTTTGATCTTATGATAAAGTGACGACTTTATTTTAGTTGATCTATTTTCAAACAATGGTTAAAATTGTTGTTATCTTTTAGGCCAGATTTGTCGAACACATTGGTAACCTTCATGGGTCTTTTGGGATGATAGTCAGACACCATGAAAACCCATTGTTTTGGAAGTTTGGGTTATCCTTGTTTTTTTTTTGGGTCAAATTTTGCTGGACACATTGATAACCTTCATGGGTCTTTTGGGCAATAGCCAGACACCATGAAAATCCATTATATTTTCCTTCTTCTCTCTCTCTCTCTCTCTCTCTCTCTCAGTTTAAAACATAATGATTACATTTTTTGTTAAACTTAATTCAATTTCCCTTGCTAAAGAGGGAGTGTTAAAATGTTAGCTGTGTGAAATTGAACCTATATATTTTATGACTATCCCCAAATAAATTTTGCATAACTAATTACTGTAATTTTATATATATATATATATATATATATGTATATATATATGTATATCTATACATATATATATACATATATATATACATATATATATATATACATATATATATATATACATATATATATATATACATATACATACATACATACATACATACATATATATATATATATATATATATATATGTCTCATTATTACTATTATTATGTATATAAATATATAATATTATATATACATATACATATACATATACATACGTACATACATACATATATATACCCAAGTTTAGATTAAGCATTAATATAATGTAATGTAATCTGTTTATACCTTTGATAGCACATAATTATTTTAATACTACCAATGACACATGTTTATTATATTCTGCTGATAACTTAGTACATACGTAGACCTTATAATGCCGATACAAAATAATACAAATTACACTCATGTAATAGTTGGCAGATTATATTACGTGGTGTTTGCTTACCACTGTGAGTGGAAGCTTTAACATTAATACTAACTAATGATTGTTTTCAATTGTCAAATGTTGTGACCTAACACATAACCATTGGGTTGTTGGTATGTGATCTTTCATCACGTCTTCTCATCCATATGCCTGTACACACACACACACACATTTTGATCTGTAGTGTGAAGTAGATCAATAACAATGGCAATCATATTTTCACACCTGCAGATCATAATACATAATCAAGGATATATTATGTTCAAAAAATTATCATCAATAAAATCTAGAATTTAATATCAGCATCTTAACATTTTCATCTTCAAGATTAAGAAAATTGAGATTTACACCAATCAAGTTTACAGTATAACATAAAACTATACATTATTTAGATCACTGTGTTTACTTTAAGAGGTTGGATGATGATAGCTACATTATTTTATGTTTATATATTGATAATATGCTTGTAGCTGGCTCTAACATGGATCACATTAAGGGGGCTAAATGCTAGTTAGCACATGCATCTTTTATGAAGGATTTGGGGGCAAAAAAACATATCCTTAGTATGAAGATTTATAGAGATAGGAAGAATAAGAAATTGACATTATCTCAGGCTGATTATATAGTGAAGGTGTTGCAATGTTTCTCTATGGAGAATGCTAAAGTTGTTAGAACACCTTTTCCTAGTCATTTAAAGTTGACTAAAGAAATGTGTCCAAAGACATAAGAAGAGGAGGATAAGATTTCCAAGGTACCTTATGCTTTAGCTATAGGAAGCTTCATGTATGCTATGATATATACAAGGCTAGATGTTGCACATGTAGTGGGAGTTGTTAGCAGGTATATGAATCATCCATACATTGATCATTGGAATGCAATCAAATGGATTCTCAGATATTTGAGAGAAATATCTAGTAAGTGTCTACATTTTGAAGTTTTTACTACTTACATTTTGAAATCTTTACTACTAATTTATAGGGATATGTTGACTTAGGTTTGGGAGGCGATATTGATACTAGGAGAATTACTATAGGTTATGTATTTACTATTGTTGGAGCAATAGTGAGCTAGGTTTCTCTATTGTAGAAGGTTAATGTTTTATCCACTGTATAAGAAGAGTATGATATTGCTATAGAGGCAGCCAAGGAGATGATATGGCTTTATTTCTTCTTGGAAGAATTGGGACAACCTCATAAGGATAATTATTTTTTATAGATAATTAGAGTGTCATTCAACTTGCAAAAAATTTATCTCTACATTCAAAGAGAAAACACATATAGTTGCAATACCATTTCATTCAATCAGTTCTAGATGATGGAAAGATAAAGCTAGAAAAAATACATATAGATGATAGTTCAGCGAATATTTTTACAAAGGTAGTGACAAGGGAGAAGTTGAACTCCTCTTTAGCTTCGGTTGGTCTTCTAGACTAAACATAATAAATGAATAGCAAAGTCTAGGGTAATTTGATCTAGTGGGAGCCCCATGAAGTAGTCGCATAGCTATAGGATCAGTCTTCAAGTGGGAGATTATTGTCTAGCAAGGAGTCTAATCAGTCCCCAAGTGGGAGATTGTTAGTTTGTGGTGATTGATCAAGAAAGTACTATACATACTTCATAATTCTTTGGGGTTTGGGGCATCGGCCCGAAAATATAAAATTTGGGCCCTATTTTATCAAGATTTTGGGCCAATATGTAATAATTAATTATAGCCTTGAAGCAACAAAAATACTTTTATAAAAGGGCTTAGGGTTAGTGATTATTTTATTATGTGATGCAAAATTTCTTCTTGCAGTGGTATTGAGTTGTAAGGTATTATGAAATGTAATCAAGTTGTAATCATTGGATCATAATAATATTAGACTTCTTGTTTGGTGGACGTAGCCCATGGTTTGGGTAAACCATGTTAAATCTTGGTGTCTTGTATTCTCTTCTATGTGATCTATTATTTTTTGATATTGTTTATATTTGCATGTAATTGTTATTCCTGTCTGATGTTAATCCTAACAAAGGGCATGGCAATTAAATCCTAGATCTCCACATGATACATACATACATAAATGTATATGCATGTACATACATACATGTACATGTATTTATGTATGTATGTACATACATACATGTACATGTATTTATGTATGTATGTATACATAGATCTTTTTTAAGGTGCTTATTACATATTAGCTACATAACATGAAAATTGATCCAACTGCATACATATTCCAAAATCCAAATAATAAAACAACAAAACTCACTTAACCCGTGCTAAGTGACTTAGCTTGAGATCCTACACAAAAATAATGTTGATTGTTCCTTTTATTGTGCCTAATCTAATGATAGTTCTACAAGAATTTGTAATCAACCCAGCTAATCAACAACTTTACCAAATTAACAACAATAGTAGATACTTGGGATCCTCATAGGGAGAGTGTGCCAATACAATTCAAAACTTACAAAATTTAAATCAAGTTATTTATCTACAATTCTTGTAAACCTTTAATAAGGTAGGCATAAAATACTAAGTTTGCTAGATCCATATATCCCAGTTGAATTTACTAGCAAACATAGAACAAGTAATAACATAGTCCACTAAGTTTTCCAACATGTTCCTACAATGTTAATACCCTATCTTAGCTAATTTTCCTAAATCTAATTGAAGTCAAATTGGAATTTCAAAAACTCGTATTTCTTGAGCAAATAGAAAACATAGTTACAATTAAGAGGCGCAAATAAGTAAACATATTTCAAACCCCATTTCAAAAGAAAGCAAGCATTAAATACATATACTCTTTAAAAAGTTGAACAAATTTTCCTTTAACAAAATTAGATATATTCTAAGATTTTATACAATATTTCAGCTAGATTTTCTCATTAGAAATCATGGGATTTGGAAAAAAAACATATATTTGAAATAAAAGTTTGTATTAGCCAAAACCAAATAAAAATAAACTCAATGAGATATATTCTAGGATTTCTATTAAATAAAGAAATGGGTCTTATCACCTACTTGATTAGTTTGGAGTTTTGTTCTCACCAAAAATCATAAAATGTAAGAACAACTATGCCAAAAAGAACATAAAAAGATGATTATTGTGCATAATCATTTTTTTTAGCTCTTTTGGCAAAATCATTCTTATAATTTTTTGGCTCAATCTCCAACTAGTCAGTATGTGTTTTTAAAAAAATTATTGGACTGTAAGTCAGGAAAAAGAGAAATATTAAACTTGAAAATGATGTACATAAATGCAATTAATTTTATAAACTTACAAAGAGAACCATAGAATTATAAGAAACTATTGTGGTTTGTACTATTTGAAAATTATAGTTACAAGTGATAAAGTTATATACCTTTTGATTCAAAGAGCATAAATAATGGAAATGAAGTGTTTCTGAAGGTGTAAGCTCAACTACACACCCCCCCCGAACATGTGAATGGTACTTTTAAGTTGATAATAGTAGTTACATACATACATACATAGATGGTTAAGTGCTACTTAACTATGTCCAAGGCTACCTAACTATGTCCAACTTGTCTGCACACTAGAGGCATACTTTTCCTACTAGGCTGCCTACATACCCATATCCACATGATGAAGACCTTTGAACTACTCAATCTAACAAATATATAGTTCTAGTTTCTAATTATTTGCATGTAGTTGTATTCCTATAACCACTAGTGAACTTTACTCACCTAATATAGCTATTCGCAATCATACACCCACTCCAGCAAATTAGGTAGTTTTCTATAATTAAAATATTATAATACACTCATGCAACCTTTGTGTTGTGGTTTACAGTTAATGTAAGGTTAAACTATACATGTCCTAACTCACTTCTTATATAGTATAGTTTAAAAGCTTGTGACAATACACATGGCCATGCTACCTATTGGGTGAGCTTTATTGTTTTTCTGTTGTGCCAAGATCTCTTTGTTTATATACATACATACATACATATACATATATTGTTAGAATTATTTAGAGTAAATGGGGGGGGGGAATTAGTTATCCAAGGTTTAGATGTACAATTAAAACTTTTCACAGTTTAGTGAACCCATAGCCATAAAACATTTTTATCATGCATGCATCCATAAGATTATGCAATCACTTAAACTTGTAGGTTACTGTCAAATCAACTTTGCAGAAATATAATGATGAAGCATAATAGATTCAATAACATATTTGACACAATGATTTAACATGGAAACCCAATTTGGGAAAAAACACTAGTAACATGCTACTCATTCTCACTCTTCTGAAGTGATGCTCCATGAAAGGCAAACCCTATTAAAGGTTACAATGCACACTGTTAAATGTGACTTGGTTAAAGGATTTCAATCACCCTATTAGGAGTGAGCCTTGATAGAGGACTTTAGATCATTTACTTGGAATGCCACCTGGTTAAAGGATTTACAAATGACTATTAGGTCAACCTTAATCCAAAGGATTTACCCTAGACTGGTACAATTATTAGAAAGTAATAGTAAGGCTAGATTGTATAACAACTTACAACTCCATTTGTAGATTAAAAATATGTGTTTCAGTCCTCCATTTTGCTTGGCTTTCACACACTTTAGCTCTGATAGCTTGTTCACCCTTCAAGCATCCATACCCTTAAGCCTTCTTGCTTTGCTTGTCAATGTAGTCTCTTCTCTTAGGTCACTAAATGAAGCAATACCCTAGACTCCTTGTCTTCCTTAGGTTCTCGCACATGAAAGCCTTTGCTTCTGACTAGCCATCTCTATAAATAGAGAATTAAGATCTTTTGATATTCATCCTCCATCGTCCATTTTAGGTTTAGGTTAGATTAGGTAGGATTTAATGAATCTACTCCTCATTTCATTTCATTCTCTTCTAAAATATTCTTCTTCAACCCTCTTTGAATTCACCTCAAAATGGTTTACCATGTATTCTGTGCCACCAACTCATCAATCTTATCTTCCACATGGCTCACACAATTCAAGAAATCAAACTTGTCAGCTTAGATTCATCGAATTATTGATCTTTCTCATAATGACTGGCTTCTGATGCTCAACACATATTGCATTTCTCGACATTCTCTATCAAATCACTCGACATTAACTAAACTATACTCGGCTTACATTGTGTCACTCAACTTACACTAAAATTGACTTTTCTAGGCTCCAACTATTTTTTTTCTTAGCTTGCACTAACTTTGCTTGGCACCTACTATGCAAATTATTAAGCTTGGTAGAGAAACTTTGTTTACCTTGTTCTTCTAAACTTAATCAGTGTAGCCATCCTTTGTACCCTCAAGTAGATTAGCAATCCACTATAATATCATTGTCTTAACTAATATTTTTACTCATTTTCATATCATAACTCAACCTTTCCTTCAGGTGTTATTGTTACCTCATTTGATCAAATCATCTTCATCAATCAAACAAATGATAGTACTCAAATCATATGATCAATTGTCTTACCAACAAGTAGCAGGTTTAACATCAATGACAAAATAATGATTGAAACACATTACATACTTGTTTAAATCTTTTTTCAACATATATATGTATATATATCTGCATACATACATACATACATATACAGATATCACAAGGGCATGACGATGAGATGCAGAGAGCACAAGGGTATGATAATGAAATGTAGTGATCACAAGGATGTGTCAATGAAATCTTAGATCTCCACAATCCACAAGATCTCTCTATATATACATGTGTAAATACATACATCTACATATGTAATTTCATCAGCTTGAAAAACTATGTTTGATCTTGCTAGCTAAGAATAGTTGATTGTTCCTTTTATTGTACCTAATCTGATGACAGTTTTACAAGAATTTGTAATCAACCCAACTAATCAATTATTCAACCAATTTAACTAGGTTATGGCTTATTTTTTTGTAAAAATATCTACAATGATATGATTTTCTAAAATTTATTGCCCATTTTTCATGGTCTACATTATTTTACTGCAAGATCTTGAGCTAAGTCAATTAACACGAGTTGAGTGAGCTTTATTGTTTTATATTTTGGATTCTGGAATATAGGCTTTGTTCAAATCCTAACTTTAATGAAGTAGTAAAGTGGTTTTTAGGGTGGAAAGGACTATATAATGAATAGGAAACTTGAAAACTTGAATGTTGAAATGTTGAAATGAAAATTATTGAGGATCAAATACCTATGGCAGAGTTACAACACAATATGAGGTTGATTTTAGATATAAATGAAAAAAAATGACATAAATCATTCCCTAATTGTTTTGATTGTGGAGAGCTGCATGCAAAAGAGGGTGGAAAGCTTTGCACATTGGTGGAGATTCTATTGTCATGCCCTTGTGATCATTGCATTTCATTGTCACGCCCTTATGATCTCTACATTTTGTTGTCGTTCCCTTGGTGGAGATCAGTGGAGATCTAAGATTTTGTTGCCATGCCCTTGTGATCTTTAGATTTCATTGTCATGCCCTTTTGATCTCTCTGTCCTTGCTCTACGATTTTATTTTCATGTCATGCCCTTGTGATCTCTATGCCCTTTGTAGAACTACAACATTTGGAGTCAAATTGTGATGGCAATTTGCAATGGTGATGTAATTTGTGGTATTCGAGCCCAAATATAATAATGCTTTCTCTGCAATTGTTTTCAAGGGGAGAAGAGGCACATATGCAAATGTTATTTTCTTTTCCTTCTAAACATGTATCTCTATATATTTCCCCTAGCAAGTGATTAAAGAAGCTTCTCTTTATGTATATGTATGTGTGTGTGTGTATATATATATATATAAACATACACACACACACATATGTGTGTGTATGTATGTGTATATACACATATATACATATACATATACATATGTATATATATGTATATGCATACATATGTATGTATGTATATATGTATATAGATACATACAAATATACATATATAGAGATCACAAAGGTGCCACAATGAGATAGAAAGATACAATATACATACATACATACATCTGCATATGCAATTTCGTCACTTTGGAAAACTGTATTTGATCTTTACTCAATCACTAAGAGAAAATATAATTTTAAAGTATAGATTTATGCATACTTAGTTTTTTATGAATATTTTTGATTGAATTTTCCTAACGAGAGTGAGTCTACGCATGATGATAATGGCTCCATGTATTGGGTCTTTAGAGGAGAGAGATTTATAGAAGATTAGATGTTGTTTATGGATATGGGATGATTTGTTTGTGTGAATAGATGATCAAGCAAGTTGCTAGAAAATCAAGGTGTCAGTTGCAATTAGTTTCATTAATTAGATAAGGGAATCATCTTTGAAAGTGGGATGATCAAAGTTGGTATGTACATCCTTATGATAGATGTCTCTATCCCATAATAGAAAATTACCTGAAATAAAAAATGACAAATTATTAAATATATGAAAAATCAAAAGAACATTCACCTATAATATTTTTGAAGGATGAAAATATAATAAAAATATAATTTGGTGGAAAAAGCCATGAGCTATGTGGCTTCACATTGTGGCTATTCCACTGTCCAGTAGTGGAAACTCTTTACATTAAATATGAAGATCTTGAAAGTAAAAAAGCTAACTATCAGAGATCTATATTTGTGTTTTAGTGATATCAAATATACAGTCTAATTTTAAGAAAAATAATAGTCTTAAATGTATATGATTAAATAAAATAAAAAAGAGTACTAGTTGTAGCTATATAATTCTAGTATTACTGATTATGTTAAACAAAATGTTCAACAAAACAAGTATGAAGTAACATAAATGGATCATCTGCTCGATCCTATTATGACTTAATGTGAATGCATCTAATTATTACCTGGATGATATTATGCACGAGATCTTTACTCAATCACAAAGAGATAATATAATCTATAAGTACATATTTCTACATACTTAGTTTGGTATGAATAAATTTTATTGAATGCAAGGATAATTTATTGTATGAATTTAAGACATGAATGATTACTTTAATTTAGCACAAGTACTATGAAATTGTATATGTATGCATTTAAAGAAGTTCACATAGTGAACTGATTTACATACATACATGCACATATGCATACAATCATCATAATCAATTATCCTTGAATCTGACCAGAGCTATTTTATATGAATAAGAGATACATGTTTAGAAAGAAAAGAAAAGAACATTTACATAGGTACCTCTTCTCCCCTTGAATAAAACTGCAGAGCAAGGGCATGCAAATCACAAGGGAATGGCAACAAAATCCTAGATCTCCATTGATAACCACCAATGTTTAGAGCTCTACACCCTCGTTCGGACCTTTCCACCTTCTTTCACACACAACTCTCCACAATCAATCAAAACAAATAGGGAATGATTAATGTCTTGTTTTCTTTTCATTTTGGTTTATAATCCATAATCCACAATCCATAAGATTTCTCTATACACACACACACACACACATGAAAATAACAATGCACTTTCTAAGAGCTTACAATTGTTCAACAAAATTATTGTTTTTCAAGAAAATTCATGTAAAGAACTATTAGCTCAGAAGCAAGAACATGGTGTTGAAATAGTACAAAAAGTGCTTGACATGAGAGGTTTGTAAGTGAGGGTGTTGACCAATCTTGAAAACTTGAATGCTGAAATGAAAGCTACAGATGATTAAATGTCTATGCCAGAGTTACAACACACTATAAAGTTGATTTTAGATAAGGTAGAGGTAGATATTTAGTTATTCAATAATAAAAATTGAAGGAACAAGAGAAAAGGAGTGGCTTTACAAAGAGACTGCACAACAAAAACAACAACTAGACAACATAGAGGATATTATGGGAGCCACTAGATAGAATCTAGGAAAGTGTTGTGGCAGGTGCTAAGACATTAGAATCACTTGCAAGTGTCTTTGAGAATTTGCAGTCCAAATATAAAATCCTTATAAGAGTGTTTCAAGTATTGGCACAGTGTCCCTGCGATGATCCCAAGTATCAAATGCTTATAAGAGTGTTTCAATGTTGGGAACCACTTCAACATCCTTTGCAAGGTTTATAGGTAATGTCATTGTGGTAGAGGCTTCTACAAGGGACTAAGCCTCATGATTATGGCTAGCTCCTTTCTAAAAATATCTAGTATGATATGTTTTTGTAAAATTTCTTATCAACTCTGCCCATTTTTCTTGGTCTGCATTATTTTTATGGAGGATCTTGAGGTAAGTCACTTAGCATGGGTTGAGTGAGTCTTATTTTATTAATATTTGGATTCTAGAATATCTATATAGTTGGATCAATTTTTTTGTTGTGTAGCTAAAATGTAATAAGCACCTTAAAAAAGATCTCTAAATATACATGTTTAAAAAGAGATATAAAGAGACACCTAAAAAAATTTTCCAAATACTTGTTTCATGTCCAATTAAATAGATATTTATTATTTATTTAATTACCCTACCTTTAATTAAATAAATTTACATTTATTTAATTATGTTCACCTTTCTTTGATTTAAATAAACTAAAGTTTATCTAAATCCTAGCCTTTCCTTGATTTAAATAAACTAAGATTTATTTAAATCTTAACCCATTCACTTTAATTAAGTACTTAATTTAATTAATTAATCCTTTCCTAAATCCTACTTGGAATTAAATATTAAATTTAATCCTATTTGAGCATATGGCTCCTACCTTTAACCCTCACCTAACCTCACTATCCTACCTAACCCATCATTCTAAGCCTAGTCACTTCCTTAATCACACTTACTTTTCCTAATCATCATGCTAATCCCTTTTAATCCTAAATGTGTGCTCACACATGTGTGAGGGATGTTCACACTTTCCACACTCCTCATGCCTTCCACACCTCTTGCACACTTGTCCTCTTGCATGAGAGTCAAGTTTTCTCACACATGTGTGAGAAGCCATGCTTCTCACACCTCTTGCACACTTGTCCTCTTGCATGAGAATCAAGGTGTCTCACACATGTGTGAGAAGCCATGCTTCTCACACCTCTTAGACATGTCACCATCAAAGGTTGCTTACACATGTGTGAGCATCTTCCCCTCTTTGAATGGTCAAAATCCTAATCCACATGGAGTCTAATTGGCCTCCACCTCATGGACACCTCATTGATCCTGAGAAATCCTAGCCCTCCATCTTGCATTCAATCTCAGTCATCCATTGCATCTCATTTCGTATAAAAGGAGAGCCCTCTCCTCATTTCGACATCTACTATCTACCTCATTGTTATGCTGCACAAATTGTGAGAAACCACATCCCAATAACAATGAAATCATCATCCACTTGGTGATTTCATGAGGTTTACATTAGTAGATTAAGCTCTTTTTATTTCATGTCATCCTTATTTACATGTTCTCTTACATATTTTGAGGTTTGCATAATCATGTAGGAATAGATGTTAGTTGCTTAGTGTTTATTCCCTTTATTACATTTTTATGCAATACATTTTTGGTACGCCTGGTGAGACCCACTTCACGGGTTCAACCTAACTATCTAATGTGTTTTTTAGTATTTTGTGAGCTTGTAGGTTGAAGAAACACTTGGAGATCAAATCTTATGAAGAGCCTCTAATCGAGTCATGAAGCCCATCATTGTGTTTGGAGCACATAAGGGAAGTTTTTTGACATAAAACAATCTATATTTTCTTATTGCTTTATTTTCAAGTTGTAGAGGTACGTATACATTGAATATACTCTTCGTTATTAAGAAAAGCTAAAAAAAAAAAAAAATACTCCTTCTTTGTTGATAGATAAACTAGCTTAAAAAGGGGGGGGGGGGGGGGGGGGGGAGGGTGTTGGTGTGTTTCATTTGATCTTATTTAGGCATTTTTTTACTTTATAAAAAAATCATTTTTATATATATATTGCTAATATAAATATATATTTTATCATATATATATTTATATATAATGCAGATAAAGAAATTGTTTTTGAAAAAAAAAATCTCGTATATAGTTATATCATAATACATATATTAAAAAAAATTTAAAATAAAAGTAATAAAAATAAAAATATATATTTTTAAAATTCAAATTGATTTTTGTTTTGTAGGTGTAGCAACCCGCAGGTGCCACTGCCACCATCGACGGCACCCACTAGCATCGCCCCCGCCCTTGCGATTCCTCCACTGGCCAAAGGCCACCTGCTCTGCCCTTCCCTACTCCCCGCGCAACCCTGCAATCACTCTCTCCCGACCGAAAAACCTGCCATCCCCCACCGCCACTTGATCACCCACTGTAACCCTTGTTGTAATCTCCTCTCTGCCCACGTGAACCCTCCACTCCCGCTTGTCCACCTCCCTACACCTGCCTCTCGTGGGTGCCACTGCCCTGCGACCTCCTGTGAGCACCACCTCCACTTACTCCTACAGTCGTGTCTACTTACTCCCACCCTCCCCCACCCACTCCTCCTTCTGTCCCTACATCCCACCTCTTGCAACGCTCTTTGTGGCCACAACCACTGTAACTCCAATGCTTGCCACCGCCATTGCAACAACTCCCCCCACCACCTCCATTGCCCCTCCTTCTCGCAGCCCACTACTACCCTCTACGCTATCACTGCCCACACCAAAACCTTCCTTTCATAGCCACAAACCCTCTGCTCTACTAACCCTAACCCTCCACTCCCTCTGCTACCCTCTACACTGCTACTCCTCCTATGAAACCCTCTCTCGCCCCACCTCTAATGGCCTACAACCACCCTCCTTTTAATTTTTTATTTTTTTAAATATTCTTTTTCATTTTAAAAAAGGCAAGTGAAAAACAAACAAAAAAATCTTTTTTTGTCTCAACAAATTTTTTTTTGCCTGATGTGCCTCTAACCATCAATTTTAAGCTCACAGGTTGCTAATGTCATCACTACATCAGCATTTCACATGCCCTTCTAGGCCATAAGGAGCAGCCTTTGGTTTTTTGCTCATAACTTGAGCATACGAACTCCATTTTTGAAAAACAAAATATCACCAAAAAGCTGATTCTAAGCCTATCATTATGGTGCTAATTTCATGAAATTTTGATGTTGTTTATATCTCTATTTTATCTGTCAAAGACCAAACTTTGTGCTAACACTTTCATTGCAGGGTTGTTTCACATTTATCCTACATTTGCACTGCCCTAACTTGTGTTTTTGCAGGGATATTTTCTCACAAACCATATTGCTTGTAGGTTTTTTCTTAAAACTTTTTTGGAATGAACTTGTATGCCTAAACACTTGTCTTTGAATGCATAGTTAAAGCTAAAATAATCAAACACAATCTTGAATGCTATAAAGAAATTGAACACTTTTTCTTTGGAATGGATGATAACATTATCTTGCATGTCTAAGGATCAATGAAAATTGCAATACACATTTCATTTGGTGCTTAAGATGAACAATCACACAATATTGAATGCATAATAGAATTAGTTCTTTCCTTATCAAATTTTTTTATGTTGACGACACTTGATTTACTTATGTTGGAAAACTCTTGATTTGTATGACATTTTCAAGTTGGAAAGAACATTGTATGCTATAATCATGTGTGTCTGTAAAGTAGATTACAAAAGCTAAAGTTTCATTGGGAACGAATGTGTGTCTGTTAAACCCCGAGGCCACTTACATATTCTCTCCCCTTGCACCTTCGGGTGATCTTGGGTGCACAAGAAATAAGTGGTCATGTTTTTTCTTTTTGTTAGGAGGTCTGCTTGGAAATTTTATCACCCCTTGGGATGACCTCAACTCCAGTGTTCTAGCAGAGTATAAAAATCGGGAGGTGAATTGAAAGACACCTCTCTTGGAAGTAAAATATTGTCACTCTTGGTTAAGCCCCAAAGAACTTTATACCTTTGGGAAGTGAAGGAGGAGATTTGGGTTACCGTCTCCCCTCGGTTGTGTGGTATTATTTTTTTTCATCTACAGATTTGGGCCTCACATACCTTGTGTATATCGAGGATGCCCTCTAATTGATCCTTGTACATCTTAGTTGAAACCTTATAGGATTGTTGGTGTGTTGATATTCTTGAGTGTTTGAAACCCTCCCCCATTGAAGGGGACACATCGGCTACACTTGCCTTGTATATATTTCCTTGTTTGATTTTGCATCTCAAATTTGAAAAATCCAAAAACATCATAAAACATAAAAATCCAAAAAAATCCAAAAATTTCAAAAACAAGAAAAACAAGTCTTGGGTCAAGTCCGCTTAGTCAAGTTGTCCACATCAATTCCATGTCACTTCTTCTTTCCATCAAATTCATCACCCTCATATATCTCTTGTCTTCATCATTCAAACCATTCCTTGACATCTTAATCATCTATATTCATCCAAATAATTTCCTCGTCATTCAATCTAATCCATAATCTTCATCCTAGTCATGATTCATCATCATCTAGATTCAATTTCCTCTGTCAATCCCATCATTCATCCTTAATTAAATCCTTCTAATCATCATCCTTCTAATCCAATTCCTTGTCAAATTCAGTCATTTCTAATCAATTCTTAATTCAATCCATTTACATCTTCATCCATAATCAATCTTTCTAATTTCATTCATATTCAACTTTACATCAATCTTCTACTTTTCACATAGGAGCATTGTCATCACCATTGGACTTTAATTCAAATCTCACATTCACTCATTTGGATATCATAGGGTTTTTATCAAATCAAATCAAACCCTTATCCACATCAAATTTCAATCAAATCAATATCAAGTCCAATCCAATTCAAATCACATCAAAACAATGTTCAAAATTGCTTCTAGTCCTAGGTTCATATTACATCCATCATCAAATCTTTTGTCACTCTTCCTCTAACATCTATGGATCCAAATTTGCTTAATCAAATGGTTGACAATCTTCAAAGACAATATGGAGTTCTATCTCCCGTTCAACCTGCATATCAAATTCATCCTCAACACTTCATATCCAACTCTAACCCATCTCATGTTCATTACTTTGACAAGGGAAATCCACCTCATTATTCTTCACCTACATATGATTCCATTCATAGTCCACACAATTCCTTAATCATAAATGACCTTGCCAAGAAAATGGAGCAACTAAAGAATTATCTCTTAGCAAGTCAACAAAAAAAGTCCACCTTCCATGCCATGTGTCCTCTTCCCCCATGGTTCGAAGATCATAGTCCTCATGTCCCATCCAACTCCAACCCTCCATGCAATCCCCTACCCATAGTTACACCTTCACACAATTCTAATCCTCCAAAAACATCATCCCCACCTCATAAGGGGTATTTCTCATCATTCTTGGCTAAGTGTAAAATACAAAATGAAGAGAGCCAATCACCCAAAGTCATACCCCCAGTTCCATCTCAAGACCTTCCTCTAAAGCATGCCATTACAGATTCCTCTTCTCTTCTAGACCTAAGCATTTCTCTATCCCATCATTCCCCTATCCCTCAAGATCCATTTATCCCTCTTAGTCCATCTCAAGATTCCCTTCCTAATCAAGATCAAGGCATTCCATGTACCACACATCTTACCAATTCCACTCCATCTCAAGAGTTACCATCCATAGATCCTCCACTTCATGAAGGGATTCCTTCCACTCCATCCACTAATACTCCTCCATGTCAAGATCAAATCACTCCATCTCATGATCCACTCATTCTGCTACATGATCCTCTTTTAAGTCAAGATCAAAGCACCCCTTCATTTGCCTTTCATGATACCACTTGTGATCCTAATCCTCAACATGACCCTATCACACCTATCCAATCCACTCATGAACCCCATCTACCTAGACTCGCATCTTGTATTGAAAATGACGAGCATCCCATTGAAGAAATAATGTCTCAAGATGTTGGTACAGCTTCCACTCCTTCCAATTCCAAAATTCCTCCTTCCAAAACCTAAAGCTTACCATCCTCCATATTCCAAGTCCATTTTGGGACCTTATATCCATCATTTTCTTCCTTCCTCAGTTCCATCCATTTTAGGTCCCTATGTTCCACAGCAAAACACTTCATCCCTTCCTTCCATTTTGGGTCCTTACATACCTCCATCCACCATATCCAATTCTTCCACTTCATCCCCTCATGTTCCTAGTAAAGATAAACAAAGGCACACATCCTTGAATTCCTTCCAACATTCACCATCCCTAAGCTCTCCATCCCATTTATCCTCATATACCCCTACCATGGCCAATGGAAGCAAATTTGATGCCAAATAAAAAGAGCATAAAGTCAAAAATCCACAAAAGCCCAAGGATCAACATGTCCCCTCTAAAAGACATGTCCAAGAAAAGACAAATATGATCCAAAGAAAAATCAAAAGGCCACAAAGGCTGAAAATCAAAAATGCAAAAATTTTGCGGATTCTAAAGACACTTAATGTAGCAATGAATAAAATGACATCCAATTTTGCTAATCCAAAGGCTTCCCTTATTCATAAATCATCGAAGCTTCCATTTTCCAAATCCATTTTGGGTCCTTATGTACCAAAATCCACCATCCTAAATTCATTGTCTCCTTCCTCCATTTTGGGTTCCTATATCCCAAAATTCAAACTCTCTCCTACATATCCTCCACAATTTCCTCATTTCCATCACCCTTCAAGGTGTATGCCAATGACAGTCTTTTCGCCTCCTTCATCCATTCATTCACAAGTCTTCCAACCTAGCATCCATCAACCATGTCTTCCTCCCATCCACACCACCCCCTTAGTCCAAACCTTTTCATAATTCATTGTCTTCCATTCCCCAATCCACTTCAGCCTTCTTGTCACTATCCTACCAACATCTAGGAGAAAATAATACAAATTCCTTGAAAATAGAAAAAAGAAAAAGGAAAAGATATCGAGGGATCCCATCCATGTATCTAGATGCTTGAGTCCTCCCTTTGTATCCATCATCTTCCACTTCTACTTATCCATCCATTTATTTTTCACCTTCCACTTGCACTCTACACTAGGGGTAAGCTCCATCTGTACCAAACTTCCATACATATCTTCCACACTTCCATCTTTGATCTTGACTTTTACTTTCCTTTCATCCACTCGTGCTTACTTTCCATGTCCACATATTTTTCTCTATACTTCCATAATCCTTTCATATCTTTGATCTTGACATGTTATCCATATCTTGCATCCCATAGTCCTTGTCATGTTCATCCATTTTTCCATCCATACTCCTACATACTTTCATCCTTCTTTCATATGTCCTTGATCTTGGTTATCCCATCCATCCCATCCACTTCATATCGCACATTTCATCCATACCCTTCGTATCATTATCCCTTTTTCATACCCTCCCTCCCATATCCCTTATTCATTCCACTTTCATACCCATGTTTGTGATCACTATTCGAGGCACAATACCAAAATGTTCATACATACTTTGGCAGAGCACATGCCTCTTCTTCCTCCATACGCTAGCCTTCATAACATCCTTCCATTTTTGTGCATCCTTTCCCACCATGTTTTCTTCCATTTTCCTATCCTTGGAATGGGGCATTGGGACTCCTTTAAAACATGGTCCATGGCTCTGCATTTTTCGATACCATATCATTTGGCCCCTCATATCCTTTCACCATTCCTTTCATCTGCCGACTCACGTTGCTTTTCCTCCATTTACCACCCCTTGACTCTCCCTTGTCATTGGTCCCAATCCATTCTATCCATTCTATCCCACATCCATTCCTATCACATTCGATCTACTTCTTCCAACTCACTTCAATCAAATTCATTTATCCTCTATTTCCATCCATTTTCCCTTCTTCTAATCCTTTCACATCAAATCAATCATATTCTACTCTCATCATTCTTCATCCTATCAACATCATTCTTGTAATCTTATCCACTTTCATTTCAATTTCATCTATTCATCCAACTTCTCATAAAATAAAATAAAATAAAAATAAATCTCACTGTGCAATCAATACTAATCCAATCAATCTAATCTTGCAATCTTGTTCATCAATCCTTAATCAATTCATCAATTTGACCCAATCAATTGATAATCCATTGACCATATTCAAACATTATCATGGGATGATTCCTTCCCAATCCTTGGATGTGCATTACGCTTATTGTTAGCTTTTTCATCCTTAATCAATCATCATCAATCAATCCATTAATGGGTTTTCAACTTGACTAGGGGCAAAATGTTGGTTTGCTTTTGGCTTATTGTGCATAATCGCTTGATTACTTGTATGCATTAGTTTTTTTTGCATTTATCATGGTCTTTTCATCCTATTGTCCCAAGAATCATGGTCTTCTATATCATGGTTTCATAAGGCATATGCTTGTATTAGACCCTTTCTATCATGTACTTGACACATTGTCATCTTGGTTCCTCATACCTTGGTGCATAGTGTTGAATAAAATATCAAACTTAGGTTATTCATGCCATTGCAACATAACTTTATCACTCTTTTCATTTTCCACTCCCTTCTGTCCCCCCATCCATTTCGAGAGAACATCCATGTTCTCATAAACCCACATGTCCTCTTGAGGGGGCATACCCTTCCACCTTCATCATCCTTCCTCATCCTTCCATGATTGGGGCATCATGCTACTAGTCTTATCCTCCCAACCACTATATTTTATTTTTCTTTAATATAACATTATTAATGCTATATCAAGGCAAAATGTAGACACTTAAAATTGTCCAAATACCCGTTTCCTGACCAATTAAATAGATATTTATTATATATTTAATTACCCTACCTTTAATTAAATAAATTTACATTTATTTAATTATGTTCACCTTTTCTTGATTTAAATAAACTAAGGTTTATCTAAATCCTAGCCTTTCCTTAATTTAAATAAACTAAGGTTTATTTAAATCCTAACCCATTCACTTTAATTAAGTACTTCATTTACTTAATTAATCCTTTCCTAAATCCTACTTGGAATTAAATATTAAATTTAATCCTAGTTGAGCACATGGCTCCTAACTTTAACCCTCACCTAACCTCACTATACTACCTAACCCAACATTCTAAGCCTAGTCACTTCCTTAATCACACTTAGTTTTCCTAATCATCTTGTGAATCCCCTTTTAATCCTAAGTGTGTGCTCACACATGTGTGAGGGATATTCACACTTCCCACACTCCTCATGCCTTCCACACCTCTTGCACACTTGTCCTCTTGCATGAGAGTCAAGTTGTATGTGTGATGTTTCTCACACCTCTTGCACACTTGTCTTCTTGCATGAGAATCAAGGTGTCTCACACATGTGTGAGAAGCCATGCTTCTCACACCTCTTAGACATGTCACCATCAAAGGTTGCTCACACATCTGTGAGCATCTTCTCGCCTTTGAATGTTCAAAACCCTAAATCCACATGGAGTCTACTTGGCCTCCACCTCATGGACACCTCATTGATCTTGAGAAATCCTAGCCCTCCATCTTGCATTCAATCTCAACCGTTTGTTGCATCTCATTTCCTATAAAAGGAGAACCCTCTCCTCATTTCCACATCTACTATCTACCTCATTGTTATGCTGCAGGGATTGTGAGAAACCACATTCCAATAACAATGAAATCATCATGCACTTGGTTATTTCATGAGGGTTGCATTAGTATATTAAGCTCTTGTTATTTCATGTCATCCTTATTTACATGTTCTCTTACATATTTTGAAGTTTGCATAATCATGTAGAAATAGATGTTAGTTGCTTAGTGTTTATTCCCTTTATTACATTTTTATGCAATACACCTATTTAGAAGGAAAATAAACCAACATTTACATACCTTTGAAGAAAATTGTAGAGCTAGGGCATGGCAAAAAAATCATAGAGCAAGGGCACAACACGAAAATGAAATTGTAGAGCAAGGGGATGACATGACAAGAAAATCATAGAACAAAGGCACGACATTAAAATCATAGAGCAAGGGCATGACAACTAAACATAGAGATGACAAGGGCATCACAACCAAATCGCAGAGCAAGGGCACAACAATGAAATGCAAAGATATATCATAGGAAAGAAATGCACTAAACACATATGCACAATCACGAGGTTGAATCCTTTGCAGATGCCATAACCTAGTTAAATATATGTATATATCAACCCAACTAATCAACAACTAGACCCATTTAACTGGTTATGTCTTGTTTCTTTCTAAAAATATCTGTTATGATATGTTTTTGTAAACTTTCTTGTGAACTTGGTCCATTTTTCGTGGTTTGCATTATTTTTGTACAAGATCTTAAGGTAAGTCACTTAGCACGGGTTGAGTGAGTTTTATTATTTTATTATTTGGATTCTAGAATATGTATGCAGCTAGATCATATATGTAATAAGCACCTTGAGAAAAATATCCCTAAATATATAAAGAGATGCATGTTTAGAAGGAAATATAAAAACATACATGTTTACAAGGAAAAGAAAAGAAAATTTACATACGCACCCCTTCTTGACCATGAAGAAAATCGTAGAGTTAGGGTATGACATGAAAATGAAATCATACAAAAAAGGCACAATGCAACAATGAAATCACAAAGCAAGAGCACAACATGACAATGAAATCATAGAGCAAGGGCACATTAATGAAATGCAGAGATCACAAGGGCACAACAACCAAATATATCGATCACAAGGGCACCACGAGAATGTTCATACCTCTCCAACTCTTTTGTACACAACTCTCTCTAAAATTTTTTAAAAATGGAAAATTATTATTGTGTTTTTTTTTTAGTTTTATAATTATGAAAACAACATCGGTCTTGCGACATTGTCAGGGATAATTGCAAAAAAAATATGAAAATGACCACAAATTACACCATCATTGCAAATTGCCATCACAATTTGACTCCAAATGTTGTAGTGTCTCTCTCCACCCTCCTCCATCTAGATGTCGATCCTCCTCCTCACCCTCCTCCTCCTCCTCCCTCATGGCCTAGCTTTGTGGTCATGTATGCCTCCCTCTAGCTCCCCAAGAGTTGTTGTCAACCTCCATTCACCTAACTCCTCTATCATCTCCACCATCCCCTCCCCATCCTACTACCTATGGTAGTGCATCTGGTCTAGTGAACTAGGAAAATAGGTGCCTCTACATCTTCTGGAGATAATCTGGCTCAACTCCTGTATCTATGAAATCAACTATAGTCTCATGTCTCTTGTTGTAGTGTTGTTGCATCTCTCAAATTTTCTTGACAATCCAACATAGGAAACCAACCCAAACTCTCCTCACCTCTAAAGCGGGCATATATTGTGGTCTTAGTCAATATACCCTAGTGATGCCCAAAATTTCTCCATACTTTGCTAATAGAAAATCGTTCAATAATCTTTGAGTGTCTACCCACAAGTGGCATGTTGTAGAACATGTAAACTCCAACTCCCAAGCATTTGACCACCTCACACACTATTGATAAAGCCTCCATACAAATGGTGATAGCTCATCAAATAGTCTCATGTAATAGGTCACATTTCCACTATGAGATTGTGGGATGAAGCTTGTATATCTATAGATATAGGAATGTCTCTGCTCCCTAGGCTGTAGTCATGGTTGCACTATTTCTATATGCTCCCACACCCAAATCTAGGCCAAAATTGTACCACAAACCCATGTCCTTCCCTTTGATATGTAATCTCATGGAGCTCATGGTACATCTTCACGCTAATGTTAAGTAACATGGATCTTTTCTACAAATGTACTAACATGGCCAATGTGATTGATGTCTTCCAAATGCAGATTTGAAGACTCCTAGATATGAGAGGAGGAGACATGTCTCTATAGTTAATCATCATTAGTTAATAAATAACTATATATATAACTCATCTTTAAACATATATGTAATATTAATATATTAACCATATATGTAATATATTATTATATTATTATATAATAATATATAATACATATTATATATATTATATAATAATATATAATACATATTATACATATTATATTATATATGTTATATACTTATCTTAAAGATGATTTACCATCAACAAGGTATCTCATGATAAAATCAATCTAACAGAAGCTACAACCTTAACACTCCCTCTTAGCTAGGGGGGATTTATAACATATATTATGCTCTCAAGAATAAGAAGAGATATCATCTTAGTATGATATTCAATTCACTATGAGACTAAATTTCTCACCTTTCGTAACACACAATTGAAGTAATTTTGATTACTTTTAAAAAAACACCACCTTAAGCATGGTCTATAGTAGCAACTATGATGTCTGACAAGATGCGGCCCAAAGAACCATAAAAATTTCATTATCATGGTGTTTGACAAAATCCAACCCAAAGAACTATGATAACAAGTTTACCATTTGTAAGATCGCCACCTTACAATGGTCACCTTCTAACTATTCGTTATCATGTTGTCCAACAAAATCTAGCTCAAAGAACTATGGTAACAAGTCTACCATTTATAGGATCATCATCTTATAATGATTACCTTCTTATTATTTGTTATCATGGTGTCCGACAAAATCTGACCCAAAGAACCATGATAATAGTTCTACCATTTATAAAATCATCATCTACCTTTTGTTTATATATGTCAATGAAAGATCGTCACCTTTCATTACATATCATATGTGAAATAGTAACCACCATGAACCTATTCAAAGGGTGGTAAAAAGGCTTTCACCTCATTCTCTCACAAAAAAATGCATTACAAGGAATTTCACTTGGAACTTCTCCTCATAGAGAAGATATCATTAACAATTTATTGCACCTTAAAATTCTCCCTCTAAACAATGATCCTAGGAAGTCAGGTCCTCTAGTTACTCTAATAGAAACTCTTTTCACCCAAGGATGCCTTTTGAACTCCCTATAAATCTGATATCAATCTTATGAATTTTTGGTGGTAAGTCATTACTTCCTCATGATATACACAAGAGCAAGCCCATCAAAATCATGTAGTCTCACACATGTATTTCTAGACTCCCTCAAAGTATTAATATTCTAAGCTCATGTGTTGCCTTCAAAGAAGTTTCATACTCTCTCTTAATGTAGAAGACAACTCATAATTTAAATCGTCAAAGATTTTTTCTTCAAGAGCCTTACTTTATCCATCCTTATCAGAAGTTCTTTTAAGCTACTCTCATAAGTTGCCTAATGTGCCATTCTTATTTTCTTGCAAGATCAACTTCAGATACAAAGGAAAAGATCAAGGCAAATAACTCTTATAGTATGTATAGAATTACAAATAAATGAATAGATAAATGTAAAAGATACAAGTACTTATCTGCCAATGAGGGTCATGGAACATGTCCTTGGGAATGAAACATTGGTTATTATTCCCTCCCATAATGTAAAATTGCCACTCTTATACCGTTGAACGCTTTTACATTACATCAAATATGACAATTTATTTCTAAGTTTCAACTTGTTCTTTTCATCCATTCAATGAGCTTAATAGTAGAAGCAAACTCATCCACAATATGCCAATATCTAGATTGAGTATGACTATGCCACATGAATGAATCTACAACTCATACATTGAGCTTCATTCATCAAAAGAGACTTGTAGATGGTTCAAATGAATTCTTAAAAGCTTCATTAACATCTCACAACAACTCAAATTGCCTTTGTTCATGTAAAGGTATTTGTTATATCTTTTGATTAATCATATATTATGCATAAGATCATCATCATATATCAGGAGGCAAGCCCATTACAACAACACAGTCATGAGGTATATCCATAAATCACGATCCTCTTCATTACGGCAATTTATTGAACACTAGAGAATCCATCTCAGTAAGGTTTTCTCCCTCTTCTCCCTCTTAATCAATAAGACCAAGTTCACTGAAGGTTAACTAAATAACATCCTCGGTCTTCTCCCTCTCTTCCAAGGTTCTCTCCAATAAAATGCTAGTCTCCCTCTTTTCCTGCAAGAACAATCTTAGAGGAAAAGATGAAAGAAAATAGCTCATATAAAATAAAATAAGAGAGAGACCACAACAATAATGAAGGATGCTAGCTGAAACACAAAAGGAAGACTCCAAATTGTGGTAATTTCAATGAACAGGGGGATCAACTTAGTTTGGTTGAGAAGAGAATCTAGAATTTAGAAAATTACAACCATAATCTAGCAAATCAAATGGTATCCATTCTGACTTCTATCAATGATAATATCTCATCCATTACTGGAATGCTGAAAATTAGGGGTCTTCTAGATAAAAACGAGAAGGACAGAGAAAGTGCCAAAATTAAAGAGGATGTGACGACTGACATTACCTTCAACAACATGGAGCAGTATAACAAATGGCTGAGGAGATTAACAAAGCCTATGAAGCAGTGGAAACGATGTAGGAGCTGGAGAGAAAGAAAAAGGAATAACTTTTGTTTTTCTTTTCCTATCTTTTGGATTGTTAGATTGTTGTAGTTTTTTGACTAGTTGGTTTGTTAGTATGTTGTATTGGCCTTTAGGTTGGCCTTCATTTTCTAGCTGGGCTTTATCAATTTATTATTAGCCTTTGGCCTTTTTTTTGTCTGTTGAACTGGCCCTTTGGTTGGCCTTCTTTTATTGGTTGGGCTTTAACTGCTTATTATCAGCCTTATGATATGTTTTAACTCTTGGGTTTCAGGGTCCCTATAAACCTATTTTTCTTATAAAAAACAATAATGAAGGATAATAAATAGTATTAATATTATAAAACAAAAAAATTACTATAAATTTTATTCTATACTTAATTCATGATGAACTAATTTTATTCTAGTCATTGTTATTCATATATATAATCGCGTTGATTATTTCCTTATATTTATATTAATTTACTAGTTATATAATAACAATAAAATAAAATTAATAACACTAGGTATACGTCTTTTTATTTGGTTGGTGGGCCTCCTCGTATAGGTGACATTTATCCCTGCTACCTCTCTTTTTTCCCTTTTTTTATTTATTTATTTATTTAGTTTAATTTAAAGTGACTCGACATATCATACACTCACCCTTCATTTTATATTTTACTTTAAGCATGGTTTGTAAAGGAACCCATTAATAGATATTACCTCGGTTTACCAAAGCAGGTGTGCCACCTAGCCTTTGAACTTTATGTTATATTAATCAATGTCTTCATATTTGTGAGCTCGGTGACTCACCCTTATATTTGTATGATTTCTCCAATGTCTTTAGCTTATCTTAGTAATTTATTTGTTTATTTTGGGGACCTTGTTTGATATTGAATACCTGCAACACTACAAAGAATCCTCAATCTGGGTCTTTTGTTGTTGAGTGCGATCCCACATTCTCCCGTCATTTATATTTTTGGATCAGAGTTGTCTCACATGGACACTCAATCCATTCGGTACAGACCCAATGGAAATGCCCTTCCCTATCATCATCGTGCATTCCCATCTTGTCAAGATCCCTCCAACTCTTTAACATCATTGAGTCCCACATTCTAGAGATGTGTTTTCAAATCTAGCACGACGAGTTGTAATCTGACTCCAATGAATCAGCCTAGATCACTACGGGATAACTCCCACCATCATTGGCTTGAACTGGAGTGGAGGTGCCAACATTAGACCCGCGAGCTAATGTTTGTGGGTTTGGAAACCATTATTTTGAAAGATGAGTTTCGACTTCAAATACTTTTCTTAGGAAAATTCTTAATAGCAATTTTGTCACATGGATAGCTTCCAGCCAAAGATCCTAGAGCACCATTTTCTCAACAAAGATCGTTAACAAGGTACTAAACAATACTGTACTCATGAGATTTAAAGCTTCCAGTCACAGAAATTTTTCATGTTCCGAAAAATTCACTGGCATACTACATTACTAGAAACTTACTACATCATGGTAATAGAAACAAAAAATGTCTTCGATACGGAACTTTGCAATTATTTGATCGAGGCACATTTGAAGATCATAAAATATGAACCACGGCCAAGGGAGTCTCATAATATTCGCTTATGTTTATAAATAGAATAGAACAAAACTAGCAAAAGCTTAATTGAATTCTAATATGATACACAGAAATCTGTATGGCTACCATAAGTCTCAGTAGAATTTCAAGCACAAGATTTGGGGCATCTACATTGCTATATGCTACAATGTTTAAACTTGTTCTCGAGTGCCTCATGAATTCAAAGATTCTAAAAGTTTTTTTGCAAAATTCATTTTGTGTCCTATGATGCCCACGATTAATTCAAACTACCAATTAATACTTCAATTTGATCTTCTTTATCATTAGTAAACAATAAAAATTCAAGCTGTAGAAAAACTTAGGCTTCGACTTTTAAGTTTTTCGAGTGTGATATTATGCATTCAAGAAACCCACCAATTCCACTTTTGATAAAACATTACCATCAACTCCCAAAACATTGAATGTAAAGAATATGAAGGCTTCAATGGTTGTTTCTGCTCTTTATAAAATATATTTTGAAAACTTCCTTACATTTGTAGCAACTAGGCTCTGATACTATGTTAAGTAACATGGATCTTTTCTGCAAATGTACTAACATGGCCAATGTGATTGATGTCTTCCAAATGCAGATTTGAAGACTCCTAAATATGAAAGGAGACATGTCTCTATAGTTAATCATCATCATCATTAGTTAATAAATAGCTATATGTATAACTCATCTTTAAACGTAATATTAATATATTAACCATATATGTAATATATTATTATATAATAATATTATATATATATATATATATATATATATATATATATATATATATATATATATATATATATATATATATATATATATATATATATATATATATATATATATATATATATATCTTAAAGATGATTTACAGTCAACAAGGTATCTCATGATAAAATCAATTAGATAGAAGCTACAACCTTACAGAGGATAGTTGGTCACCACGCCATCCTTTGAGGCCACCTAATCAAATCGGCCACTAATAGCCCCCAACCCAAAGGGAAGCCCTTCTGGATCATGTATGTGAACAGGGCCTAAGCTACTAGAGAACAAACAAGCCAAGCTACAAGATACTTATCCCCATACACATGTATCAGTCACTCCTAGCTGAGATGTCAATCTAAGATGGTACAACATCCTCAAACAGCTCGTGCATAGCTATCCTCCCCTCTGTCAAAGTTTGATCATAATATACCTATGACACACAAATGCTCATATCTATACTCATCATATGGGAATCATAAATCAAAGACATCGGCTTAAAGTACCCATGTCATACATATTGGATCTCCATGGAAGGGTACACAAAGGATGTGATACACATCCTCAAGAGTGATCAATGCCTCACCAGTGGGAAAATCAAAGGTCTTACGCTCACTATGTCAACTCTCAACCAAATTTGTCAATAAGTTGTCATTCGCCTAGATATGGAGCATATGCAATAGCCAACCAAAGATCATGGTCTCTAATACTACAATCTCATCATCTTCTAGATGTCATATGACTCGTAACCCCACCACCTTGGGGGATCTGATAAGCAATGCCAGAAAAATAAACTGCATAACCCAAAAAAAAAGGTAAAAGAATGTCAATAACAATCATGATGGATCAAATAAAACTTTAAACATTTAAGCAAGTAAGAAATTCAAAGTAACACAATCAAATTATGCTCCTAAACATGTGGAAATGCTCAAAAATTAATCGTGCGACACTTTTTACAATAGTGGTGTGATACTTTTTGTTGATAATATATCGTGCGATACTTCTTATAATAGGTGTGTGATACTTCACACAGTGTCATGTGATTGATGGGTGCCTCCCATATGATATAATATCTAACACTGGTACGATAGAATTTTGTTGTCAGAAGTATCATGCAATATTTGTCATAATAGGTGTTTGATACTTTAAAAGTATCATACGATATTTCACACAAAACTATTTAAAAATGCATAAAAACATGTCAAAATGTGCAATAAATGACCAAAGAGCTCAAAATGTTTGATAACTTACTAGGGCCTCATACTTTAGAGGTTGGTTGTGCAATTGACTATGCTTGAATCAGTATCGGTGAGTCAAAATACCTCCCAAAGCCATTGCTATCTCTCTCAAATCACTAAAATCTCTCAAATGCACAAAAGAGAAAATGAGTTCAAAATGGCCCTTGGACCCCTTATATAGTCCTTTGACCCAATTTTGACCCATTTTTTGAACACCTCAAAATTCTGCAAAAATTGCACCCCTTGCTTATTTTGATGTCCTAGATCCATTTTGAGGATCAAAATCCAAATCCAAATCCAAGTTCATCTTAATGGTCAAAATCACATTTTAAAATTATGTCTACTTCTATGCAGTTAGCTTACCTTTTCAGGTCTAATCCTTGAATATTCATTAGGTCATCATCATTCCTTCATGTCTTCATCATTTCCATACCTCATACTTACTTCATTTCACCTCTATATCATCTTTCTACTTGATTTGACCTAATTTTAATACTTTATCCTTCTTGGTCAACTCTAGTCAAACTAGGGCATTCTATATCATTCTTGTGGTCCACTCATCATGGACCTTTCTTTATCTCATTTTGATAATATCTTTCTCATTTCTGCATCTCCTCTTCCTCATTTTGATTTTCATCCCTAGGAGGCGGGAATATTCTATCATTACTACAAATTGTGTGTTTGCTATGGCTATCTATTTCTCTAGAGCATATGCTTTACCTCTCCATTTTCTCTTGATCTATCTTCTTTGCTTGATATTAGTACTCTTCTTGAGTCCTAATATCATCTCTTTCTCCTAAGTGTTTAGTACTATCGCTACCAGGTTATGTGTTCAAGACTTGCTAGCTGATTGTGTGTTTTCATTCTTCAAAATCAGATCTCTCTTATTTCGACTTTGATCCCTATGAGGTAGGAATATTCTATCATTACTAAAAATTTCTTGTTTACTATGGCTACCTATTTCTCTAGAGCATATGCTTGACCTCTCCATTTTCTCTTGATCTATCTTCTTTACTTGATATTAGTACTCTTCTTGAGTCCTAATATCATCTCTTTCTCCTAAGTGTTCAATATTGTCACTACCAAGTTGTGCATTCAAGACTTGCTATCTGATTCTGCATTTTCATTCTTCAAAATCAAATTTCTCTATCTATTGCTACCTACTTGTCTTCTTTATTCTTTGACATCATTCTTCAAAATCAAATTTCTCTATCTGTTGCTACCTACTTGTCTTCTTCATTCTTTGACATCATGTGTTCCCAAATTGAATTTCCTATTATCATTACATAATTCATTTATAAAATCAAGTGTAGGTTGAGAGTCTTCCCTTTGTATTGTCTTACTCTAAAAACAATTGGGGTGCGGAGGTTCCTTTACTTGTTCTACCATGGGTTCTTCAAGTGAATCATTAATTTCACTAATGGAACTTCGAGTGAATCATTAATTTCACTGATGTATAATTGAATTCCATTTGTCTCAATGGAGTTGACAAGATAGGTTGGATATTTGGTTGCCTCATTACCATATACAACTTATGCCAACTTATTATTATTAGGATTTGGAATTACTAGAGTTGGTATAGGTGTAGGTTTTGGTGGCTAAGATGGAATACATAATAGAGTGAATGAGGAAGATATAAGTGGAAGAAGCTATTCTAGTTGCTAATAGGGATTGCTCATGGGTGGAGATGAATATTGTGGGCAATGTTGTGTGGTGAAGGTTGTGACAATTGTAGGATATGTTCTTGTTGCTATGGTTGTGAAGCATGTGGATATTTATGGGTCCATTATGAATAGCATGAAGATTGTTTCCAACCTCCATACCATTCGAGTTGACTGGAGAAAGAATATGATTGGCTTGGTCCATCAACAAAATAAACATTCATCATCCTTAGGTGCAGTGGTCAAGGAAAAGGTCACCTAGGAGCCATATAATATACAAGTTCTTCATAATATTCCATGTCAAGCGTACTTACAGGCAAGAGTTCTTGCTGACTTCTAAGGAAAATAGATTTTTCCTATTATAAGAACTATCTTTAGTGTCATGACTCTTACAACAAGTTGGACACAATACAGTTGAAGCCTTTTTAGTTCTTCCTACTTCCTATAACTATGAAGTGTATCAATTTGATTTTGAGATCTTCAAGTAAATTACCTATCTCATGCTTTGTGGTACTTGATGCATTTCATGAAAATTAGTCTTGTGTAATTCCTCGCCGACTGCTAAGATGTTGAGAAATTTTTGTAAATGCCAAAACTTTCAACAAAACTTAGAGATGTCACCTTTTCTTGTTAGATCTAATGCATTGACAGTTTCATCTCTAATTCGTTTAAGAAACAAAAATTTAACAATATCAAGATAGTTGTCGTGATTGTTGTGGGCTAAAATTCTTCCTTTTGCATCATGCAAAAAATATTATCCCTTCTTTCATCTTGCAATATTCTTGATATTTTTTCAACAATGGCACTTTCATATTTTCCCACATCCTATTATTCTCAAGATTCCCTTCGATAGATGTCCAAACTATAGTCTAATGCTTCCAAGTCATTCTAGTAATGGCACACATTATATTCATTCGGGAGTTTGTAAAATTATTTCAATGTACTCATTTCATTTTATTTTTTACATTTTTATGTGGTTGTGACATGCCTTTGAGACAGTGTGTGGCATGATTCAACTGCATTGCCTATGCTCCACATTTTTGGCACAATGGTGAAGATATAGAAAATGTTGTTGAACATCTCATACTTGTCATCAAGCATCTTTCAAAGTGGTTCAGAATAACTTAAGATTTTGTGCATCACTCTAGAAATCATAACTATGACAAAGAATGACAACTTCAAATAAAAACATGTCTAGATCTTTAACATTGAGACCTCTTAAAATAAGCAGAGAAGATTGTGGTATATTCTTCATTGGAGCATTGTTTGTAGAATAAGCAATAGGAAATTTGAAGGTAACCAGGGTATTGTGCAACAATGTTCTATAGGAACATTGTTGTTGTGGCCACCTAAGTTTTCACCACCATTTTTTCCTCCACCAAGGTTACCTCCATTGTTTCCACCCAAGTTTAGTTCATATGCTACAAGGTGTGCAAGTCCCAAAGAAATATATGCCTATCGTGTTCCCATGGGCCTACTTAAGCACATCACAAAAGAATTTTTAATTTGTTGAAAAAATCTAGAGAATTAGTGAAGGATGACTCTATGAAATCTTAGGTATAGCATATGTGCATCATAAAGAGCACGCACCTAACAACATGAGAAAAAGAATAATCATTGCCAACTAATATACATGTAAAACAACGCAAATTGAGTGCTACTAATGTATGTGTAAAACAACCCAAATTGAGTGTTAGGATAATGTACAAGAGCAAGCGTAGAATACAAGGTTAAAAGAGCAAGGTATTGTATTTTTTTCCTCCATTAAAACAACCCTTTGTTTTAGAGGAAACTAGAGTCTTGCAAAACCTTTTTCAACAAACACTCAAGTACAAAACACTTATTTTCATGTTTAGCAATGTTTCCATTAGATATATACAAACTTGATAAATTATTAGTCCATCATGATTGGTTATGCTCTAAGCATTTGAGACGAGGAACCATGACAATTTAATTCTAAATCCTTAAACATTAGAAAATAATTCATGATGGCACAAAATGAATGGTAAAAGATGAATCTTAATATTACAAATATGTTTGCATGGAGCATATGGAAGAATTGTTTGTTCATTGCCTATTAAGTTTTTAGCTATATTTCCAAAAGTTTTCTACCTGAATTTCAATAATTTTTATTTGAATTTTTGGTCAGTCCTTTGTAAAGAACAAAGCTTGCTTGAATTTCACGATACAACAATAATATATTCATCAGATCAAAACCACAATTATCAGGCTCCTCCTTCCCTCTTTGCATTACATGTACCCTACTATCGAAAACTAGACAGCGATCCAATACCTTCATAAGTCGCAAGGAAATCATATCTAGATGTACCTATGCATGTGCCTATATGTGGCTCATATTTGATGCATACGGATACAACTCCACACTAGATGGTGCTGTGTTCAGTATGGAAAAACATTTAAAGCTAGCGAAAAATTGAACATCAAAAATCGCACACATTCATGGACCTCCACACTTTGCCAACACACCACTAACATGTGCATGTGCTCACCAATACCTACCAACAGCATGCACGCCAACACCCATACATATGCATATATCTTTAGAGCGACATACAGGCAAACATAATATAACAAAATGAACATATTTTCAGTAAAGTTATCTACCCTTAGTTGCATGATAATTGAATATATTTATATTTTAGTAATTACTGTATCAACCATATCTGTATCTTGAGATATTAAAAAGTTATAACTTATGGAATCGCATCTGCTACAGAACCCATATACCTGCAACTCTTTTAAAATTCTCTACAAAAAGGTATTATAAAACAACCAGAATAAAATACAAAGAAATATCACTGATACTATTTTTGCATACACAAATTAACAAATTTACAATTTTACAATTACTGCGGATTGATTTTAATTAAGCAACTGGTATAGATCCCATAACAGCGACTAAAGAATCAAGGTGCTAATTATACAATGCACAAGTCTGCAGTGTAAGACCAATCGTGACAAATAGCCTTGCATACCTCGTGGAAAATAATTCCGAATTGACTGAGCTAAATCCCAAGTATATGTATTTGACACATCGCTAGAACTGATTGTTGATAGACATCTGTAATTCTAATCCTTTTAGTAGAATTCAAAAAATTATCCATTTGGCATGAACTAATTGGATCAAGGTTTCCCCCACCTCCATAAATTCCCTAAACTCATTTATCAGAGTCATTTACAAATGTCTCATGTGACATCGCAGGATTCTGTTTATGTATCACTGTACATCAAATAATGCACTCCATCGATAATATCATAGAACATAAGCCCCACCCTTCCCCCAAGCCAATTTCCAAATTGGCTGCCAATAAGATAGCCAAGACGACCAAGAGTTTGCTCCCCCTTAAATCCACCCACATAAGCACCCAATAATGTTCCAGAACCTCTCATGCACCCTTCTGTAATAGTTCCACCATAGTACAAGGCTTCAAAGAAGTCCCACCCTGATGACAATATAGGTCCAATTATGCGACTTGCTTGCCTGGAAGCCATCTTTGCTGCTTTATCACCTACCTTCTTTGCTTGCTTTGTAGCAGCATTCCCACTTAACCCTCCAGATATGGCCTCATTCAATGCACTTTGAAAAGCCATCTGCCTTGTCTTTTCTACATGTGCTGCTCTGATATTATAAACATAAAGTTTCACCCCTTCTTTTGTTACACAGGCTAGTGTTCCTGAACTCATGTCAAAGCAATTTATCCATGTAAACTTCCCACTTTTTGACGACCTATCTTCACCTACTAATTGTCTGCACTTTTCAGCTGCATACCCATAGAAATGTCAGTAACGATACAGAATTAGATGAAATAGATAATGCATGCAGAGGACAAGAGCCAAAGGTCATCGGTGATATATTATTAGTACAAAGGGGAAAGCTACACGACCAGCCAAAGTTAGAAATATCCTAAAGAAAGCTCAACATGCTGTCTTAAATAATATTAGAGCAAAATAACCTAAGCACGTAGAAAAATACATTGACAATGAATGAGTGTCAAAGTTAATAGATTATCGACTAAGTACAAAATATGGTTAAGTTAGAAACTCAAAAAACCAAGCAGTACTCACATGTCTTTTAATTTTTTAATTTTCCTTGATAGACTCCAAAAGAATCTCTGCAAACCTCACAGCAACTGTATTTATTTGTTCAGTTTACTTGAATATTCAGTAAGTTTCTTAGTATATGAATGAGTAACTATATACATTTATGGCAAGAAACTATGAATGGAGCTCACACGTTTTAGCATGCCTCACAACTGTATTTATTTGTTCAAACTATTTTAATATTCAGTCATAAGTTTCTTGCTGTGCTGGCTCCATGCCAACGACTGGTTTCCTGTTCCATGCCTACTGTAGGAGAAATAAAGAATCAAACTCAATCTTTCGACTTTGCACATACAAGGTAAAAGCAAAGTGACCAATGGTGATGCAAGACACATATATTTTGTAGTTTAATCTATGAAGCTAAAAACCTCCGAATCAGAAAGCAAACCATGTTTTCTCATTATTTTCTGTCACATACAACTTATGTTTATGGAGGAAGTGGGTGAATGCTGACCCTATCTTTCTCTCTAAAGATTAACTGACCCTCAACAATAGATTTATAATTTCATTCTCGATGCTTTGGGATATTTGTTTCAAAGAATTCAGTCTGTCGTTCTTTAGTCAGTTTTACCCTAGTTTTCTTGCTCAACCATATCCATGCTCTTTTAAACCTCTCATATTTCATTATTTTAACAAACATGGCTATCACGGCTTATCTAGAAATTATATGATGTTCTACCAACTACTCAATTAGGAAGATTAAGATAACAAAAGAACACAAAATGGGAAATCTAGAACTATGCCCTAAATACTATGTATGAAATTTGATTGGAAAAACATCCTGGGGACAGGATTGAGGGTACCACCAATGTCGTCAGAGATTTACCCGTCTGTGATCACAACAGTATTCAAAGTCAGAATAACAGTATGTCTTTCTTGCAGCAATATTGCATTAGAAAAAGACCAAAGTCTGGAAGATCTTCACAAGGTGAGGGTTTCTTTTTTATAACACCAATTTTCATTTATTACAAAATGCTTTTACCTGTTCTTTCATGTAGTAATGCTGCATTCAAAATTTTTAAGTATAAATCACATATTCACCAAGTTAAAGTTCCTTATCTATAACACTAGTTATCTAGTCATATATGACTAAACCAGAACTCAAGAATTCGAAAAAGAAATATTAATTTCCTAGAACTCCAAGTTGATTTTGTTTTCTTAAGACTATTAAAATTTAAATATGATGCTCCAACTTAAAGTGAAGCAATCATAATGAAAATGTTCTCTATAATTGCACAATTATATTGATCATAATTTTATTATAAATAAGTTTCTCATCTCAGACCAAAAGAATTCAGAAGAATGTTAATGTTCCTTTGATTTTACCAAGTAATGTAAAACCTATTGTGCCCTTCCAAAATGCCCAACACCCTTTCCAAATTTCTAGTAGCCTAGAGTGCTTTAATTGCATAAACCTGTTGATGTCTGATCTGAGTGTATACATGTCAGCTCATGAAATTTTAAATTCCTGCAGTTTTCTGTGAGTTTTCATTTTTTGGTTTGTCTCCTACTATGGCTTTATCTTTTATAGGTGGATATATGCTCTATGCATGAACTTCTCCTTTATGTTTCCATGGAGGTTCACTTTGGGCTCTACACTTTTATTCTAATTGTTCATTGACCTAGGATTGCAAGTTTCAAATCATCTAATAACATTCTTCACATTATAAATAGGACCAGCCACCCCCACAATTTTAAATGATTGCCTACATAATTTTGGCCCGGCAGGCTTAAGAGCAAGAAGAAATCACCAAGCAATTTTCATTATTCTGTTTAGTAGTAGCACAGACCATCAATATTCCATTGATAAACCCAAGCAGTTCAATGTAGGTATTGTTTATTGGAACCATCACGAGGGGCATAATAAAACAAATAGATCTTATACAAGAATGTGTCTTCATTGTGCTGAAATGGATCATGCGATATCTAGCAACTCTCTTTTGTGTGTTGAAACCTGAGCAATAGATCCTTATGTGATTTGGCCAAGCCATTAAATCTGCACCTGTTTTTACTCATTTTTATGGTGAGCCCAGATGATTATAGTTTTTATGTTAATATTGGGCCACCAAGTTAATTAAAACTCATGTGTTATTCAAATAACAATGACTTTGCAAACAACAGAAAGAGACATATGTCAATTGTGGATTTAAATGGCACAACATAATGCCCCATTACTTTGCTTCTGCATTTAATCTTCGGTTGTTGATTTTCTCAGGATTAACTTGAATCAATGAATGAACACAATATTTTTTTAATGGCGTCCATGAGACCAGGCAGATTATGGGACCCAAGAGTTTTAACTGTTTAGCACAATACAGAAGTCCCAACCAACAATCCTCAAATGCTACTTCTGAATGACCCTTATATCTTTCCTGATCATGGATCTTCTGCTTTGAATCTTGATCAAGTAATTTATTGTCTTCGCTATCCATTCCTCCTAACATGAAGCTCTTAAAGATTCAACTTTTAGAGTATCTACATATTCGACCCACATGCAATCATATCGCATATGCTCTATGATGGAATTCCTTTCCATTTTCACAGATCCTGACATGAAAAGCTGACGAGCCATGTCTTCTCATTCTTCTGTGCCTGTTTTCCACCTCCTTGCACCTAAGATGGTGTGTTCTAGTTCTTCTTCTGTACCTACTTGTTTGTAACTAAATGTCTTTGTAACCTTTCTATTTGCCTACATTTTGAAGTTGCTACCCCAAACTTCACATCAATATAGCATAACAAGAAGCTGAAATAATTCCCCTTTGCTTTCCAATTCCATAACTCAGTTGATCCATCTGTTTTGAAATGTATGGGAAATCCACCGCCATTGCATCCTTTCTTCCCTAAAAGCCTTCTAACTGAGGTTGCTGCGAAAATCTAGGCCCAGATATTCGTATTCATTTTGCTGGGAATTAATGTTCACATGTATGTGAGGTAAAGTGAGTTCAAGCAAACACTAATAACTCATGCAGTATTTATGAGTGTTGGTAAACCTAAATATTTGTTAGGTTCATTTGAGTTTGTTTATAGGTTTATATTAGTGGTAGGAATGTTTGTTTCTAATTAAGTTGTTAAAACCATAGTTTGCAAACTCTCTGAGTACTCTCAGAGTTGCCAAGTACTCCCAAGTATTTTGCTGGGCTAGTACTCTCAAGTTTAACTCTCGTGTGTTTATAGATTAGGTCATAGGTGAGGACTGTAGAATTAAAAGCCTGATTGGCACAAAGAGCAACATGTCTCGTTAATAGATTTTTTATTTAAGAGGTAGACCTCCCATTACAAGCAATGTTCGATTCTTTCTTGACTCATTGGAAGAAAGCCATATATGTAAGTGGAGGCAATTCCTACTATGCTGATCAAGTAGGTGCTTGTTGTATTATTATATTCTCAGTAATTGTTTTTGGGTGGGTTTGTTATTTCGCTCTATAAAAATTGATTATTTACAGAGTAATTTTTTAAGAATTTTAATGTTATAAAAGTCTTATAGTCAAGGTGAATTATTGACACAGTCCGATACCTTTGACCTTATTTTGATTTGCGGCAGGGAGGTGGTTGCATATTAGTCATAAAGACACATTTTATCATGGTCTAAAAATCAAATTATATTATTGATAGGAAAGTTTGAAGGTTCAAAGTATCGCACATGACTGCTCAAGTTACAGTTGTTCCTTATTGAAATGGATCTGTGGGGTATTGTCAGTGGAGCAACAAGGCCAACTGATCTTCATTAAAGTGTAAAGTGGACTGTAAGGATTGAAGAGCAATATCTTTGATTGGTCTTGTACTTTTAGATGCATACCTCCACCACATTGACTTATCAAAGAACTTATAGGAACTGTGAGAGATATTGAATGTTTTGTTTGGATCAAAAGAATCAAGTGCAAAAATTGGCTTGAAGCAGAAATTGTTAAGGCTGAAAACGATGGAAGGTGACAACATTGTTCAACATATCAGTAAGTTCTGCTCCCTATTGAGGATAAAGGCTAAAGTAGATGATGATTCAAAAGTTCTGTTAAATAGCATGTCTCTAAGTTATGGAAACATTGTTTTCCCGTTAAACAAAGTAGATGCTACCCTAGAAGAAATAATATCTACCTTGATTGATGGAGCCAAGAAAACTAACTCAGCTATACAGGAAACAGCAATGTATGGTAAAAATGAGCCTTGACATTCCTCCAAATCTAGCTATACATCGAAGGGAAATTGCTCCTTCAGGAATAGAATTTTATATTATTATTGCAAGAAGGGACACAATGTTATGAATTGCACTCAAAGTGCCATGGATCTTCTTGATGGCAAGCTAAATACAGATAAGGCATTGACTACAAATGATGATAAAGAATGCCTCCACACAAAGTGAGGAAGAATATGTTCTTCAAATCAAATCTATTATGATTTTGTCCAAGCATGTAGATCTAATTATAATTTTATTATTTAATTCAGTTTTTGTAGTCACAAATGTCATTAACTAACTACTAGGTTGGTCTCTCTTATATAATGAAGACTAAGAATATTTTTGAATTGTCAGGTTACAGACACTAGAGTTGTCATATTTTATTATTTTATTGATCTTGTAAAAGAAATTGGTGTTTATTTTTATTGTATATGATTTTGATAACTGTTTGATTTCCAGATCAGGTTGCCTAGAGCCTCCTATGACCACTGTTACATCTAGTTTGAGCTTTGTATTGTTGTGAACATTGCAGCTGCAGACTTTAAGTTAGTTTTGAAAGAGCAAACTTTTAATTTAATGCAGAGCTATTGAGACTTTCAGTATTTTCTAAAGATGTATGTTGCTAGTTATGGTGTCATTCAAGGTTGAAATGACTTTTGCAGCTCTGTAGATGAAAGCCAGGACTCATCACCAGAGACTCTGTACTTTCATTTTGCATGAGTTCTAGGCAAGAATTTACAGACAGTAGGCTTGTATCTGGATGTGACTGCAAACTGTGGATTCTCTATTTGCATTGGGCAAAGCATGTTTGGTATATTGCCTGGTTCAAGTGTACAAATACTTTGCAGTTACTCTTCCTTCATATCGGATAAGAGGTTCAGCAGGAGCTTGAGTAGCAGATGGAGAGTCACAAGTCCTTTGCAGAGGATCGGCAAGCTCGTGAAGCATTGTGGCTTCAAATGCTCCTTATTTGGTCAAACATTGGAGCCAGCTGTAATTTATTGTGATAATCAGAAGTGTGAAATGTTGCCCTTGCTGAGGAGGAGTCTCTACTGAGAGGGAGTCTCACCATCAGTTGCTCTTATATGCATTAAACTTAAAATGCATACTTCTCTGTGAGAGAAATATGAGGTGAAAGCCCTTCTAATGTATCATTCTCTGTGAGAGAGAAATATGAGGTGAAAGCCCTTGAGAGATAATGTTTTTCCACATGTGAGAGTAGCCATAGTGGATGTCGTGTTGAGAGATTCTGGGATGACATCATGTTGACTAATTCTGTGATGGGCACTTGTGTATATGCTTCTTTCCACATATGGAACAAGCCATGGTGGTTGTCATGTTGAGAGATTCCATAACGACATCACATTGTGCGACTCCATGATGCAAGATTGTGTGTGTTTCTTTCCACCCATGGGAGTAGCCATTGTGGACGTCATGTTGATAGATTTCATGACATAGATATTTGGAAAGATACCTCCCTAGCTAAGAGGGAGCATTGGCTATATAGCCTCGGGAGATATGTCTCTCCTAGATTTTTAATGTATGTGTGTGTGTGTGTATAAAATCTATTCTTTATTAAAGTCAATGAAGGGTCCACACCTTGAAGGGACAAGACATTGAGTCAAAACATTGAAAAGTCAAAATAATCAAGGGTTAAAACAACAAAGGGTCTTCACTTTGTAACGGTAAGACAAAGAAGGGTCAAGGCAATTTTATATATTCTTCTATGTACATGTATAGATTTGATATTCATTGAAGCTTGGAGTGTGACCATTGTTGGCAGATCACATTGGTGATGATCATTGCTTCAATTTGAGCCCTGTACTTGAGAAAAATGTATTTCTTCTACTCTTTCAATAATATATAAGTGATATATTTGTGGCCAAGTTTTCCCCTCAAGTGGGTTTTCCCAGGATAATTTTGTGTCTTATTGTGCATTATTTTGTTTTGCATATTTATCTTATTTCTGCTATGAAAAACCAACAAACCCAACCCTATTGGATGGTGGACATGGTTTGGAAAGGATGCACTAGTGTTGGTACTTGCCAATGGCCTCCTTTCATAGGTTGTCAGTTCCTCTATTGTAGAGAAGAAATGGTCAAGATATAGCTTTATCCAATCAGTCAAGAGGAACAACCTTACCTCTAGACAACCAGAGGGGTTGGTAGTTGTCATAATACCTTGTGGCTAAAATATAACAAACCCCTTCGTGCTAGATTCCAACTGCAAGTTAAGATGTTATACAAGTTGATAAGAAGGCATAAGAGGAATTTGTTGGGATTCTACATGAGGCAGCTCATCATAGTGGCAATTACTTGGACTTAGATTCTAATTTTGATTACATGAGACAGCTCCTCATGGTTGCTACAAATTAGAAAGAGACATTTTGTAATGGTCTAAAAATCAAATTGTGTTATTGATAGAAAAGTTTCCACATTCAAAGTTTTACACATGAGAGATCAAGTTACAGTTGTTCCTTATTGAAATGGATCTGTGGGATATTGTAAGTGGAACAACAAGGCCAATTGATCCTCATGAAAGTGCAAAGTGGACTGTAAGGATCGGAGAGCAATGCCTTCGATTGGTCTTGCACTTTTAGATGCATACATCCACCACATTGACTTAACAAAGAACTTAGAGGAAGTGTGAGAGATTTTGAAAGTTTTGTTTGGATCAAAAGCATCAAGTGCAAAAATGGGCTTGAAACAGAAACTGTTAGGACTGAAAATGATGGAAGGTGACAACGTTGTTCAACATATCAGTAAGTTCCAGTCCCTACTGAATCAACTAGCTAGGATAAAGGCCAAAGTAGATGATGATGATTCAAAATTGTTTTGTTAAATAGCATCTCTTAGTTAAGGAAACATTGTTTTTGCATTAAACAAAATAGATGCTACCCTAGAAGAAATAATCTCTACCTTGATTGATAGAGCCAAGAAAACTAACTCAGCTATACAGGAAACTGAGCATCGACATTCCTCCAAATCTAGTTATTCATTGAAGGGAAATCATTCCTTCAAGAATAGTATTTTGTATTATTATTAGAAGGGGCACATTGTTATAAATTGCACTCAATCTGCCATGAATCTTCTTGATGGCAAGCTAAATACAGATAAGGCATTGACTACAAATAATGATGAAGAATGCCTCCACACAAAGTGAGGAACATTATGTTCTCTAACTCAAATCTATTGGGGGATGGAAACAACAGAGGTTAGAAGAAACTCAACAATCTCTTGTCAATCACAGATGATGGGGTTGTGAATTCTTGTAATTGGTGATGATGTCTTCTTCTTGGCTGGTGGTCATTGAGATAACAGTGTTTGAGAGGTCATTCAATGCTTGAGCTGAGGGTGATGCCCTTGCTTTCTGTGTTCCAGATTTGGGGAAGACGTTGGTGTGTAGATCTGCCAAAAAGTAGTAGCAATTATCTTGCTGAAAGTATTTAACTATCCTTGGAGTTTGATCTACGCATGCAATGATGAGCTCGCTGCATCTCTTCAAGGACAATTTAGAGAGGACGGGGCCAAATACTTCTTCCAAAAACTCATATTTGGAGAAGTGCCTGCTACAAAAGATACCATTAACGGTTTTTCATGGATAACATCAACCTTTCACGATAATCATTGAGATGAGTATTTTCTTAGCTTTGAATTCAGGATATGGTATCCAGAATAGATTTATTATTTATTGTTGAATAGTTAAAGATTGGCGTTCTCTTATTAGTTAATGATATATTTCAGTTTCATATGAATGTTTAATGTAGTCTTTCTTCTATGATTTTGTCCAAGTGTGTAGATTTTGTTATAACTTTATCATTTAGTTTAGTTTTTGTGGTCATAAATGTCATTAACTAACTACTAGGTTGGTCTCTCTTATATAATGAAGACTAAGAATTTTTTTGAATTGTCATGCTACAGACACTAGAGTGGTTATATTTTATTATTTTGTTGATATTGTAAATAAAATTGGTGCTTTGTTTTGTCGTATATGATTTGGATAACTGTATGATTTCCAGGTCAGGCTGGCTAAAGTCTCCTATGATCATCACTGCATGTAGTTTGAACTTTGTATTGTTGTGAAAATTGTAGCTGCAGACTGCAAGTTTTGAAAGAGCGAACTTCTTATTTAATGCAGAGCTATTGAAGACTTTCAGTCTATCTAAAGATGTCCATTGCTAGATGTGGTGTTGTTCAAGGTTGAAATAACTATTTCAACACTATAGATGAGAGCTAGGACTCATCGATAGAGACTCTGTATATTCATTTCGCGTTAGTTCTAGGCAAGAATTTATAGAGAATGGGCTTGTATCTGGATGTGGCTGCAACCTATGGGCTCTCTATTTGCGTTTAGCAAAGCATCTCCAGTATATTGCCTAGTTCAAGTGTACAAATACTTTGTAGTGACTCTTGCTTCATATTGGATTAGATATTTAGAGGGAGCTTGAGTAGCAGATGGAGAGTCCCAAGTCCTTTGCAGAGGATCAGCAAGCTCATGAAGCAATGTGGTTTCGAAAGCTCCATGTTTGGTCAAACATTGGAGCCAACTGTAATTTATTGTGATAATGTAAGCTGCGAAATGCTGCCCTTGCTGAGAAGGAGTCTCTATTGAGAAGGAGTCTAATGAAGGGTGCTCCCCTTAATACCATAAACACATACCACAAACAAAGAAATAACAACTATTTGCGAGAACAAAATATGGGCTTCTTATTATCGCTGCAAATGTGAAATTACAGAATTCTGGATTACAATATGCTAACCTGCATGGGCGCCTTCATTACAGTAATTTGCAAGACAAAGCTATGAACTATCACCCAGAGCTATCCTAGACAATGTTCAGGCATTTCTTAAATAGGCAATTTTATGCCACCCAGAAGGTTCTAGACACTCAAACTTAATACCTAGGGCTAACAAACCCTAACAATACATATACAGTTGGTCAAATACATTTTTGACATTTATTTTGGAAGTTTTGGTCGGCCAAACTTTGGAAGGCCATAACATTGCTACAATTGGCTATTATAACCACTTTTTGGAATCCTCAACTTTTGAACTTCAAGCTCAAATTTGCGTAAGTGCACATTAGTCGAGTTTTCAGGCCTCATCCACACACATTTAGGCCTTCAACGGTGAGCCTGAAGTTTATATACCAAAATTGCATGCCAAAAATCTGCAATAAATCTATGAATACGCATGATATGGCATTGAGCCTCAACTGGTAGGCTAATATATCCAAGATGAGCATCCACCTTTTAAATTAGGACATTCTAAGCTCGTATGACTGACTTACTAAGTAGCAAGCCTCCATAGACAACAACTTTGCATTAAGACAACTCTTATTCAAACAACTGAAATGAAATATTTTTGGTTGATGTAAGATTGCTCTTACACCCAGGATGCTCTTGCATCAAAGTCTCACTAACAGTTGCTCTTATCATGTGTTGAAATGCATATTTCTCTGTCAGAGAGAAATATGAGGTGAAAGCCCTTGTATATTTCTTTGTAACAGAGAAATATGGGGTGAAACCCCATGTAATGTATATTTCTTTTTGAGAAATAAATATGAGGAGAAATCCCTTGTAAGGCATATTTCACTATGAGAGAGAAAAATGAGGTGAAAGCCCTTGAGAGATGTTGTTTGTCTACACATGGGAGTAGCAATGGTGGACATCATTTTGAGAGATTCCGTGATGAGCATTTGTATATATGCTTCTTTCCATACATGGTAGAAGCCATCGTGGACGTCATGTTGAAAGATTACATGATGAGATCACATTGTGTGACTCCGTGATGTAAGATTGTCTATATGTTTCTTTTCACATGTGGGAGTACCCATGGTGGAAGTCATGTTGAGAGATTTCGTGATAAAAATATTTTCCACAAATGGGTGTCATGTTGAGAGATTCCATGAGATAGATATTTGGAAAGATACCCCTCCCTAGCTAAGAGGGAGTGATGGAGATATAGCTTTAGGAGATATCTTTCTCTCTTAAATTTTATATATATATATATATATATATATATATATATATATATATATATTCTTTATTTAAGTCAATGAAGGGTCCTCACCCTGAAGGGGCAAGACATTGAGGAACCAAGATATTGAAAAGTCGAGACATTGAAAAATCAAGATAATCAAAGGGCAAAACAACAAAGGGTCTTCACTTTGTAACAGCAAGACAATAAAGGGTCAAGGCAATTTTATATATTCTTCCAGAAGGAATTTGTATATACATGTAGAGATTTGATATTTTGTGAAGTTTGGAGAGTGATCATTGTTTGCAGATCATATTGGTGATGATCATTGCTAAAATTTCAGCCTTGTGTTTGGGGGAATTGCATGTCGGACTTTTGTTCTTTCAGTAATATATAAGTGATATATTTGGGGCCAAGTTTCATGTTTATTGTGTTTCTACTATGAAAAAACAACAAACCCAACCCTATTAGATGGTAGACATGGTATGGAAAGGATGCACTAGAATTGATATTTGCCACAAGCCTCCTTTCATAGGTTGTCATTGTAGAGAAGAAGTGGTCAAGATATAGCTTCATCCAATCAGTCAAGAGGAACAACCTTACTCTAGACAGTCAAAGGAGATGTTATACAAGTTGATAAGAAGGCATAGGAGGAATTTGTTGGGTTTCCATTGCATGAGACAGCTCCTCATAGTGGAAATTTGTCATGTCCCCATTTTGGCTGACATCGTTCAGTGTGCCGGATCAGGCTCTCATAGACTGGTGGTGATGTGGAGAGAGTCGACCAACGACTACTTGGCAGTATTTTGTCCTCACAATTGATTAGTGATGTGGGCCTACGTTTGTTATAAAGTAAAGTTACCTTATTCGGGCCCAATTTTATAATTTGATGTTGAGATACACTTTTTATTATAAAGTAATATTTTATAAAAGTGCACTTTATTTCATAAGAATATTTGGATGCTTCTAGAATGTTTAAGTGAGGAAGCTACTGAAAAGTGAATAAATAGACCCTATGGGTCTTGCATTTGATCATCCAGTTTGTATTTCTCTCTTGACATCAAATTGTGATTCAGTCACATAATCTATTGTAGAGCCAAGTTGGTCTTCAGATAGTCTATTGGTCTTTGGGAACGGAGTCTCCCTTAGATTTGCATAACTGAGGAAGTGGAATATCTTCTGAAGGGTTGCACATTTGGAGGTGATACTACAGTCACTTCAACTAGGGCATCATTGGGTCTAAGGCCATTTTCAGCATTTCAGGAGGCATTTTTAGCAGGGCCGAAATTATAGGAGGCCATTTTTAGCAGGTCCGAAATTATAGGAAGCCATTTTTAGCAGGGCCAAAATTATAGGAGGCCATTTTTAGCAGGTTCGAAATTATAGGAAGCCATTTTTAACAGATCCGAAATTTTAGGAGGCTTCTTTCCGCAGACCCGAAATTATAGTAGGAGGGCCTTTTTTTGAGGACTATTCATTTTTAGTCATGGATTGATTGCAGGACATTTTTAGAAGGTTTAATTATGGTGGAGGAAAGATTTATAGCTACTGGTTCGTTTTTGCTACAAAACTAATCTAATTTTCAGAACTTCAGGATAGGGCTTTGGAACCACATTTTTGTTCATATCTTCCTTATTACTTAGCATATCATTCTGGGTATTTTTGCATTGGATTTCTATCATCAAGGAGATAAAGATAGGTGCATTTCGGAGTTCCAAAATGCCATGATTTATTTTTAAGGAATTTTCAAAACTCCTAGACATTTTCGAAAATTTGCAAGGAAGTACATTTTCAGATTTGGGTGGATTTTGGCTTGGGTGTTGGCATCTTCAACATCGGTAAAAATTATTACAGCCATTTGCAATCAGGTTCTTCACTTCTCATTTGGCATTTGGCATATTTTTTGAGAAATGTATGTTTTCAGCTGAATACAAAATATAGCTTCAGCACTTACTATTTTACATTGTACTTGTCTTTGTTTGCCATTTGACATTATTGGTATCAAAAGAAGGCTAGGATTTTGCAGATGAAAGAGTATTGTAATTTTTAGACTATCTATATTGCCAACCTAGGGTTTGATGATCATATTATTGGCTGAAATATGTATGGCATTGTTGCAAATTGTTGATATATGAATGACATATGGTTTTGAGCAATTCAATATCATTTATTATCAGTTAGTTAGTTTGCATACCAACTGTTTGTAAAAATGCCAGTTGGCTGTAAGTGTTCATTTCTCATGTTTAGATCATAAATATAAATTGAATATTGCCAAAATTAATTGCACATTCATGTTAAGTCGTTGTTTAGACAATTTGGAGTCTTCTTGCAAGCATTCTTATTGATGCAAATTGAAGAAAAGAATCATTTTAGCAAATTGAAAAGTTATATCAGTCATGTGACCCTTGTATGTGAAGTGTTTGACAAAATTTCCAAGGCCAAAAATCAAAAGTTTTCAATCAGTTTTGGTAGGGGTCACTACAAAATTATTTTGACTTAGATTCTGAATTTGATGCAAAACAACTATACTTCCTATAATTCTCTAATCTTGTAGTTGAAAATTACAGCCTTTAGACATTTTGTTGCATTGTTTATAGAGAATATGTGCACATTTATAGTGAAAGCAGTTGAATTTTATTAAATCTAATTGTCAATTCTCATGTGAAATCTCAATTGAAGTCTAGTGTTACGTATTAAGGTTCTATAATGTCTATGATGGGTGCTTTATCAATGTTATTAAATGAATATTTTAAATTTTCTCAATAGGGTTTTTCAATAGCTATTCTTTAAAAGTTTCCAAAAGTAAATTTTAAAAACCTGTCCTAGAAACGTGTTCCACTGTCTCTTTCTGTCCCTGTCCCAAAAACTAGGGGAGCACAGTGAAGGCTATATGGGTAAGTAACCACAACCAATTCTAGGTGTCACATACCTTGATAAATGAATGTATAAATATTAACTATTGAACGTTGAATGGATAAACTGCCACACTGAGGTCTGGTAGTGGTATACCTTATGAATGAGACCGGGTGCTTAAATGTAAAGTTATTGAATAGGTCAAATTCCATACCCAATTCTGCTTACAGCATTGCCTAATAAATGAAGTGAAATACTTTATACGTAAATTTTAAACTTTCAATAGGTGAACTACCACATCCAATTTGGGCTTTGGCATGCCCCCAGTGAATGTGGCTAGATGATTTTGAACGAATAAAGTTTAAACTAGCACATCCAATTCTGGTTGTATTGTAGTCCAGTGAAGAAGACCACATACTTAAATGTATAAATATTGAATGTTGAATGAGTAAACTACCATATCCTTTGTAGGCTTGTAAATATCCCAAGGAGTGAGGTTAGGTGCTTAAATGCATAAATACTGAATGTTTAATTGGTAAACTACAATTGAATTCTGATTGTGATGTATCTCAATGAATGAGCTCTCGTGCAGGTGTTGGATGCATTTGATGGAAGTTTAAATAATGCTTCAAAATATAAAGACTGAATATTTCAGAGGTAAACTAAATTTCAATTTCAGTGTGACATGCTCCAACGGAGGAGGCTAGGTGTAGGTCTTAGAAAAATCTGACAGGAGATATCCCCAGTTTACACCCTACAAAGGGAAATTACTAAGCAATTGGTTTATTCTTTTTGAACGAAATTCGGTTATAATTTGGGATAAACCAAAGGTGAGGAACATATCTACAATAATCAAGCCCTAGTTTATAATACCCGAGATACATGTTAATTTGAAATATTTAATTAAAAGATACTATATCCTATTCAGAGGGATCTATATTTCATTTGATAGGGCCAGATGACATAATAGATGATCGACTTAAGCCCAATCTAAGATCCCAATTAGGTGAAAAGGAGCAAAATTGTAAAACAGTCTTAAAAAGGCATCAAGACTCGGAAGGCAAATAATCAAAACCATTTTTTTTTTGTCAAAAGATGGAGTCTGTAAAACAAAACAAGAGGATTCTGGCCTGGGATGCAACAGTAACACGCTGCCTGAGTGAGTGTGAGATCACAATTTAATTCCAGAGAATATCTAATCTATTTTGAAGATGGAAGGGAAAAAATCGACAGGACGCCAATTTTAAAGGATCTTCTAATCTCGTTATCTCTTACGAACGTTAGTTTATTCGAAATCTTAGCAGTGAATTTTTACAAATTTCTATTATCAATCCGCTGCCTACCATGTAAAACTGGAGTAAAGCAAAACGGTGGATTCAAATTGGGGAAGTACATACCAATCGTACTAAGAATGACAAGGCCTGCAACGAACAGTATAAGCTGCACTCTTCTCCTCTGTATATTCATCCTTCACTCCCAACCACTCAATCTTCAAGATCCCCTAGCCAATTACTTATTTGCAAAACGATAATACCCAATGCTTAGAAGACGCAAAATTTGAGCAGGAACGCAAACATGTTTCAACTTCTCTTTCGTTCCGCCAATTTGAAACACGACAAGGGAGCCCCGATAAATGAAGAATTCATGACTTCGAATGCAAATTGATTTTGCATTCTTGGCCGCTGCTACTTTTGTCAAACTGGCACAGGTTATTTGACATTCACCATAAGTGGGATCCGTTAAGTTTCTAGGTGATTCGGTTTAAAGTTTTTTAAAACTAAATTTTGTTTTATTCTTTCATTTAATTAAACGTTTTCTGGGGAGATTCGTTGCCTAAGTTTGCTTGTATGATCGTGTAAGAAGATTCTATGTCTTTGAAGACAATTTTACAACTGTTGCACGTTTATGTGCCTCCAACAGTTAGTCCATGAGTGAAAGTCCATGAGTGAAAGCCTTCCTAAACGTTCTTATTTTATAAATTTTCATTATAATTTTTTTTTTTAAAAATTCTATTAATTTTTTAGAATGAAGTATCTATTGAACTCCAATACTTTGACCTTAAAGAAATTAAGATTTTGTGATTTTTTTATAATAATAATAAAATTACTATTTATAAATATTTAACTTTAATCAACAAAACTAGTATTTTAATTTTTTTAATACCATATTTATTGTGATGATCTTAGATGAGTTCTTTAAAAGTTAACTAATATGATTATAAGAGAAAGGACATACCTCTATATAATTGTACGAATAATCAATTATAAAGAGAATTCAATGCTAAGGTTGAGCATGTTTTCAATGGTGAAATTATTCTCTAAATAAACATTTAACATAGGTAAAATGCTAGAACTACAACCCAGATAGTCTATTAGTTCAAATATGTGTGATATTCAATTGGACATAAACTTGAATTTGGTTTTTCTTTACTTTTACAATTTCACATTTCAGTTTTCAAAATTGATATCTCTAGATTTTCTTTAATAGATTTGATAAAATTAAAATATTTTAATTATATAATTTGATTCTAGTGACTGCCCCTAGGTCGCATTTTTGTTATCAATGTCAAACTCTTTTAGGGCTAGTTTTATGTCGTTGGTTAGTAGCATTGTTTTGAGATTATCATATATTGTTTCAAATTCAGTTTATTATATGATGAGATTACTTAAACTCTACATTTCATGTATGCATGATGATCATTACATTGCTTTCAGTTATTGATGATGATTAGTTAGATGGTTTATTATCACATGTGTTTTATTATTGATACTTACCCCATACTTGCATGTGTATGGTGTGCATGTTTGTTCTTATTATATGGTGTTTCTGATGTGGTTAAGGAAGGGAGTCGTAGTCACCTGCTAGTCAGGATCTACACGATGCACCACTTCCTGCCATTGTCTATTTAGTTTAGTATATATATTGTATGTACATGCATTGTTTTTATGTAGGTTGCAGATACTGGGTATCGACTTCCCTGAATTGCCAGGATGAGTGTATCCTATAGCATTATCTCAATGATAAGAGAGGGGAGATAAATTCTCAAGTCCAAATCCCAACTCTTTAAGCCATTTGTCCTAATCAAAAATTAGGACATATCTAAGTTGAGTACCCATCGAATGTGTCAGATGACGTAATTCATGATATTAATCCTTTTTGGTTTGATTTTGTATGTATTTTGGCTATAATGGATTTTCATATTTTACCTTGAGAGTCTTTGGAGTATTTTCTATTAATTAAGCCTAATTAAAAGATTTAATTAATGGTTTAATTTAATAAAAAATTAATATGATATTTTAATATTTATTTTATTTAATTAATTAGGAAATTAATTAAATTAAATAATTAAATTTGAAAATAAAAGTTATAATTTTAAAGTTGGAATGTGATAATATTTATTTAAACTAATAAATATTTTAGCAATTAAGTTTCGAAAATAAATTTAAAAGTGGAAAAGATATTAAAATTATTAAAAGATTCTAGATTTCATGTGATTAAAATATAAATATATTAAGATAAAAACAAGTGGATTTATTAAAGTGCATGAGATTTAAAATTTAATAAATGAATAAAGTAAATATTATATTAATTAATGTGCATTATTTTAATGTTTGCTCACACAGAAGTTTGCACTCTAAGTATGCACAAGTTGTCTACACTTAGGAGTTAGCATATTATTTGAGCACATGGTGTCTACAATCTTATGACTCATTTAAAAGGTTGGAGAAGACTCATGCTTAGTTGTTATGCTTACTTCTAGTTCTTTCTAGACACATTCTAGATGCATCTTAGAGGCCTTTAAATAGAGGCTCTCCTAGTGTGTTTGGGCAAGCTTCAAAGCTTACATGCATTTGAAAAGCTCATATGCTTCTACATGCTCATATACTTCTACATGATCATATGTTTCTACATGCTCCTATGCTTCTTCAAGCACTTCTAGTCACGTGGGAATTTCAGTTGGCTTGGATCTTGGAGGGATTGCGAATGTTGGAGAAGGAAGAGATTTTTTATGGACTTCTAAGGCATGACAAATTAGCATCAGTGTCCAAGTGCACTCGTGATTTTCACATATCCCATTTGCACTCTTTCTCTTCCTGTCTTCATCGTGTCTGTTATATGTGTATGAATATACTCCATGAATGAATCTTCAATTTTGAAATTGGAATCTAGATATGTATGTTAATTTTTATTTGGTTACAAAGAAACATTAGGAAACCCTAGTTTTATTTATGATGAGGAAAATTCATCACAAACTGCCCTGTCGCTGCCCCTTACATAGACCCGAACTCAGACATTCATAACTTTTTATCTAGACCAAATTTATTCGATCGCTTCGGTCAGATTTCGCGTAACTTGGCCCTCTGCAAAATATTTCAAATTCGGCTCGATCCAACGGTTCATTAGGGAGATATGGCCTTCATACTAAGACTATTTTATTCAATGATAGTCGTTTTCCATTTTCCATAACCAAGAGTTCTTTGTACTTAAACTTCACAAAAATAATCTATCAAAGCATGAAATGAATTAAAAATATTATTGCAATCTTCCCTTAGTAGAATCAAGATTTGGAAATTGTTTCAGGTTTGGGTTCGAATTAAAATAAAATCTTATTTTTATACATTAGTTTTATAAGGTTTATTAACTAATCTAATTAAATTTAATTAAGATTAGTTAATAGTAGAAGAAGTGTAATTAATTATTAGTCAATTTAAGTAAATGAATTTTTAAATGAGGGAAAATTAAAAGAAAAGAGATATTAATAAATAGAATTAAATAATTAATAAGATCGATTTTACTTAAAATCAATGAAGATTATTTTAAATAAATGATTGTCCTTGAAGTGTTTAAAGGAAATTATAAACTAATTATTTGAAAGTTGATAAGTATTATTCTAATGTTTTGAATAATGTGAATGATTTTATCTAAAAGTCAATTGGAACTAGTTCAATAATTTAAATAAGTTATCTTATGGTTATTCTTAGAATGTAATTTTAAATAATGGAAGGATAACATTATCGAGGGAACAAATGGGTTGACTTGTGGGTCAAATGATAAAATACACTTGAGGTATACTTGCAAATAGAAAACAAAAAACCTCTACACTTAATTCAGTTATGTAATTTTAGTAAACCAAAACATGTGTTTGCATTGTATTTTCTCTATGCTTCTTGTTTTGAGTTTTTGGGTTGACTAGTGTTGACCAGTCTTAGGTTGTTACCAGAGGCTCGAAGGTTATGAGATGTGATGGCATGTTGATCTTATTTGGTCTCGATCTTTATAAACCCAACCATAGTTATGTGATGGAATGCTCTATGAGATGTTTGCATTTACTAATTGTTATTACTTATCAGTCTTTTTGAGTGAAGCTGAGTTATTTGTATCTGAGACACTTGACTTAACCATTTTTGAGTCATCGATCAGTTATCCTTAGATTACTTTTCAGTCGCCATAATGGGACTGAAATGTTGATTTATTTCTTGATGATGTCATGTTGTGACATGTTTTGACTCAACCATTTTCGAGTCTTTGATCAGTATGATTTTGAGATATATTTTGGTTATTGAGAACCAATAGATACTTTTGATTATCAGTGATACCTTCAGTTACCAATAGAGAACTGTTGTGGTCATGATTATCTATGAATGCTTTTCAGATGCTCATGGAGATTTGATATTTTTATTGTGGATATTTGATGATTCTTATTGTGGATTATCTTTTGGTATTTCTTTCCATTCGCTTGTATAGGACTAGGGTGATTTATGATTCCATGAGCTTAAGGTAGGTTATCTATTTGTAGTGTCAGGAAGTGGCTTGCAATGGGGGCCAGGGCCCTAAGTGGTTGCCAGGGTAACTCATTGTAAGTTTTGTTTTAATAAGTAATAACATTTACACTAAATGGGGATTAAATGAACCTAAAAAAATAATTGTTTTGTTCTCGCCCATGCCTCGAGTGCTTGTACAGACTAGGATGGGAGTAGAGAGAATGCTTGGTTGCAACCTTGCATTCCATAGTATGCCTCGTCAGTATGAGAGGATACTAATGGTTGCATGAGGATCAGTAGGGACCCGTGGAGTTTAGCTAACTGCCAGGGTAACTTCTACATGATATATGCTATGACACTTTTCCGCTTGCATAGTAGGTTTCCTACATGTCATTGTGTGCCTTTGGGAAGTAGATGTCGATTTTGTGATTGGAACTTTTGAGTTAGTATACTTTTAGGATTCCTGGACTTAGAGAGTATTTGTTCCCTGTGATTTGATAACCTATTTGGGACTTGAGATTATCTTCTCAGCATGGTGGGAGTGGACCATTTAGGTTCCACGCGGTCGGGTGGTAGTGTCTTTCCACTCTTATCATTTGAGATCCGTCCGAGACACTATGACTGGAGCATCCTTGGTTGGTATTTATCTTTATTCTGTTCTTGGATCATTATGATAGATAATATACCTTATGATGGATGTATTTACTGGTATGTTTCTTATATTGATGATTTGCGTATGTTAGATGATGATACCTTATGCTTTGCTTTACATGATTAGATTTCATATGTACATGTTGTAGCATGTTAGATTACTTTATGCATGTGATGTGGTATGATTTTGGTGTGACATTCCTACTATGTTAATATCAATGATCTCTTCGGCGATTTGCAATGTTACGCACGGAGGGATGGCTAGGATCCATGATGGTCTAATGATGCTATTTACGGTTGGGAGGAACTGTGCATTTAGTTATTTATGTTTGTGATATATAGTTATATTTTATGATGGATGTTTATATCTTTTGTGATGATGTATCATGTATGACATGTAGTTTCATTTACTTTAATTGCATCATGGATTAATATTGGATGATGATGTACCTTATTTACACGGATGTTTATTCTTTCAAGCCTTTCATACCTGGTGACATGTGCAGTGGATGATTGAGAAATTGAAAATGTAATTTAAGAATGTTGGACTTTTCATTATTATTTTATGTGGATGCAGTATTAGATGGAACATAATTAGTTATGTTAGATGTGATTCAACGTTAATGGATCCTTAAAGAATGTAACTTGTTATGTATGTTATGTTTATTTGAATTGTTGCTATTGCTTCTGTTATTAAGTATAAGTTGTAAATGGTTTATCTTTCATGTTTTAAAAAAAAAATTGTTTGGCAAACTTAGTGAAACTTTAGGTTAATTCTTTGGTTCCCTTAGCGAGGCATTACATTGATCAAATTTGATTTTCAAAATAGACTTGGTCTCTTATTCATGGTAATTTAATTTAATTTTTTTTCCAAATTCATATTCATATCAAATATTCCAATATCCATATATTCCAATTATTAAAACAAAAACAAAGACAAAACTACATCACAGTAGCATGTAAAAATGGAAAGAACTTAGCTATCTACAACGATGCATGTGTATGAAAGAAAATTGATAACTAAGAAGAAACATGGTGACATTTTTGTTTTTGTTTGAGGAGATTTTTTTTTATGACTAGACCTTTTCCATTAATTATAATTTAAAGATACATATTCACAAAAAAAGGGGTCGGGGGATACAAGATCACCCCGTGAGTTCAAATGGCACAAGGCTGGATTTACAACTATTCATCAAAAAACATATATAAGAAAAAAGTAGAAAGCCTTCAGACTACAAGAGAAGTGCCAGCCGAAGGTGGGTCTTTATCGTCAGAACCCCAGAAGTCCTTGGGGTTGTTGGGTGGCTCAAGGGGAGCCCAATCATTATCAGCAACAACATCATCATCTTTATCTGGTAGAGAAATGGCTAAGTCCAATTGAGCGAAAGCCCATTTAGGGTCTTGTTGTGCAAACGGCCAACCCGCATCATGGGCAATAAGAGGAGCCACCAGGGACCAGCTCGAGCCCAACCTTCGTCAAGGCGAGGTTAAGCGACGACAGCCATCAAAACCACTTGTAACGCCCCGCCAAGCGACCCAAAAGAAATGACCTAAATTTTTACTAAGTTTTCCAAACATTTTTTTTTTAAACAAGAAAGATAATCATACACATCAAACACACAGTAGCGAAAGCAATAACATACAATCAACTGTAAGCATAAATAATAGGTTACATTTCTTAAGGATCCCATGACATTGAATTACATTTAAATCTAATCTAATACTAGGTCTAACATCTACCACATCCACATGAAAGAATAATCAAAAAGTCCAAAGTCTATAATATACATTTGTTCCGAATGCCTCTTGGCAAATTAATTCGAAATCCTCAATCATCCACTGTACACATTACAGGGTATGAAAGGCTTAAAAGAATATACATATGTAGAAATAAAGATACATCATCTTCCATGAATCCATGAGACAAAGTACAGTAAAATAAATAAAACCATCCACCATACATGATACATCCATCCATCATAAAAGATATAAACATCCATCATGAAATACAACTATCCATCATAAAACACATCTAAGTAAGTGTGCAGTTCCTTGCAATCATCAATAGCATCATTAGACCATCGTGGGCCCTAGCCATTCCCCACGAGTAACATCCCAAGTCACCGATAAGATCATTGGTACTATAGTAATAGGGACATCACTCCTAAAACATGCTACAACATACGCATAAATAAATCTAACATGCTAATCATCAAAATAAGGAAATGCATCAATAATAACATCATCTAAACATGATAAACCAACATCCCAAGAAGCTCCAACCACGATGATTACGGACGGATCTCAATGGTAAGAGTAAAAAGCACTACGACCTGACCACGTGGAACCTAAATGGTCCACTCCCATCACGTTGAGGAGATAGTCTCAAGTCCCAAGCAGAATAGCAAATCACATATCACAAGTACTCTCTAAGTCCAAGAAATCCTAAAAGTATACTAACTCAATGGTTCTAAGACAAGTTGACATCTAATTCCTAGAGGCACACAAAGACACGTAGGAAACCTACTATGTAAGCAAACAAGTTTCATCACATGAATCATGTAGAAGTTACCCTGACAGTTAGCTTAGGACTCCAGGGTCCTTAGTGATTCCCATGTGGCCACTAGTATCCTCTCGTACTGACAAGGCATACTATGGAATGCAAGGTCACAACCAAGCGTTCTCTCTACTCCCATCCTAGTCTGTACTAGCACTCAAGGCATAGGCAAGAACATATAATTATCTTATTAGGTTCATTTTACTCTCATTTATTGTAATGTTTTCACTTATTAAAACAACTTACAATGAGATACCCTGGCAACCACTTAGGGCCCTGGCCCCCATTGCAAGCCACTTCTCGACACTGCAAATAGATAACCTACCCTAGGCTCTTAAAAGCACAAATCCATAATCATAATATATCACCTCAGTCCTATAGAAGCGAGTAGAAACCATCCAAGATAATCCACAATAATCATATCAGTTCTCCACAAGCAACTGGAAAGCACCAAAAGATAATCATAATAATTAGAATAGTTCTCAACAAGCAACTAAAAGGCATCACATGGTAACTCACAATATCCATCGGTTCTCAACGAGAAACCAAAAAGTATCCTAAAATAATACTGATCAAAGACTACAAAATGGTCAAGTCAAACATGTCACAACATGACATCATGCAAACACTTTAGTTCCATCAAGGCAATTGTGAAGTAACCCAAGTATAACTGATTGATGACTCAAAAATGGTTAAGTCAAGTATCCCATAAACATACACCTCAGCTTCACATAAGAAGACTGGAAAGCAATAACTGTTAGTGTAGTTTTTTATTTTTCCTATTTTGCTAGGTTTTTCTTACACTTTTAATAATCTCACTTAGGTTAATAAAGCATGTCTTATTAGGTGAATGGTTGTGAGGTGTCACCTTCCTACATGTGAGCATCCATTAGCTATCTTGGGAAGATACTTTGCTATCTTTAGTCCGAAAGATGGTTGCTCCTCATTGGTTGGTGTTGCCACCTCCTCCCTTTTCCTAGCCTATATAAGCATGCTACCTGGCTTGTATTTGCATCTCTTATTTTTGCATCCTCTTAATGCTATTTTGCTTCCAGCATTTGCATTACTCTCTTGGAGACTAACTCTATGATGCTATTTCGATTTTGTATCATCTGCATTCATAGTTTAGATATTTATTCTTTGCACTAGTTTTCTAGGTTATTAATCTTATCAGATTCTAACATGGTATCAGAGCTTTTTTATGTGCAAGAGTAGATTTTAGTTTTTATATTTGAGAGATTTGGGAGGGGCTAATAAACTTTTTTGTAGTTTTTTGAAAAATGAAGTATGTTCTTCTCTTGCATCTTTGGATGATCTTGAGAATCAGAAAAGTTTTGACAAAAACGATTTTTCTATGGGGTTTCAATCTCAAATCTGACAACCAACTTGCATATTTGGAGTTTTCAATCAGTATTGCAGGTTTCAGCATACCATTGATGGACTTAGGAAGCTGATCCAGCATTTGCATGTCATATTTTGGTTGTTGGGGACATTTTTTGATTTTTGGAGCCATTTTTTATTGTTAAAGACATCCAATTTACACTACAGTAGCATCTTTTGTACATCAAAAAGAAAAACGTTTTTTAAGTTTTGTTCGCAGCCTCGAAAAACCATTTGGGTATCTTTTAGATTTTGCATGCAAGCTGTATATTTTTTAGAATCGATCATGAAAGGCTACAGCCATACCCCTCTCCGTTGGCAGTCGCAGATTTGAACACAGTTTTCAAATGTCTCATTCTTGCTCATACGAACTCCGATTTTGATGATTCTTGTTATGAACTTGGCTATTTTTTTGTGCTCTATCCATTAGTGGAGTTGTTTTTTTATTTTCATGCATGAATTCTTCAAAAATTGCAAATTCTCAGCCGTGACTGTGCATAGTTCTCGTTTTGGAAACTTCGAAGGACCATAACTTTCTCATACGACCTCGTATCAAGGAGATTCTTTTTTTGAAAGTGCATGATTTTTTGAGTAGATTGCAATGGTGCTATTTTTTTTTTTGATTATTGTGCCAAAATTTCACTTCTGGCATATGCTCTTCATGAGGGTTTGTAATGCATTGAAATCAAGACCACTAAGTATTTCTTTCTAGTAGTAGTTGTAAACGCACTAAAATAAAGTGCCAAATCTTCTTTTTTTTGGGGGGGGGATTCTTTGATTGAGTAAAAGGGGAGGGGGCGGGGGGCATTGTCGTGGCTGGGTTCTCTTCTTTTTAGCATTTCTTTGCATTTCTTCATCATGGATCAAACAAATATGCCCATCCTAACTCCATACAATTACTTTGAGTAGAAATCACGCATGACAATTCACTTAAAGAAAGTTGGATTAAATAAGATAACTATGGGACTTGAAACTGAACCTACTAAAGATGAAGACAAGCCTAAGTGGTTTAACAAATGTGATGAGGCATATGGAACATTGTGTTTGTTTGTTTCTCCTGACTTGCTATTTCACATTGAGTCTTTGGATACACCAAATAAAGTATGGACAAAGCTAGAAACACTATTTGGCACACAAGATTCAATGAGGGGTCATATGTTGGAAAATGAATTAATTAGTTTACGTCCAGGAAATTTCAACACAATCCAAGATTTTTTCACCAAATTAAAATCACTAAGGCTGCAATTAAAACAATGTGGAATTGAAAAGAAAGATGAACAACTGATTCTTAGTATTCTCTCTAAGTTAAGTTCAGAATATTCTATGTTTGTCTCTACCTTCTATGCTACTAAGGGTGCACTTGGTACTCAATTCACCATGCCATCTTTAGATGATTTTGCTGTCAATCTCACTTGAGAACATGACAAGCTTATCCAGATGGGCACTCTTACGTCCTCTAAGTGACATGCCTTAGCAGCCAACCAAGGCACAAAAGAACAACAAGGACAAAGTAGTAACAACAATAGTAAGGACAAGAAACAATAGAATAGCGAGGAGAAGAAGGATCAGATATCGATTTCTTCAAAAGCAACTATTGATACACCATCTTCCAAGGGCAATAAGCCTAAGAAAGAAAAGGTTAAATGTGCCTATTGTAAAAGACTCGGTCATGATGAATATAAATGTTTGAAGAAACAAATTGATCACTTGACATACATTCTTGAGAAGAATAATATTAGTGTTCTTGAGTCTATCAAACAAAGTTCTAATGAAGGGTCTAACAAGGCAAAAGAAAACAACAAGGGGAAAGGAAAGGGCAAGGCTCTTGTTGCAGTTGCTTCCTCACCATCCACTTGGGTTCTTGATTCGGGTGCTTCGCACCACATGGCTTCATCTAAGGAAGAACTTGCATCCTTGGAGCTGTGTACTATGCCTTCTATTTTGATGGGTGATAACACTCTTGTTGAGGTGTTTGGGAGAGGGTGTGTTGATGTGGGGGATGGCACATTCCATGATGTTCCTTGTGTACCATCATTGTCAACTAATCTCCTATCGATACACCAGATCACTCACACAGGTTTAGGCAAGCGGGTTGAGTTCACTCCTAATTCAGTGGAGATACATGAGTTGGACAATGATTCTACAGTTGCAGTTGGGAGAGCAGATCATCAGTCACGACTCTATATGTTTTCTCACTTTGTTCCTGATCCTCCTTTGACTATTTCACTCACTCACTCTAATGATGTGAGAAGATTATGGCATGAGCGGTTTGGCCATCTTAACTTCCACTACTTGCATCAACTTAACCAGCAGAGCATGGTCACAGGGTTGCCTTCTACTTTGACATTGGAGTCACTTGGAATACATGATAGATCTTCTAATGGGTCAGATTCACTTGAGCAGTCTTCTACCTCCACTTATGATGCAGAGAGTGATTCAGAGGACTCACCTCCTTCCTCTCCTAGTCATCATTTACAGGTTGATGATTCTCCTCTAGATTCTCCATCTTCTGGTCCACTTTGGGCTAGACAGACCTTGTAGTTTGTAGGTGATTGGGTTGGGGATCCATCAGACACAAGCAGACTCGTTCACAATTCCAGGATGCTCTACATATCTTCATTGCTACTGCCTCAAATACACAATCCTTTCATGAGGCTTCTGGTATTTTTGAGTGGGATACATCGATGCAGGAGGAGTATAGTTCCTTGATGAGAAACCACACTTGGGATCTTGTCCCTTTTTTCTAAGGGAAGAAAAATTGTTCGATGTAAGTGGATCTATCGGACAAAATTTGCAAGCTTTGCTAGAGGTGCGGGATGCTTTATCTTTTGGGGGGGCCTCTTCCTCTCACTTGGAGTCCTAATTTTCTTTGGGGAGTCTCTTTTCTCTCTCTTTTGGGGGAATTTTATGTACATGGGTACCTCATTAGGCTTGACTTGTCAGGACCCATTTCTACATCCACCTAAGCTTCGCTTATGGGGGGGGTGATAGTGTAGTTTTTTATTTTTCCTATTTTGCTAGGTTTTTCCTACACTTTTAATAATCTTGCTTAGGTTAATAAAGCATGTCTTATTAGGTGAATGGTTGTGAGGTGTCACCTTCCTACATGTGAGCATCCATTAGCTATCTTGGGAAGATACTTTGCTATCTTTAGTCCGATAGATGGTTGCTCCTCATTGGTTGGTGTTGCCACCTCCTCCCTCTTCTTAGCCTATATAAGCATGCTACCTGGCTTGTATTTGCATCTCTTATTTTTGCATCCTCTTAATGTTATTTTTCTTCTAGCATTTGCATTACTCTCTTGGAGACTAACTCTATGATGCTATTTTGATTTTGTATCATTTGCATTCATAGTTTAGATATTTATTCTTTGCACTAGTTTTCTGGGTTATTAATCTTATCAGATTCTAACAATAACAACAATAAATACAACCATATCATAGAGCATACCATCACATTCCATGATTGGGTTAAAAAAGATTGAGAACAAATCATCATAACATCACATTCATAGAAACCCCAAGCCTCTGGTAACATCCTATGACTGGTCAAACTAGGTCAACCCAAAAACATAGACAGTACATAGAACACATCATAGTCTCATAGCTGGTTTGATTTGAAAACATGCAATTGAGTTAAGTGTAATATTTATGTTTCTAATTTAACATATGTTTTCAAGTAAATAAGTTTCATAGTTTACCCTACACGTTAACCTATTCGTCTCTTTAAATAACATATAAATTTATCCCATTTATATATTCGAATAAAAATATACAATTATCCTACTTTTAATTTCAAGTCAATTAATCAATATACTTAAAGGGTATTTATTTATTTAATTATTAAAATAATAACCCATATTTTTAAATAAGAAATTTCAATTTAATTTAAATCAATCCTATATAAATCTACAATTTTATTAAACAATATTCATTATTAACTAAATTTAATTAAACTAATTTTAATTTAATTAATTAATAATTATCTGACTAAGCACTCATTTTAATATCTTATTAACTATCAATTTATTAATGTTTAACAAAACTATTAATAAATTAATAATTTTTAAATAACTATATTTAAGTATATTTAATAATTTAAAATAACTTAAATTTAATAACATTATTAATTAACAACTTAAACAAAATTTAATATTAATTGAATTAATATAGTTTAATAATAAAATTATTAATAAATAATATAAATTCAATATAATTAAAAAAATTAATATAATTTAAATTTAACAATTTTAAAATTTAATATAATTAAAAATAAATAAATCGCCTCCCATAAATATATACGTGGTCTGCTTAAGCAACCACAACCACTAATAAAAGGTGGGCGGTGGGGGTGTGGTGACTCCACCCTCATTAATGTATTTTTTTAAAATTTTAATTTCATTAAAAATTTATTTTTTTAAATTTAAATTTATTCTTTTAAATATATTCAATTTTATAAAAAATAGTTTTAAACAATTTCTCCCCATAAGCACATTAAACATTTAAATATAATTTTTAAAAATAAATGATTGCCATTTAATCTGATAGGAAAAATAAGTTGAACTATTTGAATTTTTCAATCTAAGATTTTCATTTCCAAAATCAAACCCTTTCCAAATTTAAATTTCTCAATTCCTTTTTAATTCAAACCCAATTCTTGATTTAATTCTAATTTCTTTTAATTGTTGAACGAGGTTTTCTAAATAGTTTTTCAAACTAGATTTATAGATGAAATCGAATAGCAAAAGACTCAGAGGGAAGGGTTGCAAGATTCATGCAACAAAATTTGAGAAAACAATTTTTTCTACAAGCACAAAGTGGACAAAACATATTAAATTACATAATTCATTTAGTGATCAAAATACAAAACCCTACTTGAGCCTGATGCTAATATGCGACCACCCAAAAATTGTGAGAGTTTGCTTCCACCCAAAAACTTCTCTTTGAAACTTTTTCCAAAAATTCCCTTCCAAAATTTGCTTCCAAATTTGCTCCTAAAATTCGTGTCCCAAATCCCTCCCCCAAAATGAACCCTCTAATTGTGATAAAAAGTTCTCTCCTTAAATTGGGGCACTAATTGTGTATTCGCCCGGGAGAACTCCTTACTCACAACCTTTAACTCATAATTAACTTTTATTTTATCTTTTCTTTAATCTTTCCCATGCATGTTAATTGCATTATTAGATAACTTTATTACATTTTCACTTGACTTCTTTTTAATTAATTTATTAAATCTAATCCCATGTGTACTTCATGCAATTAGAATATCTTTATTAAATATACTTGTTTTATTTTTTTAAATTAACTTCTCATATTTTAACCTCATGCATACATCATGCAAACTCGAAACTTTTAATAAATTAATATATTTTCACTTTTAAATTTATTTTCGAAACTTAATTGATAAAATATTTATTAACTTAAATAATAATATTATTTAGCATTTATTTAAAAATAAACTCTAAATATATTATTATTAAATTAAATAAATATTATCACGTTCTAAATTTATTCTTATAACTTTTATCTTCAAATTTAATTCCTTTATTTAATTAATTTTCCAATTAATTAAATATAATTAAATATTAAAATATCATAACAATTTTTTATTAAATTAAATCATTAATTTAATCTTTTAATTAGACTTAATTAATAGAAAATACACCAAAGACTCATAAAATAAATTACAAAAACCCATCAAAGAAAAACACATACAAAATCACACTAAAGGGTTATAATCACGAATTAATGTCATTTGACACATTCAGAAGGTACACGACTTAGATACTTGTCCTAATTATCAATTAGAACAAATGGCTTAAAGGTTTAGGATTTGGACTTGAGAATTTATCTCCCCTCTCTTACCATTGAGATAATGCGATAGGGTATGCACATCCTGGCAATTCAAGGAAGTTGATACCTAGTACCTACAACCTGCATAAAATCCATGCATGTACAGACACAATATTCTAAGCTAAATAGGCAATGGCAAGAAGTGGTGCATTGTGTAGATCCTGACTAGCAGGTGACTATGACTCCCTTCCTTAACCATATCATAAATGCCATACATAAAGAAAACAAACATGCACACCATACACATGTAGTATGGGGCAAGTATCCATAAGAAAACACATATGATAAACCATCTAACTAATTATCATCAATAAATGAAAACACTGTAATAATCATCATACATACATGAAGTAAGGAGTACCAAGTAATCTCATCATATAATCAACTGAATCTAAAACAATATCTAATAATCTTAAAACAATGCCACTAATCATAAGCATAAACTAGCCTAAAAGAGTTCAGTAATGATAATAGAAATGTGAACTAGGTGTAGGCACTACACCACCACTAGGAGAGCAAAGATGAGGTTATGACCAGGGAGTGTGCAAATAGCATGTAGACCTACTTCAGCATTGCCGATGACCAAGAGGAGGAGTGCAGTCACCGAAAAAACATCCAGAGGCATGTGGGCAACTGTACAAGGTGCATTTCTCCAATGAGCTAATAACTCCTGCAGGTGAACCACCTCCAACACAACTTTGTTAGTTTGTACTTGAATCTGCATCATGATATTATTACAAATATGTGCTCTAGAGTACATAGCAACATGTATATCAAGAAAGTTGTGAGAGAATGAAATAACATTGTGGTCCTTCCAAATAGTAAACAAAATCTCCATTTTGAAAGCATGCCAAATCTGAACATATCTAAAAGGAATCCTGGGTAGATCTCCTAGCACAACCATATGCCAAGTGAAATCCTTTGGATGGAAAGCCTTGAAAAATTCATGGGTCCAAAGCCAATACTTTTGGGCTCTCCTGCAAAACCAAAAAATGTGTACAAAGCTTTTGGGCTTACCACAAAAAGGGCATCTAGGATCTGGGACTCCTAGATGCTGAATCCAAGAGCCCAGAGGCAAGCCTTAGAAGAGAAGGCACCTAGAAAAGTGAGCAATCCTTGGCTCCGTAATGGTGTGCTAGAGAAGTCTTATAAGAAGAATGCAAATGCCAACGTTGATTGAGAGTATCAACCATTGAAAGATGGAGCACTAGCCACCAATAACCCAACTTGGGCTTGTAACTAGTCATAAGAGTGGTAGGATACCACTTCCAATCTTTCCACCATGGGCAAGATGAGTAAATACCAAGCTTTTGTCAAAAATTGGGAGGCACCACAAAAACTAGAAGATTAATTGTCTATCAATCTGCATGGATAAGCTTGAACTACACCTGTAGATCCTCACATGAGTGAAGGCTCATAGTAACCCTGGAAAATAAATCCTTGAGAGTTTTGATACCCCTTCAAAATAAGCACAGAGTGCTGGCTCCTTGAATCTTAGCTAAAGAAACGTCTTGAGCAACAAACAAGGGAGACCACCAAAGATTTTGTCGGTTCATTGAGAGTCCATCTCTGAACCCATTACTAGCCTAGCAAAGCCATGGGGTAAAAGCACAAACTCGTGTCACCGATTATAAAGAAACAAGATATCAAAATGCGACAGTTCCACAGTAATGACAAAAAAAATTGTATTTGTGTTTAGAATTTGAAGATGATGTAAATTGATGAAATGTGTAGAATTGGATGAATATTATGCCTAAAATTTTTATATATATTTTGAGTAAGAATTTATTCATTTTCTTTTATTTTGAAGTTGCTTTTTTAATGGTAAAAAATATAGGGTATAGTTCTTGTCAAACAAGTATATGCAAATGATCCTTTTCTGTTATGATTTAGAAATATCTTATAGATAATATGTATAGCTAGGGAATAAATAAATAAATAAATATTTTTTACATATACTTTCTTTGTTATAAGTACTCAAGCTCGACCTTGTTAGAACCCAAGAGTTTTTTTCCTCCCGTCAAAACTTCCCTATCAAATCCACACCTTCTTGAAAAAAATTTACATATTCATGAAGAGGAGTCTCTCCTCTAGAGATAAATATATTTTTAATTTTTTTTTGATATTATTTACTATTTTGTTTCCTTTTTTGAGGGAGTATCTTTTGAAATGTTGAAATATTGACTTATAATATTTTGGAATTATAACATATTATAACTAATCAAAACACTCAAAAATTTATATAATGATGATATTGAATCTGAGATCTATAAAAGGGTATTTTTTAGTTTTTAAAAAAAATTGAGTTTTGATAGAGAAATGAGATTTGACCAAAATAGGTTTTAGTATCCTAAACAGTGACACAGATCTATGCTTTTACCCCATGGTTTGAGGGCTTCCTAGGCTTTCCAAATGCTCTTAACAACAAAAATGCCCTAAATCTAAATAGATTTAGGAGTCACAAGAAGGGTCTGAAAGCCAATCCTGTTCTAGGTAGGTCAGTTAACTAGAAAGCCTAAAGAAATGTAATGTCGTAACAAAATTTTTCAAACCTCATCTCTAATGAGGGCCCAACTGACCCACTTGGCACAAAGGGAAATCCCCTACTTACGAGTAGAGATAAACCCAAGCCCACCAGAGTCTTTGGACAAGCAACAATTTAATCCTAGGCCACTCTATGAAAATCATGATGCACAACATCATAGGCCCAGAGAAAGTCGGAGGAGATGCTCAAGCTTGAGGTATGAAGCTTTGGAAGGGGCCTAATAGGAAGAGTAGTACACATGTGTAGTAGCAAGCACTTTAGAACAAAGTTAAAAATTTCTCGCAAGGGAGTGTGGCTTAGTGATCTAATATTCCAACTTCTTCTCAATCCATGTGAGGACGACATTCCACAACTCCACGGGGGAGGTTTGAAAAGAAAAGGGAATGTCCAAATTTCTTAAAAATTTATCCATGTTGGACTCATTTCCACCCATACTATTGCAAACACTGAGGGACTAGAAAGAAAGACTATTTGTAACAAATGGTTTTGTGACATTGGATAGTAGACTAGAGGCAAGGCAAAAAGTATCCAAGCACTGCAAGGCATTGGAAATATTGTCTTTGTCTTCCACCAAAGTAAGGAAGGAATTTTCTACAAAATTGCCATTAACAAGTTGCATGGAAGACCCTAGAAGAGAAATGCCATGCATTGGACCCTCAGAGATGGCGTTGGCAAGAAGATAGCCAAAACCTTTAGCCGCCAGCACATAAAGTGAAGGTGCAAGAGGAAAACCTTAACAAATAGATTTGAAGAGCCCAAAAGCTTCTGATTGCCTCCCATTTATGATAATGCAAGCAGAGGCATCACCAAAAAGCATCTACACAGACTACAGAAAGATTGGACCAAACCCCAAAGCTTGAAGCATGGCTGGGATAAACGACCACTCAATCCGATCATAAGCTTTGACAAAATCAATCTCCAAAAATAAAGCCTGCTACTTGGATTATTAGGCTCATTCCATACCTTCCCAAACAACAATGATGTTATCCAAGATATATTGGGACTTGATGAAACTAGTTTTTTTAGTTTGAACAATGTGAGGGAGAAAGTGTCAAATTTTAAGAGAGAGGGCTTTGGCAATGATCTTGTAGGAGACATTTAGCAAAGTGATAGGGCTCCAGTTGCATATTTCCTTGGGATCACCAACTTTAGGTATGAATTTAATATTACCCTTGTTGATAATGTTGCCTAGGGAATTAGAATTGTAAGCTTCATGATACACTTGAAGCAAATCAGGGCCAATATAATCCCATAGGATTTTGTAGAATTCACAAGGAAAACCATCACAACTAGAGGCTTTGTCATTAACCACGAAAATGACAACTTCCTTCAGGTTTGCAAGTATTAAATTTTTCTCACAAAAGGCATATTGCTCAGGAGCAAGCCTATTGGGAGTGATAGCAAGGAAAGCTTGTAAATCTTAGTCACACACAACATAGGGCCCTTAAGCCATGAAAGCCTACTCATTGTGGCACACAAAAGCCTAGAGAATGTCTGGCAGGTTATTAAGAACCTGTTGTTTTTCTTTCATGTGTTTGATGCCAACTACAGAGTGACAAACCTGCACAACATTTAAAAATTCTTTAGAAGCCTGATTGTCGACCTCCAACCAATGGAGACGAGCCTTGATCTAAGCTTCTCTAGTAGCATAACTATCTACAACTTTCTTTTAGTGTCAAATATTGGCAAGCCAAACTTGAAGATCCACATCAAACAGATTCATGGCGAGGGCTATTAAGGCCACATGTAGATCTTTAGTTGTGGCTTCATAAGATCTTCTATGGTACTTAGCCAACAGTCTACTGTAAATTTGAAGAAACTCATAGTATGGAGGATGTCATTATTTTGCCATTGATTCCACCCAACTTGGGTGTGGGGTCGAGACTCAAGACTACAAACTCAAAGTATGTGGGTAATAGTCGATGGATGGGATAGCAAAGAAGTATTGAGATAAAAATGGATTTTACAAGGATGAGGTCGAGTTGTTTGCCAAGTGATAGAAAAGATAATGGGGGAATTATTTGACAATGTCACATAAGGTGTGATAGGTAGGGCATACTTGTGAGAGAAGGAAAAAAAAGGATTGTGCAGAAATCATAGCCCTATCAAGTCTCATTAAGAATATGTTAGACCCAGCTCAAAAGTTGGACCATGTATGCCAAACCCCATTTGGGCGGTAGCAACTAGCATTGAAATCAAAAAGACCTAGCTTGTTTCACATGTGAAACCAAGCCTCTTTTTCCCCAGCTGCCCATTGAAAAGGCAGAAGTCCTTCCTTGTTAGTGGCCAACTCAACCATGTTGAAGTCCCCACAAAAAACCTAGGTCGCAGGTGGCAAATGATCTGCCAACCAATGCCACAAGTGTGAACACTCAACATCATCATTAGGGGCATAAATGTTAACAATACCAAAAAATGATTCTAAAAAGACAACAAAATCCAAACCACCATGTGTAGAGGGTTAAACCCATGCAAAATAACAGAAGAAAGTAAACAAGGAGATAGAAGAGTAGCAACTCCACCTTGCCCAGCCTCATGTTGGGAAGAAAACACAACACATTCCATGAGAGGAAATTCATGGTAAACCAACTTACATGTCATCCTCATCTCCAAGAGAGGAGACATTGTTTTACAAAAATGTGGGAGCATCAAATGAGGAGTCATCAAGAGAGATGACCCTCTTACTCTTCTCCCTATTATCAACATACACATCACGGTCATCTAGTATGTGAGATTGACATAGCATTTGCTATGTAATCATTAGCACCACTTGTGGTGCATGAATCCATAAAGGACAAGGATTAGGAGTATGAACACACATTTTCCCCTACACTCTAGGGTTTGAAACAAGAGGAAAAGGAAACAAATGGACTGAAAGCTCTAGTTGAACTAGGCTTGAGCTAGGTCTACCATTATCCATAGGCAAAGAGCTCGCCTTAGCTGTAGATGAACCCTTTCCTTTTCTCACCGCTATAGTTTATTCATTTTTCTTGGTAGTCATAGTTGGGTTGGCTTTTGAAATGGGTGGATGGTTGTGGTCCAACAAAGGACAATCCCTAATCTTGTGCTTAGTAGACTAGCATCAATAATAAGTATTCAGAAGGTTTAGGTAAAGCACCTTCTGGGTGAAGGTGGTACCATCAATCTAGATATCCATGGAGTCTTTGTGGTCCCTAGATAGGTTGACCTCAACACATACCCTATGCTAGGGCCAAGCATTGAAAAACTTGTCTAGTTCAAGGCAAACAACCGTGCCAACAGTTTGCATAATGGCTGACAAAAAGGACCAACATGGGATAGGTAGTCTAGGGAACTCCACCCAAATAGGCACCTTAAGCTTGCTATTATCAGAAACAAAAAAATTGCAATACCAATGTTGATAAACCAAGAGGGAGGACCTAACAGTCTAGGGACCTCAAACAAACACATGTTCAACTTGGCCTAGGGTGCCAAAGAGAAAAAGGAAAAAGTCTTTGGTAAGGCTTTGAATGCCTTCAAGGAGAGCTTCCTAAGGTGTCCAAACCTTGGAAACCCATTCCCACAGCATGCCTTCAAAAGGAGTGTGACCCACAAAATACCCAATGATGGTTTGATGTTCTAACCAAGTGCATGCACTATCAAAGTCCTTGACATTCAAAATAATATTAGGAGAAGAATTACCTCATGGAACACATTGGGGACAAACTTGCATGGTCACTTATCTAATGATGCCATTCTCTCCAATAGCAACAACTCCAACACTAGCATCAACTTCTGAGCTAGAGAAGGCTGAGGCCATTATAAATGAATACTAATCCCGTAGTAAATGTGGTATGGTAGGTGACAAACCAGCAAGGGCTCAGACAGAAGTCATACAAAACCTAGCAGAAATAAACATTATTTGAGGAGATTCATTTAATGACAAAGGCAACAAATTGACAATTTGTCATTATATAAAACCATTTACCTATTCAATAAAATAACTTAACTAGTTCATACTTTTAAGGTATGGTGGTCACATAAAATTGTCTTTAAATAACTGCACATTTAGAAGAATCAAACAAGACTAGTTATTGTGTAATTCAAGACTATAGTTTATTATTAATATGCATGATGCATGATTAAAAAATAGAATTGAGAAAAGAAGTTGAGTGTATAATAGTAACATAGAAATAATTATCGTATCATATTGATTATAATTTATATATAGAAAAGAAATGGTGGTCACATAGAATCGTCTTTAAATAGTTGCACATATAGAAGAATCAAACAAGACTAATTATTATGTAATTCAAGACTATAGTTTATTATTAATATGCATGATGCATGATTGAAAAACAAAGTTGAGAAAAGAAGTTGAGTGTATAATACTAACATAGATATAATGACTGTATCATGTTGATTATACTTTATATATATACGAAAGAAATCTTTCCTGTGTCAATGAAGCTCCTTGTTTGTAGCTTAATTCCTTTTTTGTAGTTTAGGAGTAGTTGAAGATAATAAACTTGGGAATAACAAGACCTTGCATCATAGATTGATGAGTTGTCACATGATCAACATTAAATAAAAAACCCAGGAGCAAAGCTCCCACAATAAGTCAATCGGCTTAATTAGTTCTTTTAAACTTACAAAATATGTTACAAAATGAATCATCACCTTTTAAAAACAATTGAGATTTATAAATTGTTGTGTGATTTGGATTTGACCTACTAAAAAGTAGGAATGATTTTGGTAAGGAAGTGAGATTATCTTATCTTCAAGACTTCTTTAAATTTATCATTCAATCTTTAAACAACTTCTTTAGATCTATCATTCAACATTTAGTCAACATCATTAAATTATCATTAAATCTTTAAGCATCATCAAAAAAGATATTAATTTTGCACTAAACCAATACCAAATCTACCAATCACAAAAATTGCATTAAAAAAACAACAATAATCAGTCTAAACCATAATGTTCAAGGAAACATCAAATAATGTTTTCATTTTTTGATTAATTTTCCACATAACTCTAATATAACACTTTATACACATCAATCAAGATCATGTAAAAAAATATTATTTAAATTACATTATAATCATAATAATTTAACAGATACAAAATGAATGGATTTTGTGTAATGCCTACGCCTAGTTGACTTTTTATGTAGTATTTTTGAATTCTTTTAGGTCTATTTTATGATTATATTTTAAGATTAGTGACACTTGGTTACCGAATTTGATTAGATGTATTTCATATTTAGTTGATATATGTGTTGAGTTAATTATTCATGTGTTCATGATTATTTCAATGATGATACATGTATGTTCATATAGTGATTTCAATTATTTCATGATGATAGTTAGATGGATTATTTATATGCAGTTTCTATGGATACTTACCCTATACTTGCATGTGTATGGTGTACATGTATGTTTTGCTTTATGTATGATGTTTTTGATATGGTTGAGGGAGGGAGTCGTAGTCACCTACTAATTAGAATCTACATGATGCACCACTCCTCGACATTGCCTATTTAGTTTAGATTATATGTGTATGTACATGCTCAAATTTTATGTAGATTGTAGGTACTGAGCATTGACTTTCCTGAATTGCCAAGATGAGTGTGCCCTATCTCAGTATCTCAATGGTAAAAGATGGGAGATAACCCTTGAGTCCAAATCCTAACCTTAAGCCAATTATCTTAGAAAGTAGGACAAGTATTTGAGTTGTTTACCCTTGTAAATTTTTCAAGTAACGTGAATTCATGATTTTGACCCATGAGTTTGATTTAGTATTTTGTACTTTATAATGGGTTTTTGTATTTAAGTCTTGTAGGTCTATTGTGATTTTTCAATTATAATGAAATCAAATTAAAAGATAATTTAATGATTTAATTTAATAAAAAATTTATAAAGAAAATTAAATATTTAATTATATTTAATTAATTAAATAAAATAATTAAATTTAAAGATATAGTTAAAGTTTTAATTTGGCATAATCAGATTTATTTAATTTAATAATAATTTATTTAGGAGTTTCATTTTTATAATAACCTCAAAATAATATTATTAGTTAAATTAATAAATATATTATTAAAAATGTCTCATGATTTAATAAAAGAGAGAAAGGAATTGATTTAATAAAATTAATTTTATTTAAAATGCAAACGTTTGAGCATGAAAATTAAAATATAATAACATAATTAAGAAAAGGGTTTCACATGATTGCAAAATTGAAGCCCTAATTTGGGGAAAGCTCTTTATTAAGAAATTAGAGCTCATTTCTTCATAAACAAATTTGGAGGAGCCAATTTCAGAGAAGAGGGTTTTCAAAAGAAGGGGAAATTGTTTGTGAGCCCTGTGCGTTTGTTGTTTAGCATCATATCCAAGTAGGATTTCGTGAGTTTTGCGCAGTAGTTTCCTCTGTGAAATCATTCTGACTTCTTCATGATTAATGGATCTATTTCAGAATTCATTTGGGTTGAAACCCTTGTTTGTGAAAAATCAATTTACATTATTGAATTGTCTGTTATTTAATCTAAAACCCTTACTGTGAATCTATTGTTTTCGTTTAGAAAATATCTGTAAATAGATTTGAGATTGGAAACCTTCTTTGATGTATTCGGGGATTTGTATTTAGATTTGTTAAAATCAGGAAGAGAAAACATGATTTGTTTATAAGTTTAATTGTTTAATCCGAGATGCTTTACAAGGTTTTCTTAATGGAAAATTATATATATAATTACCACAGTAAATAAATTTACTATAATAATCTTATATATACATATTAATATAGTTATTTTTTCTAAAATTTTCAATTGAAATTTGGATTCAACAAATGGTGATGGAGGAGGGCAATTGTTTTGTTTTGTTTATTTAAAAATATATATAAAAAATAATTGTATATTAAATATGGAGAGCAGGGTCCATGAGTCCCCCTATCCCCCTTCCCTTTATTTCTTTGGCCACTGACTACGAAGGCAACTAGGGTTGTCGATAGCGGTCATAGCTACTGCGGCGGCCAAGGCTATCTAAGTAGTGGCACTACCCAAAGGTAGCAAGCCGATGGGCTATAAACATTTATGGTAAATTTTATTTAAGTTTTTTTAGTTATATTAAATTTTATTAACATTTTTATTATATGTGAAATTAAATATAGTAAATGTTAATAATTATTAAATGTTAAAAGTTCTTATTATTATTATTTTATTATTAGATTAATAATTTAATATAAGTTATTTTATTAATAGATTAATAATTATTATCTTTAGTAATTTAATTATTATTTTGAATTAACGATTGTATTGTTAAAATATATTTGGAAAGTAAATTTGAAAATTGTAATTGGGAAAGTAATTATTTTAGTAAACTTGAATTTTACTTGAGGGTTCAATTTTATATGAAAATAATTTATATTGTTAGGGGGAATTTATTACATCATTTGATATTTTGAAAACCTTAGTAGTTTTGATACTTTGGTAATGGAAATTGAAACTATGGTTGTATAACAAATCTTTGGGTTTTAAAAACCAAATGAACAATGAAAATAATGGTTAAAATTGTGTTGAGATGTATGTTGTATTTTATGTTGGGTTTCAGGTTTGACTTAGTGCTTGGACCAACTAGGATGTTTACCAGAGGCTTAGGGGTTTTGTTTTGTGATGATGTTATGTATACAATCTTTTATACCCGACCATGGTGATGTGCCACATGTTTCTTATGAAGAGTTTGATCAGTTGTTTGTTAATGCTTTCTAGTTTCTTGTATACAATTGAGGTGAATGGTGTGACTTTTCTGGTGTTTCTATTGTAAGCTTTGAGTCTTCAATCAATTGTCTTTTAATATTTTCCAGTTGCTTGTATAGGACTAAGGTGATTATTGTGTTTTATCTTTTGGTGCTTTCTAGTTGCTTGTATAGGATTGAGGTGATATTAAGGTTGGTCTTTAGGTGCTTTCCAGTTGCTTGTAAAGGACTAAGGTGAAAATTGTGATTTTATAAGTTGTACTTTAATGAGCCTAGGGTAGGCAATCTATTTACATTGCGAAGTGGCTTGCAATGGAGGCCGGAGCCCTAAGTAGATGCTTGGGTAACCCATTGTAAGTTATTTTAAGAAGTGATAACATTTCATTAAATGGGTTTAAAATGAACTAATAAGAGTCATTATTTTTCTCACCCATGCCTTGAGTGCTAGTACAGTTTAGGATGGGAGTAGAGAGGATGCTTGGTTGCGACCTTGCTTCGTTAGTATGCCTTGTCTTATGAATTGGTGCCACATAGAGACACTAGGGGGCCAAAGTCTAGAGAGGCTTCTAGGGTAACCTTAGAGTTGTCTCATGTGATGTTACTTTCTCACTTGTATAGTAGATTTTCTACATGTCTTTGTTGCCTCTGGGTTTAGATGATACTTGTGTTTTGGTACCTTTTGAGATAGTTTGCTATCAGGATTTCCTTGACCTAAATTTTGGTTATGACTTCTGTATTGATATTTGTTTGGGACTTGAGATTATCTCCTTAGCATGATGGTGGTGGGCCATTTAGGTTCGACGAGGTCGAGTGGTAGTTCCTTTTACTTATACCATTGAGATCCAACAATTGGATGTCATTGCTAGATGTACTTGTGCAGATGTTCTTTTCTTTCTGATCTTGTATTTCTACTAGATGATTATACTCTATTGTATTGTACTTGATTATCAGAGATCTTATGAGATGATGTATTTATTTATGATGTATATTCTTTGAGTTTTTCATAGCTTGTGATTTATATAGTGGATGATTATGCATTCTAGTTATGCCAAGTGGCATCCTTTATAATTGTATATTATTTAATTGGATTCGTACTTATGATTATTCAATGATGTGGATTTTGGTTATGTGTTAGATTTAATATTAATAAAACTTATTTATATATGTGATTCAATGTTATGGGACCCTTAAGAGATGTAATCTATTTATGATGGTTGTATGTATGGGAGTTATTGCTTCCAATATATTATCTCTTGTTGTTTATTATCTTTAAAAAAAATGTTTGAGAAACTTGGTAAAATATTAGGTTAATTTCTTTTGGGTTGCCTAGCAGGGTGTTACATTTGGTATCAGAGCCTAAGTTTCCAAATTGGGAGCTTTGGGTATATTGGAATGCCACTAGTTGATAACTAGTTAAACTGAAATGAAACTTAAACTATTATATTTACCTATTACAACCTGAACACTTTGAACTTCAGACTCGATTTCTTGAAACATAGAAAAAGGAAAAACTTGTATAACTCTTGGGTTGGATTTCAGACATATTTTCTTATGATTGTGCTTTAAGGTGGTATGCCTTTGATTGACTTTGTGAGTGTTTTTTTTGTTCTTGCTTGGGTGTTTGCAGTGAAGTTTTATCCTCCTACAGAGGGAAAAGGTTCAATGGGACTCACACAGTGAGTGCTAGAGTTTTATCTTTATTGTAGGCTTCAAGCCTAAGTCTAGGGGGGCTGGATGTAATGCCTACCCCTAGTTGACTTTTTATGTAGTACTGTCAAGTTATTTTAGGCCTATTTTATTGTTAGTGGTACTTGGTTACCAAATTTGATTAGATTTATTTCATATTCAGTTGATATATGTGTTGAGTTACTTAGTTATTTCATGTGCTCATGCTTATCTCAATGATGATACATGTATGTTCATATAGTGATTTTAGTTATTTCATGATGATAGTTAGATGGATTATTTATATGTAGTTTCTATGGATACTTACTCCATACTTGAATGTGTATGGTATACCTATATGTTTTGCTTTATTTATGATATTTCTGATATGGTTAAGGGAGGAAGCCATAGTCACTTGCTAGTTAGGATCTACATGATGCACCACTCCCTAACATTTCCTATTTAGTTTAGATTATATGCATATGTACATGTTTAAATTTTATGCAGATTGTAGGTACCAGGCATCAACTTCCCTGAATTTCTAGGATGAGCATGTCCTATTGTAGTATCTCAATGGTAAAAGATGGGAGATAATCCTTGAGTCCAAATCCTAACCTTAACTCAATTGTCCTAGAAAGTAGGACAAGTATCTGAGTTGTTTACCCTTCCAAATTTGTCAAGTGACATGAATTCCTGATTTTGACCCTTGAGTTTGATTTAGCATTTTGTACTTTACAATGGGTTTTTGTATTTAGTCTTGTGGGTCTATTGTGATTTTTTAGTTATAATTAAATCAAATTAAAAGATAATTTAATGAAAATTTAATAAAGAAAATTTAATAATTAATTATATTTAATTAATTCAAAAATTAATTAAATAAAAGAATTAAATTGAAAGATATAGTTAAAGTTCTAATTTTGGCGTAATCATATTTATTTAGGAGTTTCATTTTTATAATAAACTCAAAATTATATTATTAATTAAATTAATAAATATATTATTAAAATGTCTCATGATTTAATAAAAGAGAGAAAGAAATTGATTTAATAAAGTTTATTTTATTTAAAATGCAAAAGTTTGTGCATGAAAATTAAAGTATAATAAAATAATTAAGAAAAAGGTTTTGCGTGGTTGCAAAATCAAAGCCCTAATTTAGGGAAAGCTCTTTATTAAGAAATTAGAGCTCATTTCTCCATACACAGATTTGGAGGAGCCAATTTCAGAGAAGAGGATTTTTGAAAGTGGCAAAAAAATGTGGGAGATTTGCATGTTGGTTTTCTTGTCCCTATTGAGGTGGAAGCTTGTGGTGAAGATGAAAATGGTTCTATATCTTTCTTTTGACATCAAAGTGTGGGACACACTTTTCTATCTACCAAGGGAGTCTGATGCAGGAGCATCTTGCATGGGAAAATTAAATTATTAGAAAAAAAAAAAAAAAAAAAAAATTATGGAGGAGAGAGAAAGTGACGAAAATGGAAGGAAAATAATTAAAAATAGAAAATAGGAAAAGTGGAGAAAAGAGGAATTTCTATTTTCAAGGTGCATGGGTGGCATAAATAGAAAATAATAAAAATAGTTGTCATTCCATTAATCGAGGTGTGTAGGTGGCATCTTAGAAGTTTATGGAAAGTTCCTTAAATCATGCATTTAATATTTTTTGGGTGCTTAGTTGTATTTGGGTGAAAATTTAATATTTATTTAAAGGTAGTTGTATTTACCTTTTATCCCACATTGGTTGTGTTTGTAATGTCTTGGGTTAGAAGTGCCTATTTAAACAAGGCTTATAATCATTTGTAATCAAGTTCAAGAAGTTGAAGAAATGGAAGCTCTTCTAATGGAAGTTGGAGAAATGGAAGCTCTTCTAATGGAAGTGGGAGAAATAGAAGTTCTTGAATTGTAAGCTCTTCAAATGTAATCTCTTCTAATAGATTTCAAGTATTAATGGATGCTTTATGAAGCATTTTTTTTTTTTTTTGTCATCTCTCTATCTCCATATTGTTGCATTTTTGGTTGTGAGTTGGTACGGGTGGTGTGGCCCGTCATCAGTGGTATCAGAGCAGGAGTTCTTGAGAGTGCGGATAGATCGCCGAATGTGAGGCAGTTTGCACCAGGACCTTGAGTTGGGTGAAGTTTGTTAAGAAGTTCTTGATTGTGTAGACAGATCGCCGACTGTGAGGCAGTTTGCACGAGGTTCTTGTGTTGCATGAGATTTTTCTTCTAAAGACTTGATTATGGAGAAGAGAAACAAGAAGATGACTTTTGTGATTGGATGGATTCTGAGGATTCCTCGACTTGAGAAATTTAGAGCAAGAAATCAACAATCATTGCTAGTTGATTTACAGAAGCAAGTGAATGAATTAGAAGCTGAGTTGCGGAAACAAAGAGCATGTCACCAGAAAAGAGATGTTGATAATTCCTTGGATGTGGAAAAGAAAGATGATCCAGTGGAAAAGCAAGTGGATGAAGAAGAAATCATTTGCGAACCTAAAGTTGAAGAAGATGAAAGACAAGAGGAAGAGCATGAAGATGGCAAGATTTATGAACCTGAAATAGAGCAAGATGATTTGAAGATTGCAGCAATGGAGGAGAAGTATAGTGCCTTAGTTGGAGATCAAGCAAGTGGAGTAGTTACGTGCATTCTTGATGACATAAAAGAGGCAAGCAAAGATGAAGATGTCAAACAGGTAAATTCTTATGAATCATGGGATGTTGTCTTTGATATGAGTTTAAAAGATATTGATGATGATTTGCATGAGGATCTTGTTAGTGATGTGTGGTATGCAAAGAAAGATTGGTATGGTGTTGCTGGGTTTATTACAGGTGTGATTAATTCAAGATTGGATGAGGATGAGATTTATACTTGGATAGAGTTCATTGCGAAGGATTATTTTCAGCAGCAAACACTTGTTCCAGCTAGGTGTTGGAAAAGAAGAAAGAAGGAAATATATCGACACCGGATACTTGTTCCAGCTATGTGTTGGAGGAAGAGAAAAAAAAAAATGTCAATAGTGGCTACTTCATTTTGTGAATCCATATTCACAAAATTTTTCCTACCATGGGAGTCGGATGCAGGAGCATCATGCATCAGCAAAAAAATGTGGGAGATTTGCATGTTGGTTTTCTTGTCCCTATTGAGGTGGAAGCTTGTGGTGAAGATGAAAATGGTTCTATATCTTTCTTTTGACATCAAAGTGTGGGACACACTTTTCTATCTACCAAGGGAGTCTGATGCAGGAGCATCTTGCATGGGAAAATTAAATTATTAGAAAAAAAAAAAAAAAAAAAAGAGAAAAAAAAAAATAAATAAAAATAAAAATTATGGAGGAGAGAGAAAGTGACGAAAATGGAAGGAAAATAATTAAAAATAGAAAATAGGAAAAGTGGAGAAAAGAGGAATTTCTATTTTCAAGGTGCATGGGTGGCATAAATAGAAAATAATAAAAATAGTTGTCATTACATTAATCGAGGTGTGTAGGTGGCATCTTAGAAGTTTATGGAAAGTTCCTTAAATCATGCATTTAATATTTTTTGGGTGCTTAGTTGTATTTGGGTGGAAATTTAATATTTATTTAAAGGTAGTTGTATTTACCTTTTATCCCACATTGGTTGTGTTTGTAATGTCTTGGGTTAGAAGTGCCTATTTAAACAAGGCTTATAATCATTTGTAATCAAGTTCAAGAAGTTGAAGAAATGGAAGCTCTTCTAATGGAAGTTGGAGAAATGGAAGCTCTTCTAATGGAAGTGGGAGAAATAGAAGTTCTTGAATTGTAAGCTCTTCAAATGTAATCTCTTCTAATAGATTTCAAGTATTAATGGATGCTTTATGAAACATTTTTTTTTTTTTTGTCATCTCTCTATCTCCATATTGTTGCATTTTTGGTTGTGAGTTGGTACGGGTGGTGTGGCCCGTCATCAAAAAGAAGGGGAAATTGCTTGTGAGCTTTGTGTGTTTGTTGTTTAGCATCAGATCCAGGTAGGATCTCATGAGTTTTGCATAGTAGTTTCTTCTATGAAACCATTATGTCTTCTTTGTGATTGATGGATCTATTTCATAATTCATTTGGGTTGAAACCCTTGTTTGAGAAAATCAATTTTCATTATTGAATTGTCTGTGATGTAATCTGAAAGCCTTGTTGTGAATCTATTATTTTTCATTTCAAAAATATCTGTAAATAAATTTGAGATTAGAAACCTTGTTGGATGAATTTGGGGATTTGAATTTAGATTTGTTAAAATTGGGATGGGGGCTTAGAAGAGAAAACCCGATTTGTTTATAAGTTTGATTATTTAGTTTGGGTTGCTTTACCCAGTTTTTTTAACAAAGAATTATCTATATATATATATAATTACCATTGTAAATAAATTTACTGTAATAATTTTATATATACATATTAATATTTTTTCCCTAAAATTTCCAATTTAAAATTAGATTCAACGAATTGTAATGGAGGAGGGCAATTGTTTTGCTTTGTTTAAAACAAAATATTTAAAATATATATATATTCAATAGGGAGAGTGGAGTCCATGACTCCCCCCATCCCCCTTCCCTTATTTCTTTGGTCGCCGGCTATGAAGGCAGCCAGGGCTACTGGCAGCGATCATAGCCGCTATGATAGCCAAGGTTGCCTAAGCAGCGACACTAACCAAAGACATCAAGCCAACTGGCTATAAATGTTTATGGTAAGTTTTATTTAGGTTTTTTTAGATATTTTAATTTTAACATTTTTATTATATGTGAAATTAAATATAATAAGTGTTAATAATTATTAAATGTTAAAAGTTATTAATATTATTAATATTATTACTAATTATTATTTTATTATTAGATTAATATTTTTTTATTAATAATTTAATATAAGTTATTTTATTAAAAAATTAATAATTATTATCTTTAGTAATTTAATGATTATTATAAATTAACGATTTTATTGTTAAAATATATTTGGAAAGTGAATTTGACAATTGTAAGTGGGAAAATAATTATTTTAGTAAACTCAGGTTTTACTTGATGTTTCAATTTTATATGAAAACAATTTATATTATTAGGGGGAATTTATTTCATTGTTTGATAATTCAAAAACCTTAGTAGTTTTGATACTTTGGTAATGGAAACTAAAACTCTGGTTGTATATCAAATCTTTGTGTTTTGAAAACCAAATGAACTATGAAAACAATGGTTAAATTTCTGTTGAGATGTATGTTGTATTTTATGTTGGGTTTTAGGTTTGACTTGGTGCTTTGACCAACTAGGATGTTTACTAGAGGCTTGGGGGTTTTATTTTGTGGTGATGTTATGTATATGATCTTTTATACCCAGCCATGGTGATGTGTCACGTATTTTCTATGATGAGTTTGATCAGTTGTTTGTTAATGCTTTCTAGTTTCTTATATACAACTGAGGTGAATGGTGTGACTTTTCTGGTGTAACCGTTGAGTCTTCAATCAATTATCTTTTGATGCTTTCCAGTTGTTTGTATAGGACTGAGGTGATTATTATGTTTTATCTTTTAGTGCTTTCGAGTTGCTTGTATAGGACTGAGGTGATATTGATATTGGTCTTTAGGGTCTTTTCAATTGCTTGTAAAGGACTAAGTTTAATACTATATTTTATCTATAAGTTCTTTCTAGTTACTTGTAAAGGATTGAGGTGAAAATTGTTATTTATGAGTTATATTTTTTATAAGCCTAGGGTAGGTAATCTATGTGTATGTTGGGAAGTGGCTTGTAATGGAGGCCGAAGCCCTAAGTGGTTTCTTGTGTAACCCATTATAAGTTGTTTTAATAAGTGATAACATTTGATTAAATGGGTTTAAAATGAACTAATAAAAGTTAGTGTTTTCCTCGCCTATGCCTTGAGTGCTAGTACAAGCTAGGATGAGAGTAGAGATGATGCTTGGTTGTGACCTTGCTTCGCTAGTATGCCTTGTCTGTATGAAAAGATATTGGTGATGGATAGAGACACTAGGGGGCAGGAGTCCAAAGAGGATGCCAAGGTAACCTTAGAGTTGGCTCATGTGATGACACTTTCCCACTTGCATACTTGATTTCCTACGTGTCTTTTTTGTCTTTAGGTTTAGATGATACTTGTGTCTTGGTACCCTTTGAGATAGTTTGCTATCAGGATTTCCTTGACCTAGATGTTGGTTATGACTTGTGGATTAATAGCTATTTGGGACTTGAGATTATCTCCTCAACATGGTGGGAGTGGGCTATTTAGGTTCCACAAGGTCAGGTGGTAGTGCTTTTTACTTATACCATTGAGACCCGACAACTAGATGTCATTGTTGGATGTACCTATATAGTTGTTCCTTTCTTTTTGATCTTGTATATCCATTAGATTATTATACTTTGTTGTATTGTACTTGATTATCATAGATCTTATGAGATGATGTATTCTTTTATGATGCATATTCTTTCAGCTTTTCATACCTTGTGATTTGTATAATGGACAAACTTTAAATCATGCATAGACTCAAAATTAATAAAATAATATATTAAAATGATCATTTAATCAACTCTTGTAGTGCTTTTGATATTAGCAATAAAATATCATACAAGAAAAATGACAACAAACGACATTTTAAAATATAAAGCATCATATTATTGTAAAATGATAAAATTAGAATATTTTAGATATTCTTAAATAATATGATAGTAATATTAATTTGATTAAGAAAAGACATAAACCAAATATAAACTTAAATGGACAAGATATGAAAATCAATATCTAAAGAACTCTATTTTTCTTTCCTCTTGAATTGACACTTTTTAAAGTCCACATCTAAAAAATCAGCCATGATGTCTAAAATTGAAATTATAAACTTTCAATTTAAATTCTTGTATGAACTAAATCAATGGAATTCAATAATATTCATGTCGTTGATAGTTGTTATTAAATTTCAAAATATTTTAGCATCATAAAATGAAACCACATTTTTTTATGGAACGGAAGATTAAACAACCAAAATCTAATAAAAATTTCAAACTATCAATGATATGCATACATGTACATAATATATTGTAGGAATTTTTTTTGAATTGAGTAATGGAGAATGACCTAAACCTAATAAAAACTTCAAATTAACAATCAAATGCATATAGATACATAACATATTGCAGGAATAATAACATCAATAATTAAAATAGAGCAATCAATGAAGAATGCCCACAATCTAACCAAGGACCACTCACAGTTTGCATAGATTTGAAAACAACACTATTACACTTAATTTTCTTCCAAAAGAAATCTACCAAATGTGATTTCCTTTATGCAATCTCTTTATTCATTTAGCCTTTGGCTTTGATATATTAAAGTGCATATGAGATAGAAGAAGAAAATAATGAAAAACAAAGAGAAAAATGACTTAAAAGAATTCCAATATATCTTTATTGCTTGATAATCTAGCTTCCGAAAAAATCTTAAAATTCTAGACAGTTTACCAAAATGGTAAGATAATGGATTTGATATCCATATAGTTGTATTTATATTTTCTATTATTAAATTTTATTTTTTATTTATAGTGACATTTGATTTGAAAGTTTCAATTTTTTCTAATTTTCAACAAGATCAAAATTTTTATATATAAAGAAATATTAAAGAAAAAGGTAATGTACTATTTCAAAAATAGTTTATGCTAATTTTCATTCAAAAAAAGTTTAAAGAAAAACTTAAGTATTTTTTACTTTAGAAGCCAAGAGCCAACAATGCATTGGTAAATTGCAAGCCTCTCATCAGTGAGGTTTTGAGTTCGCATCTATTCAAGATTAACACAATAATAATTAATCTTAACAATAATAGTAAATAAATAAAAAATAATCTAGGTGTTGTTTAATAGTTTGTCTTCCTTAGATTTTGGTTCATACCTAGACTCTTAACATGCCCAAAGTGGTGGAACACATAATAGTTAAGGACAGAATGGGTCAATGCAGTAATCTATTAGAGACCCCTGAATTGAAAGGTACAACTCCCTTGTGGTGCAAATATTTGCAAGGGATGTGTTTTTAGTAAATCAATTGATTTTGAGGGGTATGCTCTTAACTAGAGTAGAAGAGGTATTTACTGGATTGTCCAAAACCTCTAACAATATAGGCCAATTTAAGATTTTGACTCACAATCTCCACAGATATGAAAGGATATGAGTCACTTTTAAAATCATGTAACACTTAAAATGAAATTTATTCTATTTCTTAAATGTAAGATACCAAAATGTAAGACTATCTACAAATGTACACTGCAGAAGAGGAGAAAGTATGATTAACTTGACAATACCCAGATCACCCAAGTAACCGAGATTTGACAATACCTAGATTGTTTCCTACTTAGTCACTTTCATTAACCAAATCCTGGACTTATCATACAACAATGAAATGCACATGAACTAACATGTACAAAATAGAGGAAAAAGATAATATTGTAAGGGAGAAGGTAAAGCTTACAACCCATTGAAATGAAAGAAATAAAATCAAGTTTATTTGCAATCTCTTAGTTTTCATTAACAAAACATTTCATCCCAAGTACCATATAGAAACTAGATAACAAATTCAAGATTTAGACACAAATTATCACATAGTAGTCCCAACCATAGGGGTTCACCCACAAAATAATTTGTCAATCTTATTTCCTCTTTAAGAAGTTACATTTATAGGCCCTCTTAGGAATGACCAATTACATATGATGATTACATTGCAAAGAATCTTTGAACAGATGGATGCTAAAAATAGGATTGACTAAGTCATTGTCCATTACAAAGTCCAAGCCTATGAGAAGAATGCCAAATATGGCTACAATATCAAAATTTGAGAAAGAGAAGAAGTGACACTTGTAAAAGAGAGTGTAAGAGCATCCATTTTTCTTTGGGGTAACAACCTTAGCTTTGAATGCTTTCATTGCATCAATTACATTGTTGAGCTCGTCAACACCTGGGATGAGAATGTTATTAGCCCAAATCATCCATTTCTATCAATTCTTCAACTCTTAAGATCTTTGATGGGAGCTTCTCTAATGCACACCTCAAAATAGAGTCTATTATTGAAAGCTCTGTGATCTTTGACATACGGAAGCTTGATGGATCAATAGCTTCTTTGAAGAATGGAAGACATTTAGCCTTCATGCACTCAATGTCTATAAACTGACCATTATTGCTGATATATGATTATGTGTGCAACACCTTTAGATGTTCCAATATTTTATCCATGAATTTCTACACTAAATCATGTACATCTTTTAGCTCATTTCAGACCTTACTGAGCTCTCAATTATGAATTTTAATGATTACTTCCAGTAAAGCAATGGTTCTTGGCCTATTTTGAGAATCCCATGGGTTATGACAACATTGGTTTTGATATCAATTACCTCCTATAATAAGGCTATTAGCTCTATCAGACCCACTAATGCTCTTTGCATTGAATTTTTATAGTTGGACATTGCTTCTCTCAGCTTGTCAGTATCTAGTAGCATTTTCCCAAGGTTCTTAATGAGGGGAACCTTGGGCCTTTATCTAATCAATCCATGCAGGACCAATTTGACCAAATTGCATCTCCTCTTGTAACTTTAATAGGAGATTCTTATTCTCCTTTGCACTTGTAGAGGTACTTCCAAGTGCAACCTTGATGTAATCCATCAACTCTTTGTTTGAGGCCTTTAGTACCTCTTTCTCTACCCTCAAATCTTCTAGTCTATCCATGATTTTCTCATTTTTTGATTTCCATATGTTGACCATGGAATCATGCATAGGAAAACCTATGTCAACAATTCTACTTTGGAAATCATTCATAGTCATCTCATGAAACTTCCCCTCCTTATGAGGTTTTGTAATTTCTACTAGAGTATGACTAGTAGAAGAATTAATGGCCAATACCACTATGGTCTTTTTCTTCTTTTCCTTATTTAATGGTGGTTGTGAAGAAGTTGTTTGCACGATGAGATCTTTGGATGGGGCAGCTTGCTCGCAACTTCTCTCTTTCGAGCAATCGTCTCTTCCAATGACTCAGTTGAAAGGAAATTGATTGTTGACTATAGGGATGTAGGATCGAAGAGCTTCCTCTCTACTCGAGATGTCTTCTCACTCAGGATGGAAGTGAGAAAAGAAGTTACCTTGGTGACTGAAAGGGCTAGAGGGTCACCTTGTTGAGATGCTTCTTGCTCTTGATCATCTAGGGGATTATTGTCACTATCCAAATTGATGAATTGCATAGGGGAGTAGGCCTTAGCAACTGACTTCTCTTGTCTGTGCTCTTTGTCAAGAAAAGATCATCCTCCATAAGATGGAGTGATATGGATATTCTTCTCAGGAGGTTGGTCTCCTCCTCCATTGACAAACTGTATTGGACTGACTGATGTTGAAGTAGCAACAGTTATGGATGTAGTAGTTGTTGATTGAGTTGTTTTGGAGGCTACTCCACTAGTAGAGCTTACACTTCTAGTTCTTTTCTTCCTTGCTCTGGTCCATTCCACACACATGTTCATCCTTTTGATGATTCCATGCATCAAGACTTTCATCATGTGGACAAGAGGACCTTCAAGTGGATTTTACACAATGGGAATCTTCTTGAATTGCTCATAGGTTGAGGGGTGCATGTAGGAACCATCATCTACAAGATTAGAAAAATAAATGGTATCATTATACAATTTAATTTCATTGACTATTAGCCTAGACCAATACCTCTCCCTAGTCTAATATTCATTATAACATCTTGCCCAATAATCTTAAATGTTTGGGACATATCTGTGAGCATACCCAAGCTTCAAATGATCTCTCACAAAATTCACTGGTCATACTGAGGCCTTATTACCTCATAATCAATTAGTTTAATCTTAACATCTCGCCTAGTAATCTTCAATGTTTGGACATATCTGTGAGCCTACCCAAGCTTTCGATGATCTCTCACAAAACTCATTGGGTCATACTGAGCTCTTATTACCTCATAATCAATTAGTTTAATCTTACTTTCAAATTTTTTGACTAGGTTCCAAGCATCAGACCTAGAAGCACGTAAATAAGGTCCTACTACTATTGGGAAGGAAATCCCAACTATCTTCTTCACATTGGAACACAAGGTGTTCACCTCTAGTACTTATCTACATAGTTCAACAAGAACAACCTTGTCTTTAGGATACCTGGAAAGCTTTTTGGGGAAACCATCAAATGCACCAATCCTTAGGTAGGATAATGACAAAAATTGAATGAAACAACATCTAAATTGTCTCATAGCTGATATAGACTTAGGTGAAACCTGTGCTTAGGGAAACCTTTCAATTCTCAACACAACCTTAGTGTAAAGGCATAATTAACCTTTACATATTCTTCCAAATTCCTGTGTAGCTATGGGTGTGGATAGAACTCATACACCTTCATATTTTCATCATAGTCTTTGATACTGGGAAGACCTAGATAGAGGTGATGTGTGGCTAAGGCATATATTAAATATGAAGACATATAGAACTACCTAAATGCCTTAGTCAAACCTAGCCAAGAAGCAAGCTCTTCACATATAATATTAGCCCAATTAATTTGCAATTTGTCAACACACATGGAATGTACCAAGAAGAAGTGGTGTTCAATGCAATCTAAGATTTCCTTCCTTCCTTTCAATCATAGTGATAGTGTCAAGATGTCCACAATCTCTTTTTTTAAATTGGTCCAAAAAGAGTCTTTGGCATTTTGCTCTTTTTGTAATGAGGTGTCTGTAACCAATTTCTCTACATGTATTCTCTTATTAGAGTCTTCTTTTCATTGGACATTGACGTAGAGGATGAGAAGTTAATATCATAGTATTCATCTTTTTCTGTACTACCAAATGTAGATTGCATCAATGCTTTGTTTATAGATAGCAGAATGGACAAATTAGGTAGCAATATTTTCTTTGTCTCTAAATTGTATCTTTTTATGAATTCCTTTACCATTTCTAGTGCTTGCATGGCCATAGGGAATCTGACAACTTCAACTAACCCATTTTTCCTTCAATTTTTGGATTATTGGGTGAATTGGCTGATAGTTGAGCCTTCTGTGTTGATCACCTAAATCATTAAATTTGAATAAGGTATCTAAGAAGTACTTCAATTCATTTTCTAAACTAATCATATGATCATACCCTACTTCTTTGAATGTCATTATCTTACAATTTCATAAAGGGGATAAACTGCTTGATAAATCATCATTAAAACAATGAAGAACTAAGCTCGAGAAAAAATTGATCATATAGATGTGGGGATCCAAATGATGGCTCTACATGAATGAAATAAATCACAACTAATAGTCATAACTGTTGGATTTGTAATAAATTTGATGGTTAACGAATATTTTAAACTTTCCATTTCCACCCATATAGAGATTCATAAATCTAATGATTATATCATTCAATTTAAATCTCTAATTGTAGGAAGATTAGCCACTTACCGAATCAGATGAATTTGGCCTAATGGAAACTTAATTCTTTGCGTCAAAATCTAGCTCAAAGGTTCTTAGGAAAAGTTCCTATTTCAAGGGAATGAGATCTTAGACTTATCTTTTTGCAAGCTTACCTTTTCCTTTGATTCAGGATTACAACTTGAGCAATACTACTTTGGAACCTTGGGCACTTCATTTCCCTCTTTTCCACATAAGGGATTTATTTCATAATTTCATAGCTTAATTCTAGGGAAGTCATGGAATGGATTCTCTACTCAATTATGAATACTCAATTTCCTTTGTAATAGGGGTGGAGGCTTACAACTGACTTCATTGGAAGCATCTATCTAGGATCTCCATGGAATATCCTTCCAGGTATTTCTTAGAATTTTTTTCCTCTATGTCCTTTAGAAATAAAACCTTGAATTCTTCTATTAGATAGAAAAGCACCATCAAGACCTTTGCTTTCCAAAGAGAGGAGCCTTTTGAAACAATTTCCTTTACCTTCACCACTTCTCCTTATATATTCTTGAAATAAATTGTTGATTGTGGATTTTTCATTTAGTGATGTCTATCAAGGGTCCAAATTAACTTCTTTGTACACTACACATGGGTACCACTAAACAAATGAAATCTTTTGAATAGAGCCTAAGTCATCTTAGCTTCAAAAACACATTAGAAAATTTTTACTTGTAGAGGATGAGAAGATGATAACATGAAGTCCCATCTTGCTACATAGAAATGGATTTTGACTTCGGATCTTTGATTTGAGAGTTTCATATCTTTATATCTTTGCTTCTCTTGGTCTTTTATCATGAATCAACTAGATAGATATTTGTAGATGCCATTGTTAATATGTTCTTCAAATTCTTTCTTAATGAAGTTTGCCAAAGATGAATAGCTAGCGAAATGAGACGTAATCCATAGAAAACATGCTTACTTGAGGCAATGATAAAGATGCAGAATAATTGGATGTAGCAGTCATTGATTAAGTTGTTCTAGTGGCTACTCCACTAGTAGAACTTGCACTTCCAGTTCTTTTCTTCCTCACTCTAGTCCATTCCACCCACTTGTCTTTCCTTTCGATGATTCCACATGTCAAGAGTTCCATCATGTTGACAAGAGGAACTTTAGGCATAATTAACACAATGGAAGCCTTCTTGACTTGCTCATAGGTTGAGAGGTGCATGTAGGAAGAATCATCTACAATATCAAAAACATCAATAATATCATTATACAATTAAATTTCATCGACTATTAGCCTAGACCAATACCTCTCCTTGGTCTGATATTCATCATAATATTCGACCTAGTAGTCTTCAATGCCTTGTACATGTTTGTGAGCATACCCAAACTTCATATGATCTCTCACAAAATTCACTAGGTCATACTAAGGCCCTATTACCTCGTAATCAATTAGGTTAATTTTACTTTCAAAAATTTTGAATAGGTTCTAGCCATCAAACCTAGAAGCATAGGAATAAGGTCCTACCACTATTGGGAAGGAAATACCAACTATCTTCTTCACATTTGAACATAAGGTGTTAACCTCTAGTATTTGTCTACATAGTTCAACAAGAACAACCTTGTCTTCAAGATACTTGGGAAGCCTTTTAGGAAACCATCAAATGCACCAATCCTTAGGTAGAAGAATGAAAAGAATTGGATGAAACACTATCCGAATTGGCTCACAGTTGATATAACCTCAGGTGAAAACTTGCACTCAAGGCAACCCTACAATTCCTGACAGAACCTATTGTAAAGGCATCATTAACCTTTACATATTCTTCTAAGATCCTCTGTAGGTGTAAGTGTTTATAGAAATCATCATCTTCATATTTTCATCATAGTCTTTGATACTAGGAAGACCTAGATAGAGGTGATGTGTGGCTAAGGCATATTTTGAATATGAAGACATATAGAACTGCCTGAATGCCTTAGTTGAACCTAACCAAGAAGCAAGCTCTTCCAATATAATCTCATTCCAATCAATCTACAGTCCATCAACACATATGGCATATACCAAGAAGAAGTGGTGTTCAATAAAATCTAAGATTTCCTTCCTTCCTTTCAATCTTAGCAATAGTGCCAAGATGTACACAATCTTTTTTTAAAAAATTGGTTCCAAAATGAGTCTTTGGCATTTTACTCTTATTGGAATGAGGTGCCTAGAACCAAGTTCTCTACATGTCTTCTCTTCTCAGAGTCTTCTTTTCATTGAACATTGAAGCTGAGGATGAGAAGTCAATATCACTGTATTCCTCTTTTGATGGAATTTCAAATGTAGATTGCATCAATGTTTTTTTTATAGATAGAAAAATGGACTGATCAAGTAGTAATATTTGTTTTGTCTTTGGATTGTATCTTTTGATACATTCCTTTACTAGTTCTAGTACTTGCACAACCATGGGGAATCCAACAGCTTCAACTAAGTTGCTTTCCTTTAATTTCTAGGTTATTGGGTGAATTGGCTGATAGTTGAGCCTTCTATGCAGATCACCTAAATCATAAAATTTGAATGAGGTATCTAAGAAGTACTTCAATTCACTTTCCAAACCAATCAGACAATCATACCCTACTACTCTAATAGCCATTAGCTTGCAATTTCATAATGGGGATAAACTACTTGACAAATAGTCATTAAAACAATAAAGAACTAAGCTTGAGAAAAATTTGATCATATAGATGTAGGGATCTGAATGTTGGCACCACACAAATGAAATAAATTGCAACTAATGACTATTTAGATTTGTAATAAATTTGATTCTTAACAACTATTTAAAACTTTCCATTTCCACCCATATGGAGATTAATAAATCCAACGATTATATCATTCACTTTAAATCTCTAATAGTAGCGAGATTAACCACTTACCAAATTAATTGAAGTTGGCTTAATGGAAACTCCCTTCTTTACTTTAGAATCTGGCTCAAAGGCTCTCATGATAATTTCCTATGTGTAGGGAATGAGATCTTAGACTTATCTTTATGCAAGCTTGCCTTTTCCTTTGATTCCAGATCATAGTTTAAGAAACACTCCTTCAACACCTTGGGTACTTCATTTCTCTCTTTTCTACATAAGGGCTTTCTTTCTTAATGTCACAACTTAATTCTAGGGAATCCACATAATGGATTCTCTACCTCAATCATTAATACTCAATTTCCTTTATATTAGGGGTGGAGGCTTGCAACTAACTTCATTGGAAGCATCTTTATAACATCTCCATAGAATATCCTTGCATGTATTTCTTAGAATTGTTTTCCTCCCTATCCTCTAGAAAGAAAACCTTGAATGCTTCTATTAGATGGAAAAGCACCATCAAGACCTTCACTTTCCAAAGAGAGGAGCCTTTCTAAAGAATTTCCTTTACCTTCACCACTTCTCCTTATATATTCTCAAAATGAATTTATGACCATTGATTCATCATTTAGTGATGCATATCAAGGGCCCATATTAACTTCTTTGTACCCTACACCTAGGTCCCACTGAACACATGAAATATTGAATAGAGCCTGGGTCATCTTAGCTTTAGAAACATATTAGAAAATTCTCACTTCAAGAGGATGAGAACATGACAACACAAAGTTCCATCTTGCTACACAAAAATGGATTCTAACTTCAAATATTTGATTTGAGAGTCTTGTAGCTTTATATATTTTCTTCTCTTGGTCTTTTATCATGAATTGATTGGAGAGATACAGATGCCATTATTATTTTGTTCTTTTGATTCTTTCTTAATGAAGTTTTCCAAAGATGAATAACCATCATAAGGGGTCAGAATCCATAGGAAACATGCTTTCTTTAGGTAGTGGTAAAGATGCAGAAAAAATAGGACTTTCTTCTTATCAAGAAGATGCTCAGTCAACAACCTACCTAAACTTAGATCACATAAGACCTTAATGTAGTGGCATGACTAGAATCTTGCCTAGAGGTATAAGGGGAAGTGGAATAGGGAAAACTCAAAAAAGATACATAGGGAAAGCCTTAGGGTGCTTGATGAGAAGAGAGCCACCTAGGGGTTGTCTAGACAAGAAACTAAACATAATTGCAATGAAAACCATCAAACTAGAAGCTCCAAAGGGATAGACTGAAAGTCTAAAAACTGTTGGTTTTGACTAAGGACTTAGGAATTATAGATGCCCAAGAAGGGATCTAATATCTCTAGCTTCACATAGTCATAATGACAAACTAAAGGGGGCAACCACTAAGACAAGCACAAAATAGGAAGGAACATTAGACTAAGAAAGAAGGAAACAAAACAAGAAACACACCAGAAAGAAAAACCTACCTAGACTAACTCTAACTATAGTTGCTTCCAGCTCTTAATTGTGGATTAGCTACAACATCAAGTCTTGGATATTGTAGGAAAATGATAGAACTTCTCCAATAGGATAGGCCAAAATAAAAGAATATTCTGATTCACCTACACAATTTTGAAAGGGCCTTTCCAAAGAGAATCAAACTTATGGTACATATCTTTGTGTTCATGTCTTTTATCCCATAAAAAAACTAGATCATCTTTTGTAAACCTTCTTAGCCTTGATTTCTTGTCAAATAATCTCTTCACATACTTCTGATGTTCGGTGATATGATCAACCAATTTATTATGCTCTTCTTCTAGCTTGGTTAAGCATAAAATTCACTTTTCAAGACCATTCTGGAATACTGGATCCTCAATCACTTGTTGCAACTTGCAAATAGATAGTTCTAGTGGAAGGGGGAAGTTAACCTCAATTCCATAAACTAGTTCAAATGGTGAAATAAAATTGGCCTTCTTAGGTGTTATCCTATCTGTCCAAAGAGCTTCATGTAGCTTTTTGTGCCAATCTTTATGATTATTAGAGACAAGCTTCTTCATAACGTTGATCAAATTTTTGTTGCTTGATTCTACTTGGCCATTCCCTAGGGGAAAATAGTCTGAAGAATGACTCAAATGAATATTATTATCATAGTAGACTTCTACAATCTCCCTTGAAGAAAAGTATGTAGCATTTTCCATGAATTGCTTCAATAGGACACCAAATCTTATGAGGATGTTTTCCTTGATGAATTCATAGATGACTTCAAAGGCAGTTCTCTTGGTAGGTTTTGCTTCCATCCACTTAGTAAACTAGTTTGTAGTAGTTATAATGTATAAATGACCAGCAGAGGAGGAGGGATTGATTGGACCAATAAAGTTGATTCCCCACTGCTAAAAGGGGCTCTCTATCACTATTGGCTTCAATGGTAAGATGACCAATGAAGGTTTTCTAGAAAACATCTTACACTTATCACATTGGACTACCCACTTGTAAGCATCTTTGAACATACCAGGCCAATAATAGCACCGCCTAAGAATTTTATAAGCTATTAATGTAGAAGAGAAGAGTCCACCACGAGCTTCATTATGAAATGCTTGGAGAAACCTCTCTTGTTAAGGTTTATCCACACACCTAAAGAAGGTGATATCAATTCCCCTTTTATACAATTGATCATTGTAAATAACATGCTTTCTTGACTTAGTCCTAAGATCTCTTGTCTATTTGTATGTTAATTCATTTTGACATTCTTTGGAGGTAAGGAAGTAAGAAATTTTTGAAAACCAAGGATCTTGGAGGCTTACCATTAAAACCCTTGATATTTCTTCTTCTTTTCTTGGCTCTTGATTTTCTACAATTATTTTTCACAAGCCATTTCCTCAGACTTTGGCTATCCATTAACTCAATGTCATATTCCTAGACTTTGGCTATCCAAGATCCTCTAGTATTGCAACCTATCTTTTGTTGAGTCAAGATACTCTTGACTGCTAAATTAGGAACATGCACAATAAAACACGAATGTAAAACATAGAATCTGAAATTTTTAAGTGTTCTTACCACAACATAAGCATGCTTCTTCATATGAGAGTACCTTAGTTCATGCTTCTTGAGAGGGGTGCTCATAAAGGAGATAGGTGCTTGAATATCTTCCCTATTTTGTTGCATGAGTATGATAGATAATGTATGGGTTGATGCATAACAATAAAAAAAAAAATCTTTGGTATAATCTGGATGAACCTAGATAGGGGCCTTGGCAATGACATCTTTGGTTTTGTCAAAAGCTTTCCTTCCAGAGTCATTCCACTTAAAGTTTTGACTTCCCTTCATCATGTCAATTATACACTTGGTAATTTCAAATAAATTAGGAACAAAATGCCTCGAGAAATTTACCTGTCTAAAGAAGGATCTAATTCTAGATTCTCTTACTAGTAAGTTGAGCTACTAGATTTACCCAACAACTTTCCCTTTGTAACATAGCAGAAAAATTTATTGGGGTTAAGGGAGATTCCATGTTCCCTGCATCTCATTAGCACTTTCTCCAAGTCCTTTAAGTGACTTTCTCTTTTCTTGGAGAAGATTGTTATATCATTTAGATAGATGACAATGATTTTATCCTTTAAATCTAAGAAGGATGAATTTATGGCTCTCTATAAAGTAGCTCCAAAATTAATTAGACTAGAAGGCTTTTTGTTATAAGAAAATTTCCCCAAGGAGTGATGAATGTTGTTTTGAATTGATCACTTGGTGAAGCCTGAGAAACTATCCAACATGGACATCATCTCATATCCTACCATAGTCTCTAGTAGATGATCCATGTTAGGGAGAGCATAGTTATCTTTAAGAGAATCTTGATTCAAGTTTCTAAAGTCAACACAGATTCTGATCTCCCCACTCTTTTTCTAGATAGGGAAAATGTTATCTATCCAAGTTGAATGGTGTATAGGATATATGATCCTTGCTTCTAGCATCTCATGGATTTATCTGAAGATGGTGATAGAGATCATTGGATTGTAGTTGCATTTCTTTTTTCTAAAAGGAATTTCCTCAAGATTAAGGGGAAACTTATGTTTAAATTCTCCATTTCTTAAAGTTTTCAGATCCTCATATCCCTAAGAAAAAACATCTTGGTATTTAGAAAGCAAGATTTTAGCCCTAGTCCTTTCTTTATTAGAAAAAATACTACCAATATTAATCATTTTAGGCTTAAACTTAGTGCCTATATTCATTCCCTCATAATCTCCAGGGGTTCTTCCTTTCCTACCCCTTTCTCTTCTGATATATGCATTGTGTCTATTGAATAACCTTTGTAAAGATAAGATCAGATGCCTAGGAATTTTGTTACCTTTTAGTTGCTCAACACCAAGTTCCAAATATTTCTTGCTATCAGGGGAGAATTCTTGGCAAGGGCTTTCACTTCCTTCAAAGTATTGGTTAGTGAAAGGTTTGGATCCTTCTAGGAAACATTGGATCTACTTATCATTGGTGAAGACTTGCCATGATTCAACATTGTCAAGTATATTAGGTCTAAAAAGTACTAAACAACCTTATATTCTTTATCTTTGAATTCTAGATGGGGTAGCAGAAGGGATGAAGAGGCAGTGAAAAAGTCTTCCCTTACATTTTTCTCCCTTGGAACAACTTGTATCAAGAAGGCATCAAGATCTTCTATGTTATCCCAGACTCTGTTCCTATAATTTTGAAGTCTTGAGTTCTTCATAGTTATTGACTTCAAACTTGTCTCACTATGAGTTTTGCATCACCTTGAGATTTTAGGATTTTCACACCTCTTTTTTTTGTAGTAGTGATGCCCAATAGTAATGCTTCATACTCTATAGTATTATTTGTGTTTTTGAGTTGCAACTTGTAGGCAATTTGTGTCAAATCTCCCTTAGGGGAAATGAGCACTACTCTTGCTCCAAATTTTGTAATTGTGCGGCTATCATCAAACTCTAAGGTTCAAATCCTTTGATCACCAGGAGGTTCTGATTCTTCTGATAAAGTGTTTAAGTTAGAAAACATCATATAGTTTCTATACTCCATTTCTTGATATAAGATTTGGACTTTGGTATAATCAAATTTCATGATGATAAACTTAGCTTTTTCCTTGTGTTCAAGATTGATATTTTTATTTCCAATAGGGATAATAGCATGAGACCAATCTAGTTTAATTTCACCTCCCATATCTCTACAAAAATTCCTACTTAGAAGCATGCCATAACTATTGGAATTATTTAGAATATATGAGAGGGGGAAGTGAATCAATTATCCAAGGTCCAAATGTACCAATTAAACTTTTCACAGCTTAGTGAACCCATATGATATCCATAAAACATTTTCATGCATGCATCCATTAGATCATACAATCACTTAAATTGTAGATTATTGTCCTAGGTCAAACAACTTTGTAGAAATGTAAATATGAAACATAACAGATTTAATAACACATTTGACACAAGATTTTATGTGAACCCAATTTGGGAAAAACTACTAGTAACATGCTACTCATTCTCACTCTTTTGAAGTGATTTCATGTAAAAGACCAACCCTATTAAAGGTTACAATACACACTATTAAATGTGACCTAGTTAGAGGATTTCAATCACCCTGTTAGGAGTGAGCCTTGCTAGAGGACTTTAGATAATTCACTTGAATGTCACCTGGTTAAAGGATTTATGAATGACTATTAGGTCAACCTTAATCCAAAGGATTTACCCTAGACTAGTACAATGATAAAAAAGTAAAAATAAAGCTTGATCTGATAATAAATCACAACTCACTTGCAGATTATAGATCTCTATTTCAATCCTCCATTCTTCTTGGCTTTCACACACTTTAGCTTTGATATCTTGTTCAACCTTCAAGCATTCATACTCTTAAGCCTTCTTGCTTCACTTTCCAATAGCAATCTCTTTTGTTTGGTCACTTAATGAAGCAATACCTTAGACCTCTTGTCTAACTTAGGTTCCTGAACATGACCAACCTTGCTTCTGACTAGCCATCTCTATAAATAGAAATTAAGATATTTTGTTGTTTGACCTCTATCATCCATTTTAGGGTTAGGTAGGATTAGGTAGGATTCAATGAATCTACCCATCTTTTCATTTGAGTACCTTCTAGAAATTATTCTTCAATCCTATTTGAATTCACCTCAAAATGGTTTACCATGAATTTTGTGCCACCAACTCATCATAATTATCTTCCACATGCTTCAAAATTTTCAAGAAAATATAATAGTTAGCTCAAATTCATAAAATCTACAATTCAACATGAATAATGGCACTTGGCATCAATATGTTGTCACTTGGCTTCCCAACTATTCTTCCACTCATCTTCAACTAGATCACTCGACAAACACTAAAGTTTACTACTGCTTAGCATCAACTAAACTTTACTTGTCTTACTATCTATCACTTAGCATATACTAAACTTTCACTTTTCTTGGCTCCAATTGATTTTCTACTCGGCTTGTACTAACTTTGCTTGGCACCTACTATCCACTCAGTCAAGCTTGGTAGACTCAATTCTTCTTACTTGTTCTTCTAGACTTAGTCAATGTATCCAACCTTTGTAGCCTTAAGTAGATAATCAATACACTATGAAATTATTGTCTTAATTGATCTTTGTACTCCTTTTTCTTACCATAACTCAACCTTTCCTCTAGGTGCTTTTGTTATCTCATTTGATCAAAACCTTTGCATCAATCAAAAAATGATAATACTCAAATCAACTAGGTAGTTGTCTTACCAACAAGTAGTAGGTTTGACATTAGTGACAAAAAAATAATTGAAACATATTCTCATACTTATGCCAATCTTTTTTCAACAATAACTAGTAGGGATGTCAGCCACAAGGATGGTCAACTTCAATCTCTTTCCTAGATGTGTAGCTAGGGTTACTTGGGCATCCTTTATTTGACCTAAAAGAGGCACTTGTTTTACATCCATAGAGTAACAACAACCAAAGGTCTTAGTTAAGAATAAGCCTAAGGCATGGGCAATAGTAGAAGACATGACATTGTCTGAGGCACTTGGGTCAATTATACAATTACTTAGCTTGTCGCCATTTACATATAAGGAGATATAGAATGGATTGGGTTTTTGGCTAGAAGAGGTAGCTAGGACTGAAGATTCTTCTTCTTTGAATAGCATGGGTAGGACTAGTTCTTCATTAGCAAGGGAACAAATAGTGGCACAAGGTTGATCATTAATAATGACATCATTAACATTGGGATGAGTTTTATTACTAGTTTCTCCTTTGCAAAAACCTACTAATTTTTGTATTTCAGTAGGATGAGACTTTAAATACTCTAGGGGAGAAACTTGACTATCAACATCTTTGCAATATTAGATAATATCAAATGAGGGATGAGACTTACCAATTGGCTCCACTATTGATTGTTCTCTCTTTGAATTAGAGTGGGTAGATGTACTGGCTATAGCTGGTGAAGAGGCACGAGCATTGTTTCAAATAGGAATTGATTTTGTTAAACTTTTATTCCTTTGGCTTCTTGTTGCTACATTCATTTTTACTCTATCCAAGGTGGAAAAACATTCACTTTTTATCTTCAAATCTAATTCATACTCCAAATAAAATGGTCTAGAGTCGCTAGGGGGAGCAGAATGATCCTTGCTTTTAGGGTATTCCACTGTTAGCTCATTACTTGCATTGAGTTGCTTATATATGTTCATTTTAGGACAAGAATTATCATCATGATCCACTCTTAAGTAGAATATGTACATGCTCTGCTTCTTAGGAGTTGCCTTAATGGCAAGCTTTTGTTGAGAAGGTGGTAGTTATAAGGTTTTTCCTTTATGTTTCCTTTTGGATACATCTTGATAAGGTTGTTAAAATGAAGGAACTATTTTACCCATTTGGCTTTTCATGGAAATCATCTCATTTGACAACTTGCAAAGCATTGCTTTTGTGTTATTGATTGTACAAGTAGTGATATTTGCGAAAGTTCCACTTTGCAATTCTCTTTTCCATTTTTTGGCTACTATGAAATCATCTTCTAATTCTATTGCCAAAGTTTGAGAATTTTGGAGATTAGCCACATGTGCTCTTCTGATCTGAAAGCTAATATCTAGAGGCATAGAACTGATGAAGAACATCTTCCGATTATCTATAGTTGGCCTACCTGCAATGGGAATTTAGTTGCACTAGTACATTTGCACTTTTTTTTCTACCAAAATTTTTGACCAAAGCTATAATTCCTTCTTTTTTTTCTTTTCATTCCCGTGTTGGTCAAAAATAAAAATTCTATGACCGATTTGGTCAAAATTTCAACCAACCTATGTTTTCCCAAGTTGAATTTCAACCAACTTAATGTTATAAAAAAAATAAAAAGCTTCATTCATTCATGGGTAAAAAAGAAAAAATTTCATTCATTCATGGGTAAAAAAGAAAAAATTTCATTCATTTGTGGGTTGAGCAAGGGCAAAAAATGCAAATGTAAAGAGGAGCTCTATATATTGTCATGCAAATTGCTAGCAGCTTCAACTGCTATGATCATGTTGGAGAAAGGTGGGGTATTTAAGTGGTAGGGCAAAAAGAGTGGGTTGTGTGAGCAGAGGCTATTGGTGTTTTCTTTGTGCTTTGGTTGCTCTAATCATAGGATAGGTGACCAAAATAAATTTGAGGATATTGGACAATACACCAATAGATGTGTTAAGTTTGGTAATGATGTTCCTTGTGTTGTGGAAGGTAAAGATACAATGTAAGGAGACTTGTAAGAAATAATATATAACCATTTCCACATAACCCATAATAGCTCTGAAATAAATATGCACTTAAAATCCACATGCAAGAGAATAGACAACATACCCACAAAAATGTGACACAAGATATACCCTAGGAAACCTTCATTAAGGGAAAAACCCAACATCCAAAAACATCCATCACCATGTATTATTCGGAAAAAAACACCATTACAATACAACCATGGAAGCCTTCAAAGCCATAGCCACTAGCAAGCAATCCATGTGAACACGCATGAATCCACACATCTCATGTCATGCTTCCAACCTTCACAAATGCTCCCTTGGCTAACCTATCAAGCTTTGTCCCACTCGACTCTTTCCCTTTTTGCCTTCTATCTTCTCACTCCAACAACTACCCTTGTGGCTGCTTATATAGTAGCAAGTCCCAGAAAACCACCAAGTGGTATTACATAAACCATGTCCTACCTAAGCCCTTGACCCCACATTTAATATTGAAATTTTAATTCTTTTCCCCATTATTAAATAATTACATGAAATATTATCACAATGTTATAATACAACTCATCAAGTATATCCCATGGGAATCTTTCCATGTTGTATGTCCATCTAAGTACTCCTAGATACAACATTACATAATAAAATAAAATAATACAATATAACAATATTATGCAATGTGTGCAACACCCATTATCTCAATAATCTCTCACTTGTTGTATACATTGCATAGGGTCAATTCATAGCCACATAAATGAACAAGGGAACAATCCCTCCCAATACATCCACCATCATGGATCAATGTACACCATATGCTCCATCCTAGTACCCACAACAAAATCAAAGTACCCAACATCTCAAACATGAATGATCTCACCTCCTATTATGCCACTGCCACCAAACATACATAGAAGCCATCCAAAGATAAAGCCACCCAACCTGTGGCATTAGAAGATCATAAAATCCTGTACCAACTAAAATGCCAAGCACAAAAAATCTGATCCAAAGGTTATCACATGTATCCATAGTTGTCAAAATATTCATAGCTTTAATAACACCCACAACAAGTGCCAAACCCATTTAGCTATCCATACCTCCAAAGGTATACCAAGTGAATATCATATCATCAACATATCCAATCTATAACCTACAATCACAAGCCTTAAGAGAAATACATGCCACATATATACCAAGAAGCTCCCATTGCAAAAGATAATGTCAAATCTATAACCAATCCACTCACAACATCACAAAGAAGTGAATCCATGTAGTCTCAAGGACATCCACAATACATAAACTGATAACCTACAAAAATAACTCTCATAAAAAATCTCCAACACTCTCCCAAGTTCTCCACAACCAACAAAGGAAAGAGATAAAGGAATAACCATGTAATCTCTCACATGAAACACATGAGCACAAGCTAGTGATCACAATCTCTAACCAATCTCAAATCCAAGAAGATAACCAATGCCAAAGAGAAACCATGCAAATCATAACCTGTATCATGTCCTTCTACACACACCTCTAGATGTAAACTATGCAAGTATGATCTCCTCCATAAAACCCCAACCAAGAAGCCTAGGGTTTTTAGGTCATTGGATAGTTTTAAGGGAAATGAAGCAAATTTATTCTATTGCTTGGGATGCTACTTGAAGAGATTTTTGTTTCCCACTTTTAACTACATTATGTACTATATTTAGAATTTAAATCCCCTTGCCAATCCACTCAGCAATTCTTTCTTGTTTAAAAGTCAATACTTGAGCTTTTCACAATATCAAAATGTATTATGGTGGATGCTTTATTAATGCCAAACTAACCTCTGATACAAAAATGATATTAGATGGGGAGTCCTTTGGATCTAACTGTATTAGTGACAATATTTGGGTATGTGTATAGGTAAGTGCAATGGATATTGACATATAATCAATGTATTGAAATATTTATACAAACTATAGAATAGAAACTCAAATTTATGTCACCAACTATAGCTGATTTAGCAACACTTATAATTTTTAGTGGAGATGGACATGCATGTAGAGAGGGATTATGTCCATACTCCTCATCAAACATAAGATACTTTTCAATATCAAGCCATTCTACTTCAGCAAAACTTGTATTAATGTGTAGTGGAGGTGGAGATAGGATTATGTCCATCCTCCTCCTCATCCTCATCATCAGACACCAAATACTTTTCAATTTTTAGCCATTCTTCTGCTTCAACACTAATTGTATTTCTATCTTGAACATCAACTGCAACCACTTCATGATGAGAACTTGTATTAATTTCTAGTGTGACCTACCTAGCTTAAAGGTAGTAGTGAAAGGATCTTGTGTGAGGATTGAACAACATCAAACATCTATCTTTAGGGTTCTTTCTTAGTTGTTCAAAAATAAAATAAGTAAGAAGAAATGGGCATCCCAACACCCTTATTCTACTAAACCTATTTGGAAACACATTGATTTTGTCTAAACAATCATAATTTAGCTTTCAATATTGTTAATTAGGCATTTATGTTGATAATAACTTACTGATGCACTCCCTAGAAGTAGGATGTGGAGGCAGATAAATTGGGAGGTAGAGGTGGAGGCAGATAAATTGGGAGGTAGAGGTGGAGGCAGATGCCACCATGATGTTCCTAGGAAGCTCATAACAGGGTGCACATCCAAGCTCATCCATGGAAAATGACATCTCTGAATTCTCACAAAGATAGTTCTCAATTGTAGATGTTTTCCTATTTTCTAAGTTTCAAGCCAAACTATGAAGGATGGGAAATCAATAACATTCCCATCTGAATCTCATCAACAAATTGTTACTATAGCAAATAGACTTACTAATAGTTAACACACCTATCTATTTCATTATTTTCAGTACCTCCAAGTATGGAAATAATTTATGTAATTTTAAATTGATGCAAACTAATCAGTACATACTATCACTAGTGCTACACTAAATCATTCTTGTATTGATTTCTTAATCATTCCCCAACACACACACAAACCTCGCATTTCTAGAATCATATATCCAAACATTTTCAAATTAATAAGTAATTTGAAATTGATGCAAACTAATGAGTATAGACCATCACTAGTGCTACACTATATCATTCTTCTATTGATTGCTTAATCATTCTCTAACTCACACACAAACCTTGTATTTGTAGAATCAAATATCCAAAGGTTTTCAAATTAATAAGTTATTCAAACTAGTCCTTAATGGTAGATCTATCCCAAAGCTCTGAAATTATTGAGCTCATATAACCAATTTTTTCTAAACATATTTCATCAGCAGAGCTATTTCTCAATGTCCACTTATTAGTAGATTAGATGAATAAAAATGTAAGGGATTTTCTATACATCTTTCATCACCAGAGCTATTGCTCAATGCCCACTTATTAGTAGATCAGCTATATGACAATGTAAGGGGTTAGAAAGCTTAGAAAAAGTGATATGAAAAATCCTCTCAGCCTTTCTAAATTTCTTCCCAGTTGTCATAATTATTACAAAGGTGGAGATGTGTGCAAAATAACCACTTAAACATGAAGAAGGATTAGGACATGGATAAGAACCCACATTATAGAACTGAACCTTAAATTATGATAAATAGGCTTTCCCATGTAGCAACATTGATCTAAAAACAAGCAGCCAATACTATCAATTGATAGTTTATATTTACCTTGATCAATGATGAAGCATCATTATCTAATGATTTAATTTTGTATATTTCTTGCATTTATTTCCACATAGCATCCAAGCCTCCCAAAAAAATCATGCATTTGTATTCAAATGGCATGCATCTAAAACATCAAAATAAATCACATTTAAAGTTTATTTTATAAAAACCTCTCCAAAATTTGTCAGAATGTAATAATCCCTCTTTCCCATCTATTAGAGTAGACTTCTAGGACATAGTTCAATATTTGAAAACATGACAACCAATAAATCCTCAACATCTGCATTCAACAATATTCATTATCTTTATTCAGGAGGTTATCAAGCTCTCCACTTATAAGCATATTGCTTGAGTCTTTGTTGGATTTTTTCACATCCTCTTGTCTAGACCAAATCCTTGATAAACTTTACTTATGTTGTCAGGTCTTTTCAAGTAATTCAAAGTGATTCTTCCTATTTGAGAGGATTGAAAGCTAAATTTCTAATAAGGGGAAACAAAATGTTTCAAGAATCCATAATTTTCCTTCTTTAATGACTCCATTTTTCTTCTAGGTTATGCTCTTGTTGGATTGAATGTTGCAGTTAATAACTTGTACTTGATATATTTGTAATCTTTAAAATCAATATTACATTTGGCCTTTTGATTTTCAAAAGTAGTTCCTAGCAGCAACAACTTTTGCTATCAGGGCTACAAAATATGCTAATGCTAGATAATATTGATGGCAACCTTGACATTGGTTTATCATGTTAAGCTAGGAAGACATATTTACATCCCTTTATAGAGCTTGTGTAGAATTATATAATAAAGAGTTATAGCAAGAATGAAGGATTCCTACTTCAGTGGTCAGAAGAAGATTATTAACATCTACTACTCCCTATGTAAAAAATCAGAAGAATGAAGAAAGAGTTGCAAAAACATGGATGCAACTGAAACATCAATAAAACATATATTCATGATATTTTGTGTGTATTACAATAGAAACTACAAAGGAATTTGCAAGACATTGGATAACAATACCATAAGTAGCCAAAATAAAAAAATTCAACATGATATCTCTACATAGTAGATACATAGATGAAAGAGTTGGGGAACAATTGCTTGTAGCCAATGGTGAAGATGAAAATTCATCCATGTAGTTAAGGGAATTTATTGAAATAAATCTAATGTGTATTTTATGACAACATAGAATTTAAAAATAAAATTGATTTCCAACGACCCACAATTAAAATAAGTGAGTAACCATTAATACCCTAGGATTGGGCTTCCTTTTCTTGTTTCTAATATTTGATGCTAGTGCACTGCCCCAGCTCATAAGATAAAGACATTAACACCTTTTTCTCTCTGCATCCAACAAAATGCATTGCTTAAATCACCAACTTTGATCAAATTAAAATACTTGATGATTCTAGTTTTATAAGGAAAAACAAATTCCCATATTCTTGGGATTCTCAATAATTGGATAAACAAAAAAAGTCAACCAAAGTTGGGAAGCTGAAGCAAGTCTTTTTCCACATGTGCAAAATAAACAAATAAAACCTTCATGAAGACATAGACAACCTTCTTCATATGTACTGAATTTTATTCCCAAAACATCAAAATCACAATTTATAACAGTTGGCAGAAAGCTCAAGACAATTTTAGATTCAATGCATATTCACATCAATAAATGAAATCATGTTTAGAAAGGTTAAAAATTCCAGACAACTAATAGAATGTTGAGATTGTTTACAAATTCCCAACTCATCAACTACTTAAATGGGACCTATTTATTATTGGACAAAACCACTTTAAAGGAAATTTTTAGAAGTTATTATGAAGTGAGCTTAATAAGATTAGGTGCTACCATGTAGTCTAGAGGTAGACTAGAGGAAGTTTCTCTATGCTTGGAGACCTCACTTCATTTATACTCTATTTACGCCTATATTTTAGGCAATTAAATACATTTTCTTCTTTCTGTCACTCAATTTTTCCCAAATTGCTCCCCATGAAAACCAACATATCTTCATATGCTTCTGATCTTTCATTACTTTTAGTACATATTATTGCATGTGTTGTTCCTTAACATTCCCTTAAGTTTCACACTTTAGGCAATCCTCAATCCAACTAAGTAATGGAATTATTTAACTTGTGAATCATGGCATACATGTAGTGAGCATGTACAAAAAATTTTAGTAGCATGTCATATATTTAAAAGAGATAATAGAAAATAGAGCCACTCCATTCATCATAAACAAGATATGATCAATATGAGTACAATGACAGACTTGTTATTCAAGATTGTGTTATTCCAAATTAATATGAAGCATCAAATTTCCACTAGATAGAGACTCCATTGATGATTTAGCTTTGTCTTATAACCCACATGGAGCCTAGCATACTCGTGTGTAATTTAAAAAGCTTGTGGCAGAAGTTGCTAGGTTTGTAAACTGAAAAGTGAATAGAATGTTATCTTACATAATTTGCAAGGTGTTGTCTAGAATTTGCATAAGTTGTTAAATTGTCACATGTATACCATGCCTTAGTGAGGTGTAGACTACAAATCCAATAGGAAGATGCTTATACTTTAGGTTCAATGGATTTTGTTTATCTATTGGTGTCAAGTATGAAGAATTCCAACTCTGATGGATGTCAAGATTAAAACAGGCTTAGGTAGAATGTATATGGGTTAGGTAGCTTAACACTGAACATGAAATGGAACCCCATGTATGAAGAAATATCTATAGAAAATGAATCATCACCAGTATTACATGATGTACAAGCAATGTTGCAGATGTTTGAGCTTAAAGTAAGACTCTGGAATCACTCTTTTAGCACATCCAACCAAACTTTCAATAAAGAAGTATATAGAAAACTTGACCCTATCCTTGAAATGCACATCATCAATATCCTTTATCAATTTTGTGATAATTGGATGATAGTTCATGCACTTTTCATTTTGTGGGAAGAGGGATAAAGATTACCCTCACTGATAGATCACTAACCTAATTGGTTCATTCCTAAATGACTAAGTAGGTCATAGATCAGAGTTTGGCATTTCAATCTTCTATATTTTTATTGAAATTTGAAATAGGTAGTTCAAACCTCCACACCTTAGACACCAAAAACTTTTAGTTTCCATTGTTCGTAGAGATGTGTAGCATGATCTGAAATTTTGACAATGAAAAAAATTACAAAGAGTTGAAGTAATGCAACATCTCTTCACAATTCATTTTTTCAATGGCAATTCCAATTAATGGTAGGAGAAAACTATTCAACTTACATTTTGGCATAATGAGTAGCAAATCGAGTGCACTTGTACTCACAATTGGTGTCCTATTTTGAATTAGACTTGGAAATGTGTGCACAGATTATCAATTTTATGCAAGGTTTAACCATTCCAATAACATGTCTTATATATTCAGTTGAATGTAATAGTGCAAATGTCTATGTTTTGAGATTGCTCTGTAATTCAAAAAGAGTAGTTACCCTTAGTCTTATTTTTTTTAGAAAGAATTTATAACAAGTTATATATGATTTGAGAGCATATAATATGTAGGCTAGATTTCTATGTTTAAAACCCTAGAAAGCAATGACAATTGCCCAATTCTTGAAGAGAAACATGTCTTTCCCTATACATTATGGTGCCTTTGATTCTATGTTCATAGTCTTCCTTGATTTTATTCTATCGTTGATCTCAAGACTTGATATAAATGTGTCTACACTCATCAAAATATGTGTATTGTCATGGACATGGAAATTCTTTTGATGTCCATTGGCCTAGTAGGAGTTGCCACATGCATAGTCACAATTTTAATTGTAGCAACAATTCTACTAAAATACAAGGGAAAAAATAGAACCCATCTCCTTCTAGTCCCCAGGGCTCTTCCTATTATTAGCCACTTTCATCTTCTCCTTGATAAAACTTGGCCAATGCACAGAATTTTGAGCTCACTATCAACACTATATGGATCTATTACACATCTGACCTATTTTAGTGATAATTTCTTTAGATTTAGCCTATATTTCCAAACACCTACTAACATTATACTGTATAGCTATACAAAATCTTCAATAGAAGCTCAATTGCATGGGATGCCCTCTTGTATGTCTTCAGTCTCCATATGTGCAAAGACACCATGAGGAGATAAGTTATTGACAAATTTATGCCTTTATGTTTTATTATAAAATTATTTGTGTCTTGTTATCACAATGTTCTTTTTTATATTAAAATATAAAACTAACTTCAATCTGTTTGATCCATTGACTTATGATTGAATTTTAAAGATTGTTTCTTCACTTTTTATCACTCCTAATACCAGTCTGTAATATTCAACAGGCACTTGGTGATTGTGCTTGCGAAGATCCATTTCATTGGATTGCATATAGGGCTCAGTAAAACCCATTGATACATGTGGCAATTTCTATTCTGAAAAGGAGAAGGCAAAATATATCTTAGTTTCTGTGTTGAAATTTGATCGATGGCTTCTAAGATGACTATATGAGTCCAGATCTAAAAGTCTACCATTAGTCTTGCTTTTTATTATTATTTAATATTGGAGCAAGTGTAGAAATATAGCTCAGAAGAGCAACTAGAATACAATTGCTAACCAAGCATAGCTCCCACATAGCATAAATTCAAAACACTTATACAAAAATTCTATCTATGAGCTCATCAAACAAAATTCTGAGGAGTACATCTTTAACAGATTATAATTCAACTAAAAAAATTGTCTATTAGCACTATAGCATAAAAGAGGATAGTAAGCTAATGAAAAGAGATGCCAATATACAAGAATCATCCTATAGTATAAGCCTCATGCAAAACTTCACTTCCTAGAAGCAATATATTTCTTGTCTAAGGTTTTAATGATCTAAACCATCTTGTACACAATATAATGGAATTATTTTCCTTTTGATTCACTGTATTAGACTTGCAGCTTTACTTGTACACCTGATATTTATGTAGAGTAATTTTAACCTAATCAAGTGTAATTTGATGGTTTAACTTGAATTGAGCTGGAAGAATTTGTGAGAGATTAAGCTATACATGTTTTCTCTTGAATAACATGGAGTGATAATGCTTTGGATTAAAGTTTTTGTTGTTGTTGTTGCATTCAAAATTTTCTTTCCTAAAACTTTATCTCCTTATGTTGGTGGCTTTGGGTTTTTTGAGGTATTGTGAACAAAATAGCTGGGACTGTTTGGTTTTGGTTGTCATTAGAACTTGGAAGGGTTACTATCATTTGGTGTTATAACTTATTGGGTATTTAAGAGTTGTGTTAGTTAACATTTTACCTTCACTCAGACTATGGATAGTATTGGAATTGTTTCAAAATTGATAAGCCCATTACTTTGAAAAAGAATTGCCCAAACTAAATGCTTATATAGAATCTTTTGGAGTTTCAATTTTGTTTAGATTTTGCATTGTGTGCAGGAAACAATAATAAAGTTTCAGTGTAAAGACTTTGTATGGTGTGAAGAGGACATGATGAACTAGTATTTTGTAGCTTTTCAATTCGAAGCTCATAAAATATCAAAGGAGTATGGGAGCATTATGTTGCTATCCAAGCCAAGAAGACCTAGAAGAATATGGATCTTATCCCAATGGATCCTTATATTAGCATTTCTTTTGTGTCAGGTGTTGTGTCCACCAGATTCTAACCTTGGTATGCCCACTTAAATCACTGATTCCAAATGTACTTGTGATAAGTTCATGTTTTTTTTCTTTTTTTTTGGCTCTTGAGTAGTGATGTTAATTTTTTGAGATTGCTTGTTATATTCAAAATATAAGATGTACTCTTAAGCTCTAAATTGCAAATGTTGTTGCTTGTCTAAAGCTTTCATTTTCATATTTTTGTTAAGGAGTTGGCAACTATATATATATATATATATATATATATATATATATATATGAGTAGTATCTCATTTGAATGTAGTGCTTATATTGTTTCTATATATATCTATATATATATATATATATATATATATATATATATATATATATATATATATATATATATATATATATATATATATATATATATATATATATATATATATATATATATATATATATATATATATATATATATTGATATATATTGGAGTAGTATCTCATTTGAATGCAATGCTTATATTGTTTCTGTTATCTTCTTGTCAATGTATATAATGAGCAAGGGTAGAGAGAACAATTGTCATATTTGATCGTGTAATAAAATTTAAATGATGTATGATATGGTGGTGACTATTTTATATGAATTAGAAAAAGAAGTTTAATTTTTTTAAATTGAAGATTTTTACCCTCCCTTTCATGATTGTTTATTTTGAGTGGTTCTTCTGTAGATTGTTGTTTGCATGATCTATATTTGTGTGTGTGTCCTATGCTATTGACAGTTGAAACACAAGGTTTATTATGATCCAAGTTTCTTAAATGTAATTTAGTTCTATTTATCTTGTGGGTTTTTTGACTGTAAATAATTACCCTTCTTTAAGTTCTATATATTTTTCATCTTGTAAACAAAATTTTGTTTTTAGTTCCATACTTGGGAGTCTAGTCATCGACTAAAATTTTAGACATGGAGTCACATCTATATCAATCTATCTCATCCATCTTGGGAAGGGAAGAATGATAGAATACTAAAGGATATTTATGCAGAGTTTTTAGTATAGTGAGATAGAGATCTTACTATTTTCCAGTTTGCTTCATGAACTTCAAATTTTATTGACTTAAATTTATAAAATTATGTGAGGATGCTAGATTATAGATTGACCATGTAGACAAATTTGTCTTTAGATCCATGTTTAGGAGTCTAGTATTCAAGGAAAAGCTTAGACATGGAGACACATCTTTAACAATCTATTTGATCCAACTTGGAAATTGAAGAATGACAAAATAATAAGGATATATATGCAAGATATTTTTACAATTGTTGATGCTTCATATTAGTAAACTATTCAATCACTAAATGGCATTAGATACTATATTTTGTTGGCTAATTATTGATGATAAAAAGTTTACTTTTATTTTTTCTCATTTTGACATTATCATTGCAGGGCAATGCTCAATGAACAATGCAACCAATCAATCCTAGTTAGTGGAGAAAGTGGAGCAAGAAAAATAGAAACAACAAAACTCATAATGCAGTACTTAGCCTATATTGGTGGTCGGTCCATGACAAATCATGGAATAGTTGAACAACAAGTTTTGGAAGTAAGAATTTTTCCTAATTTTTTATGGATCCATGTTGAAGCATGTTTTCTTTGGATACTAACTAAACCTTTCTTGATAGGAGTTAAAGTTTCCACATGTATCTGATCTTCTGGTTCATTATATGCTAAAAGTTTGTTTGGGCATCTCTGTACTTATGTTGGTTTTTTGATTTCTCCAATCAAATCCATTTCTAGAGGCATTTGGCAATGCAAAAAAAAATCAAAATGATAACTCAAGGTGAATCAAGATCATATACTAGTTTTGTCTTTGTATTGCATTGCTACCTACAATTATTTCTAGTTAATAGAGTGAGAAAAACTTGCAACTTAATATGATTTCATATAAAGACTAGTTGAGGAACTTTACACTTAAAATTTGGATACATTTTGTATTTATTGATGATAACTAATCTTTATAGAGATGAAAGGATCATTATAAATAATAGTCTTTGGACAATGTAATTTTGAAAAGTTGCCACCTTTAAAGCACACAAATTGGAAATCCCATGGAACATTAATGCATTTTATTTTTGAAAGTCAAAATTGAGAGACATTGGTACTATTGGGATAGGGTGGCACTCGTATATAAGCCTGCACAAAGAACTCGGAGCTACAATAACAATACCACCCCTTTAGCTATCAAAAATTGAGAATATCCCAACAAGGGAGACACATACCCTCGGAATAGCTTTCCACTAATTGCCAGCCTTGCTCACCATGCTTTCTCTTGTCATTTTTGGCTAAGTCCATACTAGATAAAGGAACTCCAGTAGTTCAACCCTTCTAGAGTGTCATTTAAATATAGTTTCTCCAAGAATGTCTAAGACTCTAATTTACCCAGTTAAATATTATTTTGCTTCATTCACATTACTATTTTATGATATGCAAGGTGTTCAATGTACATTTTATGACAGGAATAACCACTCTTCCAACAATCCATGAGGATGGGAAATAACCATATTTTTAGGAATAAACCACCAGAATCCTTACATTCCTGCTAAAATTCCATCAGAATCCCTACATCACTACTAAGGATATTAAACTCTTTCATTGTCACATCTTTTGCTAGGACTAGTTCACAAGAAACTACTAGAGGCTCCTTTGAAGCTGCATTACAAAAAATCATCTCCATCAACATTAAAACAAAGAAATTAACAATAAACTGCTTTATATTAGCAGAACTTATTACCTCCTCAAATTTTGACTAGAAATTCACTAGGTAGCTTGTGACCCGAAATGACCCTTCTCCAACACCCTTTATAGCCCAAAATTCACATTGATGGGAACTAAAGCTCAATTTAGAAAATAAAAGATTTTTTGAATTTGAAATCTAAACCTGGGCTTTCCTAAGTAGATCTCTAGAGGAAGGAGCACATGATTACATTATTACAAAGAAGCCCAAGCTAGCTAAACACAAGGCCCAATAGACCATACCAATAGAAAGTTCAAAGAATTGAGTAAAGAACATCATTTTACAACATGTGAAGAACCTCATTTAGTACAACGAGATAGAGATCTTACTATATTCTAGTTTGCTTCATGAACTTCAAATTTTATTAACTTAAATTTATAAAATTATGCGAGGATGCTACATTATAGATTGACCATGTAGAAAAAATTGCCTTAGATCCATGCTTGGGAGTCTAATCTTCAAGGAAAAGCTTAGACATGGAGTCACATCTTTAACAATCTATGTGATCCAACTTGGAAAGTGAAGAATGACAAAATACTAAGGATATTTATGCATAATTTCATAGAACAGTAAAAAAAAGATCTTTCTTATAACTATTGTTATCATTAAATTCCAAATAGAATGCATAGTTTTGGAAACATTTTATTTTAGATTTTCTCATAGTTAAATGCTATAGGTCATCTTACAAAGCAAAGAAAATAGACATCCATAGTCAACACACACAACATGGCATATACTATATTTTAATGAAATTTTGTTCTCTTTTCTATATAAATGTTATGCCCTGTTCATTTTTAGTAAACTTCAAAAGTAGTTGCTCTAGTGCTGAAGTTCTTGCGAGATAAAATGCATAATTTTCATATAGTGGTGTTAATATTTGTTTACCTTTCATCTTCATTTTTACCTTGAGATGTTTTATGCACTACTTCCATGATGGAAACCTTCTCTCCAAATGAAAGAGTTGAGCAAGACCTATTAGAAACTAAAACAAGAAATGGGTATTGTTTTTTGTAGCAAATGGATGCATTGCCGAATCACTTGAAGTTGAGGACGGATGTAGAGCTTATTTAAGAAAAACCTACAAAGAAGAAAGTACAAGGCCAGAAGAAGTAGCCAACAACCTATTTCCTCCTGGGGCTATACATGTAATAGTTAAAGAGGATGCAATGCTATCCCTAATTGGACATTGAAGAATTGCCCGATCCATAGCCCTTAAATCAACTATGGTGACCAAGTTGAGATTAGAAACCTTATTCAATATGCTTTCACTTATTTTTTCCACTTCAACTTCTACATCAGCACTCACATAGGGGATAGGAGCCCACAACAAAGATAAAGACTATCGTTCTATAGTGCCAGTTAATCAGTGATAAAGTAGACAATGAAGAAGTTCCCTCTCCACAACCCTTACAACCACAATGTGTACCTTGTGGAGATTAGAAACCTTATATTAATTGGTGGCTTTAACCCCCAAAAATTTGGTTGCATCTCCATCACTCACATAATTGATGGTGTCCTATGCATAAATGCCCAATTGTTCCATGCTGTATCAAGCAATTGTTTTTTATCTGAGCCATTTAATTTGCAACCTTTTAAATCTCTGCAAAGATAAAGTTGGAGCAGGAGAATTTTTCTTCTCAAAGTGTCCTCTGATTGTAAAGTGTTACAATTAGAGAACACCTTTGAGAAGAAAAATTCTCCTGCTCCAACTTTATCTTTGCAGAGATTTAAAAGGTTGCAAATTAAATGGATCGGATAAGAAACAATTGCTTGATACAACATTAAAAAAATTAACCAAACATTGGTGGAAATTTCGACCAATTCTTGATAGTTTTCTACCAAGAATTGGTCAAAATTTCCACCAACTATAAAAAATAAATTTACCAAACATTGGTAGAAATTTTAACCAATTCTTGATAGTTTTCTACCAAGTCTAGGCCAAAATTTCCACAAATTATAAAAAAAATTTGACCAAACATTGGTGGAAATTTCAACCAATTCTTGATAGTTTTCTACCAAGAATTGGTCAAAATTTCCACCAATTTAAAAAAAAATTGACCAAACATTGGTGAAAATTTCAACCAACAATGACAAATTAGAGCTAGCAAAAATTAATTTTTTTTAATGAATGTATTAGTCAAAATTTAGACCATCTTGCAGTTGGTCAAAATTTCGATGAGAAAATTTACCATGAACTGCTTGGTTAAAAATTTGACCAAAATTCATTGAGAATTGAGTTCAAATTTACTAGTGTTGACCAACTTGTTGAATCTTGCAATGAAGTTTCTGATAAGAACACTAGGTTCCTTCTTGATTTGAGTGAGATGAGACAGTAGAGTATGTTCATCCTCTATGATTTTATAGCATTCCTCAAATTGAGTTTACATATCATCCTAGGTTGTAATGCATCCCACAAGGAGATATTGGAACTAATTAGCTGCATCTTCAACTAGAGTCTCAACAAATATTCTTATAGCTACATCTCCATGTTGAGGGCAGAAAATGCTATAGGTTGCAAAAAAGGAAGTGATATGTTCATCTGCAAAGACTTTCCCATCACCATTGAATTTGGGGAAGTTCTTTCGAAAAGCTCTTAGTAATTTAGTGTTAGCAACAAGTTGTAGGGGGCCAATAGCATTACCCTAAGGCATGACCATTGATGCAGGGAGAACTACTAGTACTGGTTGGAAGGTGACAATAGTTGGGGCTATGACTCCATGTAAGGTGAGAGCATTACAAAATGATGGAATTTCTGTGTGAAAGATAGGAGGGGAAGAGGAATGACTATGTCTCTGGAAAATAGGATGGGGTGGCAGAAATAGAACTCCATAGATACCTTGAAACACCAGGTCCCTTGAACAAGCCCCCCTTCTTAGAGGACCTTCTAATATTGGAAAATCATCTTTCTTCAACTCTTCGAATACTGGATCAATTTGGCCTCAATCATGAATACTCTTAGTATATTTAGGACCCAAGATGAACTAATTTTATTCACAATTAGTGTGCTTTATGCTTGTCTCAATCTTCTTTGCTACAACACACCTTCCTAGTACTCAACGTTGGCTTCTTCTCATTCTACTGCAAAGTTGACTCTTCTATACTCATCTAAGGATTTTCTATTTCTCTAGGCAAGTGTATTAAACAGATTAATTGTGTCTTCTTGTTCATCTTGAAAGCCAAGGTTGGGCTAAATTATTGGGATTCAACCTTCATGAGGAAACACCATTTTTCCTCATGGGTTAACAAGCACAGATCAACAAATGTGAGTGCCAAACAAAATGGAATTAGAAGTTACTATAGTAAAGCCACATAAAAACTTACTAAAGATAACTTAGATGATAAGAAACATGCACAAGATTTTATCTTTTGATACTGGGAAAGATGTAATTTAGAGATTCTAAAAAGTTCCCTAGTAGAGTCGCTAAAAACTATTGGTTAATAGTTTGTCTTCCTTAGATTTTGGTTCATACCTTGACTTTTAATGTGTCCAAAGTAGTAGAAAATAGTTAATGACATAATGGGTCAATATAGTAATCTATCAGAGATACATGAATTGAAAGGTACAACTCCCTTGTGGTGCAAAGATTTGCAAGGAATTTTTTTTTAGTAGATCAACCAATTTTGGGGGGTATGCTCTTGACCAAAGAGTAGAAGAAGTATTTACTAGATTGTCCAAAACTTCAAAAAATCGAGGCCAATTTCATATTTTGACTCATAATCTCCATAGATATGAAAGGATATGAGTCACTTTTAAACTCATCTACCACTTAAAATGCAATTTATTCTATTTCCTAGAATGCAAGATACCAAAGTGCAAGACTATCTACCAATGCACACTACATAAAAGGGGAAAGTATGATTAACTTGAAAATACCTAGATCACCCAAGTAATTGAGATTTGATAATACCCCAATTGTTTCCTACTCAATCTCTTGCATTAACCAAATCCCAAACTTCTCATACAAAAATGAAATGCATATGAACTAACATGTACAAAATAGAGGAAAAAGATAATATTGCAACAAAGAAATTAAAGCTTACAACACATTGAAATGAAAGGAATAAAACTAAGTTTATTTGTAATCTCTTATTTTTCATTAACAACACATTTCATCCCAAGTACCATACAGAAACTAGATGAACAAAAAATTCAAGATGTAGATGTAAATTATCATAGTAGTCCCAGCTATAGGGTTTTCACACAAAATAATTTGCCGATCTTATTTACTCTTCAAAAAGTTACATTTATAGGCCCTCTTGGGAATGGCCAGTTACATATGACTATTACATTGCAGAACATCTCTAAATATATGGATGCTAAAAATAGGATTGAATAAGTCATCATCCATTATAAATTCTAAGCTTATGAGAAGAATGCCAAATATTGCTACAATATCAAAATTTGAGAAAGAGAAGAAGTGACACTTGTAAAAGAGAGTGTCAGAGCATCAATTTTTCTTTGGGATCACATCCTTAGCCATGTATTCTTTCATTGCATTAGTTACACCATTGGGCTCATCGACACTTGGGATGAGAATGTTATCAGCTCGAATCATCCAATAATCATGCATTTCTATCAATTCTGGAGATCTTTGATTGGAGCTTCTTTGATGCATGCCTTAGATTTGAGTCTACCATTGAAAGCTTCTAGATCTTTGACATCTGGAAGCTTGATGGATCAGTAGCTTCTTCCATTAATTCCATAAATTTAGCCTTCATGCATTTAATGTCTATAAAGTGACGATTATTGCTGATATATGATTATGTGTGCAACACCTTTAGATGTTTGAATATTTTATGCGTGACTTTGTCCACAAAATCATGTACATATTTTAGCTCATCTTCTAACCTTATTAAGCTCTCAATATGAATTCCAATCATTACTTCCAATGAAGGAATAGTTCTTGGCTTATTTTGAGAATCCCATGCGTTATGGCAGCATTGGTTTTCATATCAATTACCTCCTGTAACAAGGGTAACTACTTTGTCAGACCCACTAATGTTCTATGCATTGAGGTTTTATTGTTGGACACTACTTCTCTCAGTCTATCATTATCTAGCAACAAGTTCCCAAGGTTCTCAATGAGAGGGGGACCTTGGCCCTTCATCTGATTAATCTAGGCATGACCAATTTGACCAAATTGCCTCTCATACTATAACTTAAACAATAGATTATTTTTCTCCTTTGCACTTGGGTCAAATGTACTTGTAGAGGTGCTTCCAAGTGCAACCTTGATGTAATCCAATAGGTCTTTGTTTGAGGCCTTTAGTACCTCTTTCTCTTCCCTTAATTCTTCCAGTCTATCCTCAATTTTTTCATTTGTTGATTTCCATATGTTGACCATGGAATCATGCACATGAATACCTATGTTAATAGTTTTGATTTGGAAATCACTCAAAGTTAGCTCATGAAACTTGCCCTCCTTCTGAGGTTTTGCAATTTCTACTAGCATATGACCAATAGAAGAATTAGTAGCCAATGGCAGTATAGTCTTTCGCTTCTTCACCTTCTTTGATGGTGGCTGAGAAGAAGTTGCTTGTATAATGAGGTCTTTGGATGGGGTAGTTTCCTCACACCTTCTCTTCTTTTGATCAATAGTCTCTTCCAACCAAGACTGAGTTGAAAGGAAACTGATTGCTGACTATTGAATTGTACAATTGAAGAGCTTCCTTGCCAATGGGAGTGTCTACTTGCTGATAGGCCAACATTGGGGCATATAATTAAGAAATAATTTATATTTATAATGAAGTTCAGCTGGTCTATACATGTCAATCTAAGAGCATAAGCTTGCAAAAGGCATTTGAGCAATATGCTATCAAGGGATGATAGTTGTGATTTGAGTGATTATGGATGCAGCTAAAACACATGAAAATGAACCTATGGAAAATTGAAATAAAATTGTGACAGGAACTGTCACTTCCTATGACATGAGATTGATTGAAACCTACTGAGATAATTTGGACAATAAAAACATCAGAAATGAAAATGTCTTTGTAGCAACAATAACAATATAATTAATTCTATTTTGTAAATCAAAACTATGATAAAATTTTAATAATTCAAATGATAAGGAAACAATAATCATATTATATGAATGCAAATCATATTACCAATTGATACAAAAAAAACAATTGGATTAATTACTAGTTCAAACAAAACTCTATATTAATGAAACACAAACATACCGCATTGAAATAAAAAGCATAAAATACACTAGACATCCCAAGAAGTGGGCACCCTCCTCATTCCATTAGGTGGTAAGATGGACAACATTGAACACATGATTGCTCAGTATAGTAGATAGTTTTTTTTTTAATTTCTTAGAAATGGTAAAGGATTATCTTGGCATCTCCATATTACATTTCTTATATAGACCAGACATAACAAGTATGTATAATAATGCATGGTCTATTCTTGGTTGGAGGCCAACAAACTAGCAAATTTTACAAGTTGAAATCACTAATATAAAACTGAGATATACGATCATTATGTTGCTTTATATAAAGGAGACGATATAGGCATGAAACGGTTTGGGTATTCTTCATTATACAACAAAACTGACTCCCCTCCTTTATTTAGATATAAAAGAAGTTATACACCTTTGTAAAGATACCAAATCCCTTAAATCCCATGGGTAAGAATGTGAGCATATTTCTTAGCCATAAACTAAGAATAAATAATGGTAAAATCATCATTTCGTAGGAACTAATCTGATAAATGCACATGTGTAGATGATATTTCTGTCACACTAATAAATGTAGCTGTAGCACAAAGATAATGTGGTAAATAGAAATGATCATCGGTTCTTTTTCCAAAGTGCAACATGAAGAGCTTGTAAAATAGGCGATAGGAACATGTACACTCATAAATCAACATGCTGCAATTATAACAATTAGTAAAAGAAATCAATAACACATTTTTCATATTTTAATCCCAAAACCTCATTAAATATTGCTTATATATATTAAACCATATGCAATGTAAAATAGTAAAATGGAACGAAAGGGAATGGAAATGGAATAGGGCAGTAAGTAGGAAAGTGCATAAAATAGATTAAAATATGGCATTAAATAGGTTGTAATTGGCAGTGCATAAAATGGATTAAAATATGGCATTAAATAGGTTGTAATTAGCTCTCATCACTTGCTCTGGGTGGAAATAGGAAAGAGGGCTAGAATGTCACCTTGCTAAGATGCTTCTTGCTCTTGACCATTTAGGGGATTATTGTCACCATCCAAGTTGATGACTTGCATGGGGGAGGAGGGCTTAGCCACTAACTTCTCTTGTATCTTTTGTTTGTTCTTATTATCATCCCCAAACTTTCCTATGTAAGGAAGAGATCCTCCTCCTCAAGTTCAAGTGATTTGGATATTCTTCTTAGGAGGTTGGTCTCCTCCTCCACAATAGACTATGTTGGAACTACTCATGTTGAAGTAACAATAGTTGTGGATATAGCATTCACTAATTGAGCTATTTTGGAGGATACTCCACCAATATAACTTACATTTCCAATTCTTTTCTTCTTCGCTCTAGTCCATTCCACCCACTTTTCTATCCTTTTGATGATTCCATGCATCAGGAATTCCATTGTGTCACCAAGAGGACCTTTAGGCAGAGTCGACACAATGGGAGTCTTCTTGACTTGCTCATAGGTTGAGGGGTGCATGTAGGAACCATCATTTTTAAGATCAGAAACATCAATAGTATCATTATACATTTAATTTCATCAACTGTTAGCCTAGACCAATACCTCTCCATGGTCTGATATTCATCATAACATCTGGCCTAGTAGTCTTCAATGTCTAGGACATGTCTGTGAGTGTACACAAGCTTTAGATGATCTCTCACAAAATTCACTAGGTAATATTGAGGCCTTATTACCTCACAATCAATCAATTTAATGTTACTTTCAAAATTTTTGACTAGGTTCTAGGCATCAGACCTAGAAGCATAGGAATAAGTTCCTACCACTATTGGGAAGGAAATCCCAACTATCTTCTTCACATTGGAACACAAGGTGTTCAACTCTAGTATTTTTCTAGATAGTTTAACAAGAACAACCTTGTCTTCAGGATACTTGGGAAGCCTTTTGGGGAAACCATAAAATGCACCAATCCTTAGGTAGGAAACTAATAGGAATTTGATGAAAAAACATCTGAATTGGTTCATAGCTGATATAGCCTTAGGTAAAAACTTGCGCTCAGGGCAACCTTGAAAATCCCAATGCAACCTCATTGTAAAGGCATCATTAGCCTTTACATATTCTTCCAAGCTCCTCTATAGTTGTAGGTGTGGATAGAACTCATACACCTTCATATTTTCATCATAGTCTTTGACATTGGGAAGACTTGGCTAGAGGTGATGTGTGGCTAAGGAATATATTAAATATGAAGACATATAGAACTGCTTGAATGCCTTTATCCGATCCTAGCCAAGAAGCAAGCTCTTCACATATAATCTCAACCCAATTGATCTATAGTCTATTAGCACATATTGCATGTACCAAGAAGAAGTGGTGTTCAATGAAATCTAAGATTTTATCCCTTCTTTTCAATCTTAGCAATAGTGACAAGATATCCACAATCTCTTTTTTTGAAATCGGTTCCAAAAAGAGTCTTTGGTATTTTACTCTTTTTGGAACGAGGTGTTTGGAACCAAGTTCTCTGCATGTCTTCTCTTCTTAGAGTCTTCTTTTCATTGAACATCAACATGGAGGATGAGAAGCTGATATCATAGTATTCCTCTTTTGCTGGAATGCCAAATACAGATTGTATCAATGCTTTATTTATAGATAGCAAAAGGGACTGATCAAGTAGTAATATTTTCTTCGTGTTTGGATTGTATCTTTTGATACATTACTTTACCAATTGTGTTTTTTGCATGACCATGGGGAATTTGACTTCAACTAACCCACTAACTGACTTTCCTTCAATTTCTAAGCTATTGGGTGAATTGGTTGATAGTTGAGCCTTTCGTACAAATCACCTAAATCATAAAATTTGAATGAGGTATCTAAGAAGTACTTCAATTCACTTTCCAAACCAATCAAATGATCATACCTTTCTACTTTGATTGCCATACAATTTCATAAATGGTTATAAACTACTCAATAAAAAGTCATTAAAATAATGAAGAACTAAGCTCGAGAAAAATTTGATCATATAGATGTGGGGATTTGAACCTTGGTGCCACATGAATGAAATAAATCACAACTAATGATCATAATAGTTAGATTTCTAATAAATTTGATTGTTAAATTCTATTTAAAAGTTTCTCTTTCCACCCATATGGAGATTCATAAATCCAACGATTATATCATTCACTTTAAATCTCTAATTGTAGGGAGATTGGCCACTTACTGAAGCAGTTGAATTTGGCCTAATGGAAACTCACTTCTTTAATTCAAAATCTAGCTCAAAGGTTCTCATCACAATTTCCTATGTGCAGGGAATGAGATCTTAGACTTATCTTTTTGCATGCTTTCCTTTTCTTTTGATTCAGGATCACATCTTGAGCAATACTCCTTCGTCAATTTGGGCACTTCATTTCCCTCTTTTGTGCATAAGGGATTTCTTTTTTAATTTTACAACTTAATTCTAGGGAAGCCATGGAATGGATTCTCTTCCTCAATCATGAATACTCAATTTCCTTTATATCGGGGGTGGAGGCTTGCAACTGACTTCATTAGAAGCATCTTTATGGCATCTCTACGAAATATGCTTGCATTTATTTCTTAAAATTGTTTTCCTCCTTGTCCTCTATAAAGAAAACCTTGAATGCTTCTGATGGAAAAGCACCATCGAGACCTTAATTTTTTGAAGAGAGGAGGCTTTTGAAACAATTTCCTTTACCTTCACAACTTCTCCTTATATATTCTTGAAACAAATTGTTGATCATGGATTCATCATTTAGTGATGCGTATCAAGGGCCCAGATTAACTTATTTGTACACACTATATTTAGGTCCCATTGAACAAATGGAATCTTTTGAATAGAGCTCGGGTCACCTTAGCTTTGGAAACACAATAGAAAATGTTTGCTTCTAGATGATGAGCAACTAACAACATGAAGTCCCGTCTTGCTGCACAAAAATGGATTCTGATTTCGGATCTTCAATTTGAGAGTTTCATAAATTTATATCTTTGCTTCTATTGGTCTTTTATCATGAATCAACTAGACAAATATCTGCAAATGCCATTATTATTCTGTTCTTCAGAATCTTTCTTAATGAAGTTCGCCAACAACGAATAGCCAACAAAATGAGCCAAAATCCAACAAAATTGAAAAGTTAATGAATTATGTTCTAGCTAGTTTCACAACATGTGTGTAGCCTTTGTATAATACTTTAATGAATAAAATCACATTTTTTAGAAGTAACTTGTAAAATTAGTTTTCTATGTTATGCTTCTTCTTTATTTTAAATGTAATGATTCTATATTGTTGCAAAAATTTCAATGGTATTGCATTTCATTAAAGGAACATGCTGAATAGGAAGTAGACTAAATACACCTTTCACTTTTTCATGTCTATGACTCTAACTAAATTGAGTCAAGATTGATATTTAGATAATGAGAAGGGAAAAATCAATGAGGGATATAGAGATTGAAAAAGTGATCCAACTGAGAGCAGGTAAAGAGATGAATGGATTATGATGAAGGGAATGAGATGGATGCAATAAAATGAGGTAACTTGAAGTTATGCATGCTTATAAATTAGGGTGGTAACCCTCATACTAACAATATTTATTTCCTAAGCTTTCATAGTAATACTTGTCTAAGGTGTCACAAGAAGTGTTCTTTACCATTGTTTATTTTCTTACAATTAAAAATAAATCCTTCAATATTGCATTATTTTGTATCATTCATGAGTTAAAAATCAAGAACCATTATCAAAATCCATATATTTCTCCTTTTTGACTAAAAATATTGTAATAAAGAACACCCTCACACAAAGAAATGCTAATATCATGCTAGATTGTAAGAGCGCCAAGCCTCTACAAACTTGCCAAGTAGTTTCTTAAAATAACTTATAAGAAAGTTTATTAATACCCTAATGGAAATCCTAATAGTAGGAAAATCATCCCATAGATGAGCCATTTGAAGATAATTGACATTCTAAAGATAGGGGAGATCTATAACAATGAAGGAATGAAGATCTAAAGTTGTGGCCGAGGAATTTATTAGAATAGTATGTAATTACTTTAATGGTCATCTATGTAATATATTGGAGATAAGATCATTTCTTCAATTTCTTATTAGAAAGTTTATATTCTTGTATTCCTGTATATTCTTTATAGTGATCTATTCAATCATTTGTTAATACAATGAATATTTTTTCAATTACTTTGTAGTAATATTGTGATATTGTGATATTGTTATCAATTACTTCTCAATAATATGGAGAAATCTTGATTTCTTTGAAAAAAATATAATTTCTCTTTTGAAATTTTTCGAAATAATTTTTATTAGATTTGTTTGGATTTTTTTACCAAAATTTTTAGACCCTGGATAAAGTTTTGGATCTTGGTAGAGCCATTTTTCTCGACAAATATAAAGATCATGTGTTATTTTTACTAAAGCACTCATTTTCTTCCATCATTTATTTTGGGTATAGTCATGTTTTTGTAACTCACACATTAGTTTTCTCTGTTTCGACAACAATTTTTAATATTTGAAGGTTTTGTATAAAGTATAAGCCCTCTGCAACTCTAGATGTGGTGTTCTCACATAGTTACGACCTAGGTATTTGGTTAATGTTTGTGAAAACAATGGTCATTTTTTAATTCTTGACCCAAAAATGAGCATCATTTTGTAGTTATCTAATGAAATGACCTTCTTTTATCCTCCTATGTTGTTTAGAATTATCTAACATTATTTTGCTGGTTCACACAACCATCTGTCATTTTTTTGTTGAATATTGCTCATATTCTTTAGTTGGTCACATTTTCAAAACTCTTAGTTTCCTTGTTAGATTCAAAATCTAATTATAAATTATAGGTGGGATTTTTGAGACATCAACTAGGTTTATTTTAGATTTTTTTGGGTGCATCAATACTCTTCCATCCAAAAAAGATATTTTGGTTTTAGATTCCTTTTTCTTTGATATTCATGTCTCATATCCTATATGACAGTTTGTTCCTTCTTTTTTTTGGTATGTGCATTAGGAAACATGTAAGATGATGTCATTGACAAACTTAATGTTGGAAGTAAATCAAAGATTCAATAAAAAAAACTATAACACCTAAAAGAGTTGCATGTAAATATTCTTCAAATATCATTGCCTTGATGAGATTTTTTGGTAATAGAGACTCATCCTATCATAATTGGGTTACACTAGGACAAGTTTGATGACCAAATTTAGAAGTTATGAAAAGATTCTAAAGCTCATTGTCATTGATAGTTATTTACCTTGAATTCCTTATGGAAAATCAACATCAAATATTTAGAAGCATCTAAAGTAGTTAGCATGAGACATCTGGACAAGAGTTGAGCATTCTTCCAGAAGAGTCATTAGTTTTCTATCATGATGGATGAATAAATGTCCCTATAGGAGCATCACACAAAGACTCAAGATATTTGGGATCAACTTGAAGATATTAGTTAATAAATAGAGGAAGAAGATATGTTATTCATTACCTTGAAGAGTTTACCTATATCATATGAGAACTTTATATGACCTCTCAACATTACTTCAACTAATGTTGATATGAAATTTCTAGAGTCATACACCAAAATTCTATAATATGATCATTGGAAACATGAGTTTGGTAGCAATGCCACTTCATCTTCCTCCAAGAAAATCTTTACATCCATATCCTTTAAAAGTGATAAAGGAAAATCTCAATCATCTCGATCCTCTCAGTAGAAGGTTCCTAGTTAATCTTAGGATGTTTCAAAGAAGAATATTTAGTGTAACTATTGTCATAAATATGGACTATCTAACTAAGGATTTTTATAATCATTTGGCTTTTAAGCAATGAGACTAGAGAGGGTCTCAACCTAAAGACAATGTTGTTGATGTTGGAAATATAAGAGTAATTGAGAGGGGAGGGGTGAATCAATTACCACTAAAATAAATCACAGATCCCTTATATGTTAGTACATAACATAAACTTCACTAAAAACACTGATGCTCAACAAACACATAGGCACTCAGTTTACACTAGAAAATGTTGTAACTTGTCAAATGTTTAACATGCAAATCTTATGATATTTTTTGTTATTAACCTTACTTAACTTAGTTGCATACACATCAAAGAAATATCATGAGCATAAATGACAACAAGATTTAACGTGGAAACCCAATTTGGGAAAAACCACCAATTACAACTAGTTACTAATTTTCACTCTTCTAAAATGAGCCCTATTAGGAGCCAATCCTATTAAAGGTTACAAAACACACAATTGGGTGTGACCCTGTTAGAGGATTTAATCACCCTATTACGAGTGGCCTTGTTAGAGTTCTTTAGACACTTCAATTTGGACATGCCACATTGTTAGAGCATTTACAAATAGTTGTTAAGCCAACTCTATTAAGAGATTTAGATCACTGCTACAATGGTTAGAGAGTAACAATGAGATTACCTAATTTTTGATGCAACTAAATTACTGATTACAAATCTCAATTTCGACTTGTATACTTGATTCTTTTTTATCGAATGTATCTTTGCATCTCTATAAGGATATTCTACTTATTCCTCTAATTCTCTCCCTCTAAGAATCTTCAAATCTTCTATTCACTTGCACACACTCAACCCTCAACTTGACCTTATACTTATATCATAAACATTGTCAAGTCGACTTGAATACAACTTAGAATAATTAATATTCATCTTCTCGGTTGGTTAAAACCAACAAACAAATCTATTGAACTTAATATACCAAAACAAGAGAATCCTTTGTTAGCCAACTCTGCTTAGTAAACACTAACTCGTAAATGATTTTCCTATGTTAACCAAGTAAACTCAATTAACATTGCATCTTTACAAATTTCCTTTGGTAACCAAGTGAGCTTGGTTAACACTGGTTTCATCCAACTTTTCCTTTATTAATCAAGTGAGCTCAGTTAACACTCAACTTCTATGAACTTCTTTTTGTCTCCTAAGTGAACTCAGTTGACACTTTCTTCTCAACTTGGTAAACTCTAGAATGCTCAACAAACACAAGAAACTATCTTCATCACTTGTGTGAGCTCAACATACACTGATTGGAAAAGATATGACATTTTGTGTAACATCAAAGACAATACACAATTAACCAATTATTTTCAACTATTGAGGATACATAGAAGAAAGAGTGCACCTTTTACACCTTCATGGATAAAATACCTATATACCATTTGAAACATTTTTCCTGGTATATAGATTCTAGTTCTTCTTAGAATTTCATTCAAAAGTGTTATTGGTTTATAGATTTTTCTGCCTTAATTAATTTAGTCATATTTGGAGGTGAAAAGTATATTATTGTTCGAAAGGGAAATGTTCAAATATAATTTAGTGGGAGTAACATCATTTTACTCAATGTATGTATTGTGTTCTTGGTATGGGACTAAATTCTTGATGAGTTGGATCATGTGACCTTCTCCTTAACTTGATGTACTATTTAGTGTACATAAGTATTCAATTGTTGATTAGGCAAAAGACACTAGTATAGATATATGCATTGAGGATCCTAGTCTATAAATACTTATAAATATGAGTGATTCTCTTAAACATGCCTTTACCGCAAAATCATCTTCTATCATAAGTTTCTTACATCAATGATATAGTTAGCTAAACATTCATTATCTTGCTCATAATCAAACTCAAAATCAGTGAGTCTTTAGAGCTTGTTAGGCTAGGAATAGGTATAGGAAACCATATGAGGATGGTGACTCTTGGAGAGATTTTAATGTACTACAATTGGACCACACCAATGTATGTGGTCCAATGAATCTCTTGTTGCTAGGTGAAAGTATTTGTTTCCTTTTTTGATGATTATAGTCATTAAATGTGGGTGTACTTTCTTAGATAGAAATTAGATGTGTCTATTATATTTCAAATATTTATCGTCTTAGTAGAAATAGAGTTTGAGTGTTTTATTATATCTCTCAGGACTGATAATATGCAGAGTTTTCTTGTACTTCTTTCTCTACTTTCTATGATACATATGGAATTAAACACTAATCAACCACACCATATGTCCCTTAATAACATAATGTTGTAGAATGTTACAACTACACTAGTATAGGAATGACCAAGTCTATGATGGCACACAAAAATGTTCATAAAAAATATTGGGAAAAAATAATGTTTAATGTGGTATATCTCCTTAATAGGTCTCCCACACATGTTGAGGGGAAGACTCTTGAGGAAGCTTGTATTGGTCATAAACTCTGGATTATCCATCTCAATTTTTTTGGCTCTTTAGCATATATATGGATTTCAAATGCCCAAAACTCCAAATTGAATTCCAAGAGTCAAAAGCATATGTATTTTACAATTGCAACCATAAGTATTACCAACTAATTAATGTAGACATTGATCAACTTACCTCTAGTCACAATAGTGACTTTGATGAAGAATGATGACCATTTAACCTTCTTCATCTACACATAATTGTGAGGATTTGAATTGATCATTTTACTTCTCAATTTGATATTCATTACTAATTGTTGATGACTAATCTTAGCTTGTATGAGTATCTTTTGTATTTGTGTTAACCAATTTGAATTTATTTTGTTAATTCCATGTTTTATTTGATCATTTTACTCCTTGATATGATATTTATTACTGATTATTGATATTGTATTATGATCTTATGACCAACCTTAATAGTATTTATGAGCCTTATACATTTAAAGATGTAAAAAGGATTTTAGAGTGGGAAGAAACTATGGATGTGGAATACCAGAGTCTTATGAAGAACAAAACCTAGGTTCTCTCTTATTGTCCTTCATTGAAGAAGTAATTAGCTACAAAGGGGTGTATAAGGAAAAGTATCATACAATTAGTAGCTTAGATAAATACAAGGATAGATTGGTTTCTTAAGGCTTCACACTACATGAGGACATTGCCTATGAGGAGAATACTCCTCCTACTACTAAGATGTGTACAATTTTTATCTTCTTTCAACTCAGTTTGGATGGAAATCCCATTAGATGGATGTTAAGAATGTCTTCCACAATAGTGAGTTACAAGAAGAAATCTACATGATGTAACCTCTTGGTTTCAAAGTTGATGAAAAAGACCACCAACTATGTTTATTTAGTGATGAGAATGGAGGGGATTAATGAATTAAATAATATAAACTATGTGAAGTGAGTTCATTAACTAACCATTTCCACACTAAAATTCAGTACAAGAGAAAGAATGGCTTCCAAACATAACTCTCAATATAACCCAAGTTAGATTAGAAAAAGTGAAAGGAATAAAGGGACCCTCATGCTAAAACCAAATTATATCAAGGAAGTATGCAAGAAAGTCCCATTTCATGCAATGTAGGATTTGATTAAAGATATAAAAATATAAATGTGCAATTGAGATAATTGATTTAATGAGAAGAGTAAGATATATCCAAGTGTTAAATGTGAGCAATCAACCTAATTAATATATGAAAATAGGTCTAGACTAAAAAGTGAAATGAATGATAAAGTACACACCTTGAAATGTGTAGAGGAATATGCCTTTTTCCTCTAAAATTCTAGATTTGAACCTGTGATAGAATGTTTGACTATGGGTTCACAATCACAATAGAAGCCTAGAAAATATTGTTTTTCTCAAGGCCTCAGGAAGACGTCAACCTGGCACAACATGTTTTGAATTATTTATGATGAAGTCATTGTGTTCTTAGGGAATACTAGTAAAATTGACCCAACTTCTTTAGAAATGGTTTGGTAAATAGTTTTCAGATCTATGGTTACAATTTGACTATCCTACTTATGCACAAAATAAAACTTATTTTTTCTATTTTGGGTGGATGAGGGCTTGCCTTAGTTAAGCCCTAGATTGAGGAATAAAACTTGTAATTGAAATATAAATATGTTACTTGGGAAGAAAGACAAAGATACATATTCACCTTGCTTATAAAAACCCTTGTCAATAAGAATTTATAACACTTGTATGTTATAAATGTTGAATTTATAATGAATAATGTAGGAAATCTCCAGAAATGCAATGGATCTACCAAAATCACATCATGAGGCCATGGATGTAAATGCTCATCAATAAAGAATATGATGAATGCCTCAATATAGATCTCCTCCCTAGATGGCCAACAAAATGTTAGATCTTGAAGAAGAAATTCTCACAAATGCCTTGAATGCTTAATGAAAGTTTTCTTTCATGAATGCTTGAACTCTTAAATTTGCACATGTGATTTATATAATGGATGTGAAAATGAGGTGCTCATGATTTCTCTCATACTAGTTTTCAGGTACAAAAATAAAGAAGTCGATAGGATTACTTGATTATCAAATTTATAACCTCGAGATAAAATTGGCCCAAAGATTTAAAATCCTCGAGGAATAGGTGGACCTGGGTCGACCTATTCCAGGGTTGGCCCATAGGAAGCTAGCCTTGAGGTCTCATATACTATATTGGTGAAAGTGAAAGACACAAGGTAGAATAAGAGAAAGAGATGATTGAGCACGAATCCATCCATGGTCCATAAGGTCACTAAAGGTTGGAGTTAAAAGGTATTAAATGATGGGTGATTCCATTTTAAGACGGTATTCAATGTTGACTCAAGAAAACATATAGACTCAAAAAGGATCATCACATGTGGTACATAAGGATTGATCAATACTTGGTTGCTTACGGTTTTCAGCATATCCCTTCTAAAAAATATCTATATATTGAACATTTTAGCATTCTCTTTCCTTTTGTATATGTGGATGACTTGATCATTACTAGTAGTTAAACACATTTGATTACAAAAACTAAATAAGACCTATGCAAGGATTTTGATATGACAAATTGGGGCTTCTCCATTATTTCTTAGGTGTTGAGATTCAGTAGATTAATGGTAGCATATTTATTTCTCAGTCTAAGTATGCTTGGAAATTGGTTGAATTTTTTTGAATACATGATTGTAAACCCACTTCCATGTCTATGGAGAAGGGTCTAAATTTTCCAACCAAGTCTATTTCTCCTCCTATTGATAAAACCACTTAGAAGTAACTAGTGGGAAGTCTCACTTATCTAGCAACCACTAGATCCAATCTCAAATTTGAAGTGAGCTACAAGTTAAAATTCATGACAGACCCCAAGGTTGATAACTGAGTATCAACAAAGTGCATTATATGTTAGGTGAAAGATACCTCTACTTATTGACTTCTTTATAGATGGATTCATAATTCCAGACTCAATAGGTTCACAAATTTAGATTGAGTAGGTTATGTTGATGATAAGAATCAATCTTTAGATATGTTGGTTTCAATTGTAGTACAAAGGAGGCAAGTGCCCTTTCTATGGCCATTTTCCATATCACATAGCTTAATCCAGAAGCTGATCTTACAATTGTTTGGGGGTTATAAGCGCTATTCATTTTCAAAGCAATTTAGGTACAATATTGTATTCTAGATTAGGATGACTAGAAGGCTTGTACAATATGACTAGGTCATGGGTTGTAATACGAATCATTGAGTTTTAAAAAAATTGATGTAGAGTTTTTGTCCAGAGGCTCTTTGTGTTTAAGAATTGTGTGTTTCATAGGTAGTTCATGCATTTCTAAAGAATATAAGTGTAATAGTACTATTGATCTTTGTTAGTCCCTGCCTTATAGATAAGGCAGGGTACTAATGTTCCCAGTTGTCGTACACCAATTAAATTTTATACTTAAACTCATTTTATTTTAAAGTTTAGAATTGATATATTTTTAAATTAATTTTCACACATTAATTTCCTAATTTTGATTCGTTGAGCCCCATTTTCCTGGAGTAAAATTAACTTTTTGAAACTAAAATTTCAAGAAATTATATTCCAGAAATCTCTTCAAAATCTCTGGAATGATGAGGCCACTAATAGCTTTAGACTAAAATTTGTGGTTGTTGTTTTCTGAGCTCTCTGATGGGGAGCTCGATTCTTAGGTGTTAGATTTCCTTAAAGCTTTTGAAATATTTGCCAAGGGAGCGCGGAGAAACTTGACCTAATATGACTTTTCATGGTACAAAGAGGTGTTGTAGAACTTGCAGCTGCTTCACAATTTTTTCGATCATGAGCTAGAAGATATGGGCAAAGAAACCCTCACCTCTGCTGATTAGGCCCCTCTCCTAGCCAAAAATTACATAGTCAACTTTTAGGACAACATTTTCCACCTGTGAAACGAAGGATTAGAAGCATTTGGACATGACGTAGTAATGACTTCCACTTGAAGACTCTAAATTCTCCTCCAACTTTTAATTTTATATTGGCTTTGATTAAGCAGGTTAAGATGGAGGACCAGAGCGTGTTTGTCATCAGTGGAGAGTGAGAGAGGGAGGAGGAGGAGGATGTCACTTACATCACGAAGGATCGCAAATTTGTTAAATTTATGCGCATGCTCCCTCTATCTAATACATGCGCCACTTCTGCTAGGTTTGAGGGTGGAGTGCTGAGTGTGACCATTCCCAAGCTTCCTCCTCAAGACCTCGCGAAATGCCTGGAAATTCAAATTACAATTTCCTGGGATCTTACGAAACAGAAGAATGTATGTCTTGACATTCAACTTGAATTTATCTTCATGGATTTGGCTGTATGAATCATAATAATTTAAAATTGTAGCTAAAATTTGTCATTTTAACGGAAAATGTTCAATCTTGAATTCTGAAATGTAGTACTGTCAATGTAAATTTTTTCCAAACCCCCTGTAATTTCTTTACAGTTGTCATTGCCTATTTCAATGGGAAATGTTCAAGGCTCACTGCATAAATCTTGTACTTGTAACCCAGGAATGGAAACGAATGAAGGGTTTCGAGATTGTCTGGTAGTTTGTATCGCAAAGAAAGAGTTTACAAATCTTCAATGGGGTTTTGTCAACGCCCAAAACCCTAATACAAGCTTCTCGGTTCTTCCACAGATTAACCACATAGCTTAACTTGCACTTAAACTGACTAGCCTCGGGTTTCCTAATCAGGTATGCATATCATATTATTTTAAAGTTTTTCTTTTGATTTGTAAAAGATGAATATTTTAAACAGAAATCTCCAAAATTAGAAGGTAGAGGATATGGCCTCTGACATTGAGTGAACAACTTTAAAGAATCATGTGAACCATTATAATATTTTACAATTTGCAAAAAGAATGCTTGATTAAAATTCCTTCGACATTTTTTTTATTTATTGAATAATGCAAAACGAATAATATATAAAAAGTCAATCAAAAGTTTCAAAAGTTCATAAAGTGGACAGCATGATCAGCAACTAACCGGCTCTAAAGAGCTATGACCAAACAAAGAACATTACAGCTGAATGTTAACATAACCAGCTCAAAAGAGCTACAACCGAACAACGAACATTACAGCTTGAATGTTAACATTTGTTGAAGCTCCTTCGAGCAAAAAGTATCTCTTTTGAAAAGCTGTAGTAGTTGGTATTTAATCCTGTCAAGCTGGTTACTAATCTTCAATTGGGCCTTGGGTCCTCCCTGCAAAAGTTTACACAAAAAAATTGTCTGGAAAATGATGTCAGAGTAAAACTGAAAAATTTCTCCTTCAAGATGCATTGTAGAATTAGAAAATACGGCCCTACATCTGCACTTCCAAATGTTAAGTAAAATGATCTGCTACAAAGAGTCGCCCACAATATTACTTTTAAGATTAATACCAAAAATAGCTTCCTTCCAACTTAAAGAATGTTCGAAGATAGCTTGAAAAAAGGTGAAGACATCAGTCCACCTTTTCTTAGCCCATATACAATCCCAAAAGAGATGTTTCATATCTTTCTCTCGCAAACAAAATGGGCATTTAGCCGGTTGGGTCAGCAAACATCTCAGCCTACTACCAACTGGAAATTTGAAATGTAAAACTTTCTAGGCCAAGAGTTGAGCATTAGCCTCAGCTTTAGAAAGCCAGATCTGGGCACTCAAATTACTCCAAGTGGTTTCATTGAATTTGCAATTCCATTTATTATTAAGTCGTGGATTTAAAGGCATTGGCGGCACAAGATTTAAATAGATTTTCCTGAGGGGGAAGTGGCCAAATTGATGAAGACAGCCATGACCAGTCCTTTGAAAAGTTGCATTCCAATGGAGTGCAGATTTTCATGGCAAGCTCGATAGGGATTAGTGATTTAACAAATATAATAAAGTCCTTGAACCTGCTGTGCAAAAGAAAACTGTGATTAATGGTAGTCCAAGACGCCCAATCAAGAGAATTGAAGTCCCACAAATCTTTGAACTTACGAACTCCTTTCTTAAAAAGATAATGAGCATGTTTATGAAATGCTACAGCAAGAGGTTGTTCATGATATTGAACCAATTTGTTCCACCAAATAGAAGAATCGCTAAAACTGAAACCATGCTGTAAGGAAGGATTTCTCCAATTCAAAAACTTGCAAACTGACTGCCAAGCTTTCCAGATAGATTGCAAAGGAAAGGAAGCTTTAATTTGAAAGGAAGGGGCCAATAGAATTTTATCCACCCATCTAACTGATTGCCATCTATTATAAGCAGATGCTTGAGAAATACGGAATCGAACCAACTTCTTCCAAGGTTCCTCCCCATCAATAATTCTAATTATCCACTTGGCAGCTAGGCAAACCCCTTGAGTTTGAGGGTCCAATAAGCCTAAGCCTCTCTTAGATTTAGGTTGAATACAATGCAACCATGAGGTAACTGTATAACCAACATTACCACTCCATTTAGACCATAGAAAGCCTTGAATAAGTTTAGTAAGATCATTATAACATTTTTTGGATGGCATCCAGCATGAAAAATAATAGACATGAGAAGCCAAAAAAATACGATTAACCACTTGAATCTTGCCAGCTAGAGATAAGTACTTATTTTCCCACACATACAACTTGGATTTGAATTTGTTAAGAAACCATTTCCACATATCAGCCAAAGAGACACCCAGTCCAAAGGGAATGCCCAAATAACGAGACATTTGGCCATGTTTTATTTGCTTCCATTCTTTAGGAATCCAAGAAGGGACTACATCTATATGAGTCATGATAAATTCTATTTTATGATGTGCTAACTTAGAACCAGAGATTTCGCAATAAAGATTGATCACCTCCATAGTATTAGAAATCTTAGCTTCATAATTCTGCAAGAAAAGCATGCTGTCATTAGCAAAGTGAGAGTTTAATACCATCGAATTATCGGGGATGGAATTACCCTTAATAAGATTCATTTGGTTATATTTTTGGAGCAAGTAACCGAGAGCATCAGCTGCGAGCACATAAAGGAAGGGGGATAACGGACAGCCTTGTTTAATAGAGCGCTGCAAAGGAAAGGGATTAAGTAATTCCTTATTTATAATCAGCTGAGCATTGGCATCAGCAAAGAGCATTTCAACATGCTTGCACAGCTTAGGACCAAACCCCAACCATTGTAACATTTTAAGAATAAACCTTCAACACATTCGATCATAAGCTTTGTCAAAATCCAACTTCACAAGGATAGCATTCTGGCCTGAGTGTTGAGCCCAGTCTATTGTTTCCCATGCTAGAATTAGATTGTCAAGAATAAACCTCCCACCGAGAAAACCTGTTTATTCTGGTCTAACAATGTTTTGAGCCACGGGTTTGATCCTAGTTGCCAAGGCTTTAGCAATAATCTTATAAGAAGTGTTTAATAAAGAAATAGGTCGCCACCCGAATATAGTATCCTCATTTTTCCCTTTAGGAATGAGCTTAATAATGCCTCTATTGATATCAGATCCTAATGAGCCAACCTCCACAGCCTCTAAATAAAGATGATAAAAGTCATCCTTGATATATTCCCACATCGTTTGGTAGAATTCTATTGGGAGGCCATCAACTCATGGGCTTTTATCACTTGGCATAGAAAAGACAGCATGTTCTAATTCCTCTATGGTAAGGTTTCGATCCAAATATTGGCTATAGTCCTTATCCACTTTCATTGGAATGTGATCTTTAACGTTATCTTCTAATATTGATTGGACATCTAGCCAATTATTATCCTCTTAAAAAATATCCTCATAATAATTCTGAAACAAATTTTTAATCTCCTCGGGCCTCGAATGGATAATGCCATTATCATCTCAAATAGCCCCAATGTGTTCCTTCCTATGTTTATAGTTAAGAAAATTAAAAAAGTATTTAGAACCCCTATTCCCCTCCTTGGCCCAATGTAATCTTGCCCTGATTTTAGCACCTTGGCCCCTATAATTGTCCATTTTCCGAATTTGGGCTTCCAATGCAGCTATAGAATTTTGTAAGTTTATGTCACTAGGTTTGCTATTCAACAATTTTCTATCATGTTCAAGTTTTCCTTTTAGAGATTTTTCTTTGCGTTTATGTTGCCATGCCATCCTTCTACCAAAAGCACGAAGAAAATCAGCACTCTTGAGAATAGCCTGATTCCACCAATCTCGTTGAGAAACTCGCTCGCTGTCCTCAGGAATGGACTTCCATAATCCAATGAGAGCAGCAATGCAAGAAGGATTCTTTAAGTGAGAAATATTGAGTTTGTAAGGCAGCTTGGAAGTCTCAATAAACATAGGAGTACCTGAAACAGAACAAATAATGGGAAAATGATTGGATAGAGTGCGAGAGCAGTCTACTCTAACCGATAGACCAGCAACATCTTGAACAATATGAAGACTAGGAGAAATATAAAATCGATCAACCCTACTGAGTTTTCTCTCATCACCAAATCTGCAATTTGACCAAGTGAACCAATTATTGTCATGGGTGGAGCTTTTGTCATGGATAGGATCTATCACCCCAATGGAATTACGACATAAAAGCCACTTGTCAAATTCCTCAATACTAAGCTTAGAATGGTTGGGCCAACTACGATTGTTTTGGAATTCTACCATGTTAAAGTCCCCACCTATTACCCAATCAGCCTGGGGGAGGTTCCTAGCCATCGAGTCCCACAACTGATCTCTATCTTTGGAGAAATTTGGAGCATAAACAGAATATAACCCAATAGGCTGACCATTAATGAAGGTAAGAACCCACACACAACTATGAGAAAGATCCTCACCATGGTCAATGACAAACTTATGGATCCAAGGAGCCAAACCAATAATAACACCACCCCTACCTTCACAATGAGAAGTTTGAAAAAAGAAAGCATCTCTCCAAATATGAGAAAGGGAAGAAGAGAGGCGAGGACCACTAATTTTGACTTCCTGGAGCAAAACAATATCTGGTTTCCATGTTACTACAACATCTTTGACACCATATTTGCGGTGAGGGAGAGAAATCCCTCTGACATTCCATGAAAAAAATTTGAAATTCATGCCAATGACAAGGTAGAAGGAACATCTTCTTGTGGCAAGGCCTCAAACTGATTGGCTAAAGCTACAACATGATCGGGACAACCTGAATCAGGCCTGGCATTAGGCGGGGACCTAGATCTAGGCCTCTCCAAAGAACTTGCTAAAGGAATGTTTGAGTCCTTAGGAGTAGGAGATTTAGATCTTTGCCTAGAAGAAGGGGAACCAAGAGAGGGGCGAACCAATGAACTAGAGGTATGATGGGATTTGTAAGCCCCTTGTGTGGGGTGACTAGTCTTCCTACTAGAAGGCTCAGACCGCTCTTTCCTTTTTCGAATCGTTGTCCAGCCATCTGCCATAACAACATCTTTATAAGAGGATGCTAGAAGAACATCATCTTCCTCCATGTTAGTGATAGAAGGATCTCTAGTATGCTTTTGTTCTTGATTGGTATCTTTAGGCAAGGAAGAATCAGATGACTGGTGCATAACGTGAGGCTGTCTAGGCTGAGAAGAAACTTGGGCATGACTCATTCAAAGCCTTCTAGTAGGACAATCCCTGATTAGATGCCCATCTTGACGGCAATAAAAGCACGCATTAGGCTTGTTCAAGTACACTAAAGGCTGTAGAAACTCAGAGCCTGGGCCAATGAGATTAATGTTCTCTGGCAAAGGATTAGTTAGGTCCATTTCAATACATACTCTTGGGTGCACCCTTAAGCTAGCAAATTTATCAGTATTATTCTTGCACCAGATGACCCTACCAAGTTGGGCAACAATTTTGTTTAAAAAAGGTCTAAAGGCAAGATTTAAGAAAGGAAGCTCCACCCACATTGGATAACATGACCTAGAGGGCCCTTCTGGATGAAAGTCCAAAGTCCAGGCTTGCAAATAACAGATTTGTCCACAGATAGCCCATGTCCCATATTGCAAAACGGCTTGAGCATGTTCTGTGTGCTTGAATTTACAGGAGACATAACCCTTACCCAGGCCCCTCAAAGCTTCAATCTCCCATACCCTGCTCTCCCAATTCATTTTGGCCCATTCCCATTTACCGAAGTCAGCTTCAGATGGAATCCCCCTTAAGAAAAATAGAATAACAGATCTGTCCTGGCAATCAACAATGCTATCGATAACATCATCTGGAAGGAAAAACTTGAGAGTTTTACCTGGATCAACACCAGAGAGATCCTCAGATTGGGAAGTCTCCTTGTCATCAGGTTCTGCTGAGACCTTAAGAATCGAGCAATCACCAATGATACTTCCTGCTTCTTTATTACCCAGTTCCTCAGGCATATTAATCTGAAAGCCATCAAGCTTGACACATCCAGATTTATCAGCAACATCAGCAACCCCGAAGTTCATTGAATCAGTAGTGACGGCAGCTGAGACATCCCCATTGTTGGCATGGCTGCCTCCTCGAGCTTCATTTTTAAGCCTCATCTCCAAGGGGAAAGGAAAGTGCGGCCCCAAACATCCACAGAAACCCTAACAGAGGTATTGCGATGGCGACCCCTAAAATCTTCCAACAGTCCATGTCTGCAAAAACCCTGATTTGAACTAAAATAGTTACCCACGTGAAAAAGGCCTGAGGGCGGATTCATGCAGGAGCGTGTTCTCTTCTCTGTGATCCCAATTCTTCTTTGTTCTCTCCTTCTCGACTCCTTCACAGCTAGTTTTTTTTCGAAATTCCCTTCGACATTTATTTTCATTGTAGTTTCCATCAAGGTTTATGTTTAAATGTTTTTAGTAATTTTAGAAGAAAATGTGTTTAAGAGTTTAGAGGCTCCACTAATATTTAAAAAAACTATTTTAATTCTTTTCAAATTCTTTAATAATTTTTTCTCAATATTTGAATTTTTTAAAAAAGAATTTAAAATGTTTCATCCATAATACAGTTATAGATTCTACAATAAGACATAGAAAGCTCCAACTATTTTTCATTTATAGCTCAAAACTGTTTGCAATGAAGATTTTGTCGAGTGCAATAATGAATTTCACAATAAAAGTTAGGCAGACATATCTAAATTTGAATTTGAATATTAAAATAATAAAAATGTTTGTTGCTTATTTAAAACAATAGTATATTTGGTGAAGGGTAATTTATTGAAAATTTATTAGAACATTTTGTTATGAATTTATGTTTTGGTTTGATTAAACAATTTATAATTAGAAATTAAATATTCTAATTGAAGTCAATCAAAATATACTATAATTTGACTATATGAATCTTTCTTTTCAAGTTAGTTAAATTATTAGCTCTTGCCACAAAAAAAACTAGCACTAGATCCAATCTATTAATTTTTACAATAAAAAGATTCTAACATTATTAGGTTTGAAATATTTTTATTCAAATATAATATAATTTAAAAGGCATTCTACTCTACGAGTTTTGGAAATGTCTTGAGTTTTATAATTATTAAATAATAGTTTTGTATGAAGACTTATTAGTTAGTTGTATATTAGTTTTAATTAATATCTATTTATTAATATATTTATAATTAATTTAAAAATGCTATTTTAAATTTATTATATTATTTACATTATTAGTAGAATTAATATATTCATTACACTCAATCTATTAATGTTTAGAACAAAAATATTCTAAAATTTAGAAGCTTTTATTTCTAAAATATATCAAGACTTATTTTTCTTTGGAGGTGATGTAATATTTGTAAAGTGACATGATTTAATCTAACAAATTTACAGTCCACTTTTTAACATATCAACTATTTCTAAAATATTTCATTTAAAATATTAAAAATGTTATTTAGAGTGCATCTAAGTTTTTACCTATTGATCATTTTGATCACTACTCAAAATGTTGCCTCTATCATTATGCTCTCAATTTCCTAAGCTTTTCTTTCACTATTTTGAAACAAAATCCCTTAAATATATTCCCCTTTGGTTTCTTACTAGAAACTCAATATCTTCTAAAATATTATTATATTTTAAACAAAACACAATCTAAAACAAAGACATAAAAATATTATCTTCTAACCCTATCATAAGGTTGGGATTCGAGCTCTTCCAGAGCTCTTGTTTGTAAATATTTTTGGTTAAATACAAGAGAAAGATTTAACTCACTAGAAAAGTTTTGTTTAACATTTAAGTGAGAAAATTGATAATTGGTTATGATCTTTAGGCCATAATACACCAATACGAATAACACGATGTAGATCTATTTTGATGAACACTTTATAGCTTGCTTCAAAATTCTTGATTCAATGTTGGCTTGTCTGCATGACACTAATCAAACGTGATGGCAATGCAACGTGACAAGAAACAATATTTTTCAAAGGTTGCACAAAAGAAATGTGTGTGTGTATGTGTGTTAGTATACATTGCTAACATTTCATATATAATTTCACTTAAAATATAACATACATTTCTCTTTCTCCCACACATACATGATTTTAATTTTTATATATGCATGAAAGTTTTATATAAATTAATATTTTATATATGCATAAAAGTTATATATATATATATATATAAAAGTAAACTTGCATGATTTTAAAGTTTGTAAAATAAAAAAATATAATAAATTTTATTTATATAAGTAAACATGTATGAAATTAATGTTTGTAAAATATAAAATATAATAAAATAAAGACTCATTTTTAAAAATAATTCAAAAATATTCTTAGTTCTAACGGGAAAATACAATTATCACAATTTGTTGTGAGTACATAAAATAACACATTAAGAAATAATTAAAATTTAAAAATCCTATTTAGGACCTAGCTCACTAAGTGCACCAGTAGGAAAGAGCTAGGTGGAGAAAACCTTCAGTCTCACCTCAAAATTCAAGCAATATTTTTGCTTGTCTCACCTCTCTCCATTCCAACATCAAGTAATTTTTCTTCTGCATCATCTTAAAGTACTTCTATTGGCAATTCATCATTTCCATCATCCATTGAGCCACCATAATCCCACATCCTATGGGGCCCAAAAGCTCGAGAAACAATTCAAAGATTGTGATGAACATACACAAGATCTTTTGCTTTTTTGCTACCAAGCCTATTATGCTTCGCAGAATGTATGGAGGCATAATCACTCCAATTTCTTTCACATGTAGAAGCACTTGAAACTTATTTTTGTAAAATAAAAGTAAATAACATTAGCATTTTAAAATACATTAATAATAATCAAATCCATTTCATCTAGATCTTAAAACTTATGATGCAAAAATCTACCTAAGATAACAGACGAATTGCAATATTTTGTAGTAGTGGTGTTTTTGTTCCATAATCCTCCCAAAATGTTTTAGCTTTCATATTCAATCAATCAAATGGAACATCTTTATGCGGAAAATCATCTAATCCTTCAATATATCTTGACATTTCTTCCTTGATTGTAGTATGGTCCTTTCTACTTGCATAACCTCTATCAATGTATGCTTTCCATCCTATGGAAACCTCATCATCTAACCATGGTCTTTTTTGAAACCATTTTGGATTAAGTAAAAATCCAACTAAATGAAGAGGACCATGAAGCATCTTCCATCTTTTTAAACTACATTCCCAAACAACATCATGTGTCTCTTGATTAAATGATGTTGCCCCAACAATAAACATATCTTTTATCTTCTCCCTCATTTGATATAGCTTCTCAAACACATCTCCAATGCATGATTTATCATCATCAAAAAGATGAAGGACTTCAAGAATGGGCCAAGAAAGTGTTAGAAGATCACTTGCATGTCGCCAAAACAAAAATGAACCACTACCAATTATGAGATTATAAATTTCATCACATGCTTGTATGTTGATACTTGATCAATCCCTTTATCTCTCCCATTCAGTAGACACAACCATCTAGCTCATGCTTGTTTTACCTTTACAATTTGGTCAACCATAATAAATTTTGAAGCAAATCGTGTTTCAGCACATCTAAGTAGCTACAAAGAGGCATGTTTCTTATAAATAGCATGTGACATAGAGTGATTTACAATAAAATATTGGATTTTTTAGCATTTGCAACCATATCAAAAATCCAAGGAATCTTATTGTGCAAATCTTTAAAGGGCAAGTTGCACAAGGTGTCCAAAAACTATTTGGAAATTCATCTTCAGTCCACCCTCCTGCCAAAACATTGTTTGAAGCATTATCAGTTATAATTTGTACAACATTATCTTTCCTTACCTATTCAACTGCTTCTTGAAAAAGTGTGGCCAAATATGTAGCATATTTCACATTGCCTAAAGTATCATGAAATTTTATAAACATTATACCATTTGGTGAAGAAATAAGAATATTAATCAATGGTTGATGTGCCATGTCACTCCATCCATCTGAAACTATGGAAACACTTGTATATGACCAAATACCATGTAAATCATGAAACCAAATATATTTTATGAGTGTTTAGAAAATTTAAAATTTTAATTTTAATGAATATTTAGAAAAAATAAATTCATTTCATTCTTTTAAAAAAATTGAACTTAAACTTTTAATACATATTAACAATTAAAATTTAATATTTATAAATAATTCACTATTTTTTTAAAACTTCACTTTCAAAATATAAATATCTAATTTAATACATAGTCATGCATATTTTATCTTTTTAAACTTCACTTTTAAAATAGAAATATCTTATTTACATATTTAATCTTTTTTTAACTTCACTTTCAAAACACAAATATCTTATTTAATATGTAGCCATCATATTAAATAAAACTAAGTATTTAAAACTACACTTTTTAATAATTAAAAAAAAAAAACTTAATGAAATTTCATGAAGAGAAACACTAGTTTCGTGATGGGAAACCTGTTTTGTTTGTCACAATGAGAAATAGGGATCTCCCATCACATTTTTGGCAACATAGCTTGATAGTTGACTTACCAAGTCAATTGCACTCAAGTAAATATGTTTTTTCAAAACTTGAATATAACTAAGTTACTTAAAAAGTAATGTGACATGAAACATATCTCAGTTTCTCAGTAAGCTAAGTTTCAAGTTTGGAAAACTATACCCTCATGTAGGTTCTAGCCAAATTCATTATTTGATATGTTCCTCACTTATCATAAACAATCTAGATTCTTAGGTTTGACTTGGTGTGTCTCAAACTATGACATAGTCCATAGTAGAATCATTGAAAGAATTTCCCAAAATAGCCTGCAAGGTCACACAGAATAAAAGAAACCTAAATGCTACTATATGATTTGAAGAAACATATTTCATGCATAAGATCTTCTTCATTATTGGTATGTGACATCATTTCTGTCCAGGAAAACACTAATGTATCAACCTCATAAGCTTGCATCTATTTTTAGAACTTCATCAAAGAAATTACTTCCTTGCATAAAGTTTTACCCTCTTCTACTATTATTATTTTTAATATTTATCTTTTTAGCTTAATGAAATTGAATTTCAACTCCAGTTAGCAGTTATAAAGTTTGATACTATTTGGATGCAGAAAAACTTGTTTTAAATAAATAAATAAAAGTACTAAGATGGATAAAGGAAAATATTAGCTTCTTTAAAACAAATCTTAAAACTAGTTTAATAAAAATAAAAATAAAATATGAACAATAGATGATTCCCATAGGAGACACACAACCTGTTGCAAACACAATAGGTTGAGGTAAGTTGTTAATTCCCTACTCACTTGAACTTACCTCTTATTTCTTGGGCTCAAAAATAATACAGAATTGAAGTTGTCTATCACTAATTATAGATTTTCCTTTTGCAAAAAACATATACCATTTTTCAATTTAAAAATCAACAGACACAAGTTTGATCCATATATACAACATTTTAATTAGTTGTTGTCGATGTTTAGTTTCGATTTCTTCTAATTACTAGATACCATGATGACTATGGAGGCATTTCAAATTTTACATGTATACTTCTCTAATAAAACTTATTGTGACACTTTTGAAAGAGAAATTCAGAAAGCTACATGAACATTTAGCATCCATATTATGTATATATCTTATTCCATATGGAATGACCAAGTCTAGTCCATATATGAAGCATTTTGCTTAGTTGTTGTGTCTTCAATTTTATAAGTTTATTAGTTTTGATTTCCACTAATCACTAGATACCATATTCACTATGGATAAACTTCAAATTTTGCATGTATAGTATTCTCTAATTTAACAACACCAATAAATAAACTTTACTTTACAACAACTTCAAACTAGATTCTACCGTATACCTTTATTAATGATGTTTGTTGTTTCCCTCAATCAAATCTATATTGGCTAAACATAGATTTACAATGTCAACAACCACTAGACATATGGCAGGAACTATGACACATTGCATCTGATCTTGTTTCGATGTAGAGTTACTATTTGTGGAAACTTACTATTTTTATTAAGTTGGTCATACAACCTCAGAATGTTCTAATTTCATAGGTGGAGGTTCATCTTAATTATATCATCCTTCTAGTCGAGCTTCATTGTCATACCATATTTATTGTGGTTATTGAGATTTTTAGGTAAAAAAAATTTGAGCTTAATTTTGAAGGCTTAAATAGCTCTGAATTGAGGTTGAACCCTGGCAGAACAATGCTTACATAGTTAGTACACTATACTCTAAAAACATGCACAAAAAAATCCTAATCCTAACACAAAAGAAATTGAGATAAAGTAAGAAAAATAGACAACTCCCTCAATTTGACAATTGTACCCTTTCTTTCTTCTCCAAAAGTGTTGATGTAGCTCCCATATTGAAACAATGAAAGCAAGATGAAAAATGATAATATGATGATGAGAATAATTGAAAGAAGATGGTTAACCAAAAATGAGAGAAATGATCGCAATTTATAGAATTTGCAAGAGAAATAGTAAATTAGCAATTTTAGTGCATAAAAAGTTAAATGTCATAAAATATGATAGTATACAAATTGGAAGAGGAAATTTGTCATAAAGTATGACAAAACAATGCACGATTAGAAATTGAAGAGTTAAAAAAAGGAAATTTGTCATAAACTATGACAAATATGACAAAAGGGAAAAGAGGAAAATTGTCATGAACTATGACAATAATGAAAAAGGAAAAGGAAAATGTCATGAACTATGAAAAATTATGACAAAAGAGAAAATAAAATTGTCATAAACTATGACAATTTATGACAAAAGAAAAAGGGAAAGTGGAGGCTTAACAAGAAGAAGTGGAAGCACAATTAGTGGGAAAGTGTAAGAGTTGAGATTTTTGAATTTTAAAAACTCATAATTCCCTCTAAAGTGGAAATTATAAATTAGAATTGGAAACAGAAAATGAAAAATGAGAAATGAGAAATTAGAATTAGAATTTAGGAAATTAGGAATTCCCATAATTCATGAAAATGGAATCAACTAATTGGTAATGGTTAGTCAAGAGGAATAATTAATAGGAGGGGATGAAATTAAATGATCAAGACATAGGAATATAATATGGGTTATCTAATCCTATAGGAGAAATTAATAAATTGATTGGCCAAGATGATGAAATAAATTCAAGATAATCCTAGTGAAGGATCATGATGAAAATACAAATCAAATGTGATGATATAAAGAAATGATCAAATGAAATAACTGATGCTAGATGAATGATAGGAAATGGTGACTTGTCAAGGACACATGACAAGGATTGGTGACATATGACATTTAATGAACATTATAAATGCCACAAGATTGATTGAAATTGATTGATAGGGATTAATCAAAATAACATCAACAAACACAGTCAATGCTACCAAATTAATTGAATAAAGACATGATTAGACATTGAAGGACTCAACAATGTTGAGGATCAAGTTGATGAATTACAATGATTTGCCAAGGACACGTGATATAAATTAATAAATGTTTATAAGGTACTAAAAGATGTAACAATTCCTAAAGGATAAATGATGATGAGATGATATTGAAATGGTTTTTGAATTGATTCTGAGATGATTTGCATTTTGATTGAATGATGATCAAGTTGGCCAAAATATCAAAGTTAGTGAAATGACAAAATGGGACAAGTTATGATACAAAGGTGATAAAAGAGTTGGCGTGAACCATTTTTTAGCATCTATATTTTGCCCCTCTTTGATACAATGTGATTATGAGTGTTGTGTCAAAGAATAATAATGAAAAAGATCAATGCCCCAGTGAAATTAAAAGAAGGATGTAGGGTGCCCCCTCAAAAAAATTGGGCAAGAAATTGACCCGAGGACAATTTTTTTGAAATGAAATGATGATGAGAGAAAGAGATTAATGAAAGAAACACGAGTAGAAGAAGGAAATGAGACTAAGAAGAGTGATGGAGCTTGCTGTCATAGGTGCACTTTTATGGTATAAGAGCTTTATTTTGATGTAGCAAATAGAATGCAACACATAGTGACATAGAGAGCCAGAGCAAAAGTGCAAGCCTTTTGTGTAAAAAAACACAATGCAGACAAATAATAACCTTATCCATCCTAAGGCATAGAGTCACACCCCAAACTATCAAAGAACATTTGAAAACCAAAGACAAAAATAATCACGAACCATCTTGACCACTCTTATCAATCAATTTATATCATCGAGTAGCATAGGAACATGATCAAAAGAAAACAAAGCAAAAAAGTAAAACACTCACTAAACAGTGTGGGCCAACAACCATTCTGATCTAATATTACTTGTTTTATTAAGTGTTGGTTGGGATTTCAAAGATTGATGTTTCACAGGTTGATTGTTGAAGGTTGGTTCTAGCATTTATGTGTAGACCTCATCAAAGCATGATTTTGTTGAAGTGCAAAATTTAAGTTAGAGTCTACATGTGCAAGTGTTTAGAAAAAGAAGTGATTATTTACATTGATTATGTACAAGGTTTATTGCAAATTTTTAGGATTTTTCATTTTTATATTTTGTTTCCAAAGATATTTGCTTTTTTTTGTGTTGCAGTTTTTTTCAGGACATTTTATGACATTTTTTTTTTAGGATCATATGTGATTTTTTAAAGGATTTTGTTCAAGATTTTTAAGGTATTTGTAGAGAAAGAATTGCCCCTGGTGTCTAGCAAGGCAAGGGTATTGTGGATGGATGAAAGGAAAAGTAGTGGATGATGGAAAAAGGTTACTTAGAAGGGTTTTGAGGTTGGGTCACCAAGGACTATCCACAAAAATGAGAGGACAAATTTTATGACTCAAGGGATGGATATGACAATGATAGGATATCAACACTTTAGGAACTAGATGGAAGGTGATGCATGGAGATGGACATACTAAGAGGTTTGTTAAAAATATGTTGTGAATTTTGTGTCCTTATTTTCATCAAGACCAAGATAGAGAGAGTGATAGGATATGGATAGGAAAAGCAAGACCATTAATAGAAAAGTGGATATGGAGTAGAGGTTATGAAAGGATAGGAAAATTTTGGGCAAGGGGATAGGATAAGGTGAAGCATATAGGAAATGAGGATCTTCTAGGGGATCTGTATCCTTGTCAAGATCAAAGTCCAGAAAAAAGGAAATGGGGAGTGCTCATAGGATAAGGGGTATGATGGACATATGATAAAATGAAGGAAATGATAGGGGATAATATGAGTGAAACTGCACCCAAGTATGGAATGCAAGATCTTCATAGACTAGACATGATGCCTGTTTGCCAAGTTTTCATCATGGTACTTGCCCAAAGTGCTTGTTTGCTAGCTTTTCACTGTTGGATGAAAAGATTTTCATTTTTTCATTTTTTTTTCTCATTTTGATTTTTGATTTTGTTAACTTTTTGAAAATTTTAGAAGATAATGAATGCATGACATGACATGGATGAAGGACTCAAGCATCTTATTCTTTGGATAATTCTCTAGAAAGGTATGCATTAATGGACCATGACTACGATAGTATGCTCAAAGATGTTGGTAGGATAATGAAAATGAGGATAAAAGGGATTTAGGCAAGAGATTGGATAGGATCAATGAAAGGATAAGAAAAGTACGTAGGATGGAGGGAATGAAAGAAGGCTTCATGTTTAGTAGATGGAAGTGGATGCAAGAACAATATTGGAACACATCTTGAATGGTGATGGAATGAAGGAGGAAAAGGAGATTTTAAATTTGGAAGAGGAAAAAATATGGATTTTAGGACACAATGACCCAAAATAGATTTGGAAGATGGAAGGTTTTTTGATGGAGGGATAGTATTTTTGGATGCCAACTTTGATCTTTCTTGACTTTGTGCTTCAAGAAGCTTTTTGGGAATCCACATGTATTTTCACTTTTCATTCTTTTGTGGGTCCTTTGATTGTATTGATTTCAAAAGAGATTTAGGAACCCATATTTCTTTTGACTTTTTCTTTTGATTCATGGGCCTTTGTGGCCTTTTTGATATTTCATTATCTTTTGGGATCATGACTCTCTTTGGATTCACATGTTGTTTAGACTGGACATGTTGATCCTTAACTGCATTTGGATTTCTTGTCCTATAGACCTTATGCTTGGCATCCAAATTACTTGGAGATGGAATGGAATTTATCGATGGATAGGAATTATGTGGAATATTTTTGGATGGCTGGAAGGTTTTCCAAGATGTGTGCCTTTGTTGACTTGCATATGGAATAGGGTAAGTGGATTGTGACCTAGTGGATGGAGGAACATATGGACCTAAAATAGATGGAAGGGGTGAAGGAGGAGGTATACGTTTGGATCTAGATTTGGAAGGGATACCAACACCTTCAAAGTGAGATTTTGTAATGTCCCCTTTCTAGCATTCATAGCATGATGTTGTCGTTAGCCTATTTCCCCATAGTCCCATAGGATAACTAGGACATTAAAGGGGCTTAGAGGCCATTTGGCCTAGACAGTTTCAGTTGCAGGTCTTTCTGAGGGGTTCTGAGGCAACTTTGGGCATACTTACTATTTATAGACATGGCCGAACATTTAGTCACAGTGGTATGTCGATAGTAATTGTTTAAAATTGACAGGAAAACTTATTTATCATTGATAAGATTTTTAATGCATTGATAAAGCCATTTTATAAAGTTAAATTTAAATATTTAACTTTATTAATGCATAGACTATAGTTTGTGGGAAATATTTAAATTAAAAGAGTTTCCTTTATTTTTATAACACATTGGAGACATAAGGTACATAAAGGGAGTTATGTTTTATCCCACATTGAGAAAACGAAGGATTGAGCTCTTGTGAGAACACTATAAAAGAAATGGAAGAGCTTTTTTTTTTGTATGCTTGGATGAAGATTAATGTTATGTTGCTAGATATCTGATTATCGGGCTTGGAGGACGGAATCCCTCTTTGCTAGCATTCTCTTCACTGTTGGAAGACACAGTCAGGAGGATCAAGGGTGTTTTCACTTCAGGAAACACACTGGGTTTCATTTGGGGCGTTTGCATAAAGAAATTTACAAGGGTTTGAGGTGCAGATCTGAAGTTAGTTATTGCTATAGTGCCGCATGAACAGTATTTTGCTACAGTCGGCATGAATAGTATTTTGCTACAGTACAGCGTGAACAGTGTTGGTATCAAGTTTACTTGTTTTTCTAGCTGATTAGAAGTTTGGAGGGCTGGCCGACTACATCTGCAAAATACTACGGCAACTAATTCCAGCAAGTCAAAGTTCAAATCAGGGGAGGATATTACAGTGGTATCAGAGCTATAAGTCCTGCCATCCTATGGAGGTCTTATAGGAAATTTGGAACTGGCGGATAGAGGGGAAAGTGTTTGATGAAATGTCAAAACACTAAAATCAGAGCATTTATGTTTGAGCATGCGACAGGGGCCTTATAATTTCTGCAATACCAGAGCAAGACAAAGTAGGATTTCAGACCTGCAAAGCAAACAGTCTAGTTCATCTATACAGGGGGGTATAGAATCCAGTCATACAGACACATCGGAGGTATTCTTTGATCAAGACAGCAATATGGGTGACCGAGATGACAGGAATACAAGATTAGGTGGAGGCGGGAATGCCAGTCCAGAGCCTGGAGAGGAAAGATTCTTACAGTTATTAGAGACCTTGGTACAGGGTCAACGAGTAGCATAACAAAGGGCACAGGAACAAAATCAGAGATTGGATCTTATGATGCAGATGATGGCTCGTCAAATGGGGTTGAATGCTAACATGGGTGGAGGAAATAATCAGAATGGTAACAATCAGAATGGAAATGATCAGGATGGGACACATAATGGAGATGAACAAGTTGGGAACAATTTCGGTCATGCACCCCAACGAGCTAGGACAGTGAGTTCAAGGCCCATGATTCCTACATTTCCTCCTAGAGCTCCAGAGCAGCTCGTACCAGAGCCCCAGATTACTGATATACATGACCAGTTGAGGAGAGATTGAGAAGCCGGAGGGCCAAATTTTACTGCTGCAATTACCTTTAGGGAGTATATGGATATGCGGATGAAACATATGCCATGTGGACATGACAGGAACCAGAGCTATGAGCTATGGAAGAAAGTAGGGAGACTTGAGTTACCATATTATGATGGCTTAGGAAAGTCTACAGCAAGAGCTTGGGTTCAAAAGCTTGACACATACTTTCAATTGAACCCTACGCCCGAGGAAGAAGCTATTAAGTATGCAGCAATTCATCTGGATGGGTTAGCACACAAGTGGTGGCATCATGGTATGGTCACTATGGGACATGCACACATTACCTCATATGTGGAGTTTACAGAGAGGCTGATTGAACGTTTTAATAGGAAGGATCCAGAACTCCATTTCAAGGAGTTAGCTCAGCTTAAACAGTGGGGATCATTGGAAACATACATTTCAGAGTTTCAGAAACTTGCAGTGTTAGTAATAGATGTATCTGAACAGAGGATACTAGTTCTATTTATGGATGGGTTAGCTGATCCGTTGAGAGGGTGGATTAAAGCTCTCAACCCTCCCACTTTGTAGGAAGCCATTAAGAAAGCTCGTGACATGGATTCCTCTTCATCTTCAAAAAAAATTTCCAGGCAAAGAGTTTCCCTTCAAGGAAAGATAAGGACAGGAAACCTTTTCATAAAGAGGTTCAACCAACTAAGGAGGAAAGTAAGAGGTTGGACAATGAGACACTTAATTGATCTCAGGAAGAAGAAGCTTTTTTTTCATTGCAGGGAGCCTTGGGATTTGTCACATAAGTGTCCATTGAAAGCAAAAGCTAAGCAGATGGAGTACTTTTCAGCCAAAGAGTCAGTAAATGGAGATTCAGAGCAGTCATCCGAATCAGATGGAGATGATGATAGTTCTTCATAGGAGGAAGCACGCGGTGATAGCACGATAGCTCAGTTGTCAAGTATACAGGAGGCCATCACTTTCAGAGTTAGGGGAACCTTGGATGGACAGAGAGTTGTGGCACTCATTGATACAGGGGCGACACATAACTTCATTGATGAGAAGTTTGTGACATGCAGAGGGCTACATACAGAGGAGCATAGGGGATTTAAGATGATGGTTGCCGATGGCTTCAAAATTGAATGTACCAAGAAAATCTCCAACTTGCAACTTCGTTTGGGAGATTATGACATGACAGGAGATTTCTTTGTGGTCAACATTGGTGATCAGGATATGGTGCTTGGGATGAACTGGATGAAGTCTCTGGTAGAGTTTACATTTAACCTTGAGAAAATGGAAATGAGGTTTGAGGAAAATGGTAAGAAGATAGTGCTTAGAGGTTTGTCAGATGGGAGATTTCGAGTGGTGTCACTCAAGCGGATGCAGAGTTTCTTTAGACATGATCAGGTGCAGTGGGTAGCAGAGTTTAGAGTAATGCCTGAGATGACAGAGCAGCATAAACTAGAGTATCCACCTGATGTACAAAAAATAATAACCAAACATACTAAGATCTTTGGTGAGATACCTCCAGGGAGACCCCCGGATAGGGGAATCGAGCATGTTATTGAATTAGAGGAAGGGGCTAAGCCAGTTATCATCACACCTTACCGCCATCCGAAGAGATTTAAGGATGAAATGGAAAAGGCAATTAAGGAGTTGATTGACATGGGGCACATACGGCCAAGCAAAAGTCCTTTCGCTTCTTCAGTAGTATTGGTGAAGAAGAAGGATGGTACAATGAGGATGTGCATTGATTATAGGGAGCTAAACAAGAAGACAATCAAGAACCGATACCCTATTCCGCGCATCGATGAGCTTATTGATGAATTGCATGGTGCATGCTACTTCTCCAAGATTGATTTGAGATCCGGCTACCATCAGATACGGGTTAGAGAGGTGGATGTGGAGAAGACAGCTTTTAGATGCCACTATGGACATTTTGAGTTCTTAGTCATGCCCTTTGGGTTGACAAATGCCCCTGCCACTTTCCAGTCCTGTATGAATAGAGTGTTCAGAGATCAGTTGAGGAAGTTTGTGTTGATATTTTTTGATGATATACTGATATATAGCCATACTTGGGAGGAACATTTGAAGCATATTGATACAGTGCTTAGTATTCTAGAGAGGGAGTCATAATATGCCAAGATAAGTAAATGTGAGTTTGGGATGACAGAGTTGCTCTCTCTAGGGCATATTATTAGTGCAAGAAGTGTTCGGGTTGACCGAGACAAGATCAGGGCCATTCTGGATTGGCCACCACCGAGGAACACCTCACAACTCAAGGGATTTCTCGGGCTTTGTGGGTTCTACCACAGATTTGTGAAGGGATTTTCACAAATAGAAGCACCACTTACAGATTTGACATGGAAAGATAGTTTCAAGTGGTCAGAGAGGGCTCAGTATTGTTTTGACAGGTTTAAGGAGCTAATGAGTACATGTCCTGTTTTAGCCATTCCAGATTTCACCAGGCCTTTTGAGCTACAGTGTGATGCCTCGGGAGAGGGCATAGGAGCTGTTCTCATGCAAGACAAACATCCCATCGCATATGAGAGTAGAAAATTACGAGGTGTGGAGAGAACCTATAGCATCTACGACAAAGAGATGCTAGCAATCATGCACGCGCTAGCTAAGTTTAGGCAGTACTTAGTGGGAAGCCGATTCACAGTAAAAACATATCATAATAGCTTGAAACATTTCCTTGGACAGAAGGACCTTAATGACAGGCAACATAAATGGGTGAGTAAATTACAGGCCTATGATTTTGACATAGCCTATGTCAAAGGGAAGGAAAATATTGTTGTAGATGCCTTATCTAGAAGGCCTCATTTGCTTGCTATTGGGATAGTCATGGATGATTGGAGAGAGATGATCTTGGCAGAATATGCTAAGGATAGTTGGGCATCTAGCATTATTGAGGGAACTATTCAAGATAGTCGATACACTGTCGTAAATGATCTAATCATCTACAAGGAAAGGATTTATTTAGTACCTGGGTCTGCTATGAAGCAGAAGATTTTGAGGGCATTTCATGATTCACCAATGGCAGGACATCCCAGATTCTTTAAGACATATCGGCAGGTGAGAGAGCGCTTCACTTGGAAAGGACTCAAATCAGAGGTGCTTCAGTTTGTTAGGGAATGCCCTGTGTGTCAGCAGAACAAACAGGAACATTTTTTTCCGGGTGGTTTACTACAGCCCCTACCCATACCAGAGAAGAAGTGGGATAGCATTTCCATGGATTTTATCACAGGCCTCCCCAAGGCACAGGGTTGGGATTGTATCTTTGTTGTGGTAGACAGATTGACGAAATTTGCACATTTCTTTGCAATTTCATCTACATATTCAGCAGCACAAACAACATAACTATTTTTTCGAGAGGTATTCAGACTACATGGGATACCACGGAGCATAGTCAGTGACAGAGACAACAGATTTATGAGCCACTTTTGGCAGGAGTTGTTCAGGTTATGTGGAACAGAGCTCACTCCGAGTACCAGCTACCACCCCCAAACTAATGGGCAGACAGAGATAGTGAACAAATGGGTTGAGGTGTACCTTCGAAACTACATTGCAAGAGAGCAGAAGGCTTGGGTGAAGTGGCTATATCTAGGGGAGTACTGCTATAATACCTCTTTCCATATGTCTATTCAAATATCCCCTTTTATGGCACTGTACGAGTATGATGCTCCTAATTTTTTGGATTTGTTATTTGGGGACAGCAGGGTGCCTAAGGCCAAGGATACTTTGCAGGAGTGTCAGGACATTATGCGATCCTTGAAGGAAAATTTGCAAAAGGCACAAAATCAGCAGAAGCAATATGCTGATCAGCACAGGGTTGAAAGGTCTTTTGAGGTGAGAGATATGGTGTACCTCATGTTACAGCCGTATAGACAATCCTCTCTCAAGAAGAGTGGAGTAGACAAATTGAAACCACACTACTATGGACCGTTCAAAGTAATCAGGAGAGTGGGCGAAGTAGCTTATGAGTTGGAGTTGCCTGCAGACAGTAAAGTGCATAATGTGTTCCATGTGTCACGCCTTAAGAAGGCATTGGGTCACAATATGGTGCCTTCAGTAGTATTGCCACCTCTTGATGATGAGGGAAAGCTTATCTTGGTTCCCGAGGCCATACTTGACTCCAGGGAGAGGGTGCTTCAGAGGAGGACTATCAAGGAGTATCTAGTGAAGTGGAGGAACCTACCTGTCGAGGATGCTACTTGGGAAAATGAGCAGATATTGCAGCATCTAGAGCTAAAATTGCTTGAGGACAAGCAATTTTGGGAAGGGCGGACTGTAATGCCCCCTTTCTAGCATTCATAGCATGATGTTGTCATTAGCCTATTTCCCCACAGTCCCGTAGGCTAACTAGGACATTAAAGGGGCTTAGAGGCCATTTGGCCTAGACTGTTTCAGTTGTAGGTCTTTCTGAGGGGTTCTGAGGCAACTTTGGGCATACTTACTATTTATAGTAAGTCATCTTGGACATGGCCGGACATTCAGTCACAGTGGTATGTCGATAGTAATTGTTTAAAATCGACAGGAAAACTTATTTATCATTGATAAGATTTGTTATGCATTGATAAAGCCATTTTATAAAGTTAAATTTAAAAATTTAACTTTATTAATGCATAGACTATAGTTTGTGGGAAATATTTAAATTAAAAGAGTTCCCTTTATTTTTATAACACATTGGAGACATAAGGTACATAAAGGGAGTTATGTTTTATCCCACATTGAGAAAATGAAGGATTGAGCTCTTGTGAGAACACTATAAAAGAAATGGAAGAGCTTTTTTTTTTGTATGCTTGGATGAAGATTAATGTTATGTTGCTGGATATCTGATTATCGGGCTTGGAGGACGGAATCCCTCTTTGCTAGCATTCTCTTCACTGTTGGAAGACACAGTCAGGAGGATCAAGGGTGTTTTCACTTCAGGAAACACACTGGGTTTCATTTGGGGCGTTTGCATAAAGAAATTTACAAGGGTTTGAGGTGCAGATCTGAAGTTAGTTATTGCTATAGTGCCGCATGAACAGTATTTTGCTATAGTCGGCATGAACAGTATTTTGCTACAGTATGGCATGAACAGTGTTGGTATCAAGTTTACTTGTTTTTCTGGCTGATTAGAAGTTTGGAGGGCTGGCCGACTACATCTACAAAATACTACGACAACTAATTCCAACAAGTCAAAGTTCAAATAAGGGGAGGATATTACAGATTTAGGACTGAGGTCACGACCTTTAGAATGCTCTTTGGTATCAAAGGGTTTTGACATAATTTTTTTTAGAAATGTTGCACCCCTTGACTCAATAATGTTTTTGATGTGTGAGATACTTGCTAGTAGATGGGAATCCATATTTAGGTGTATATGAAATGGAAGACTTGATAGGACAATGGATTGGAATAGACTTGACAAAACTAGGGGAACCCATTTGAATTGAAGGGTATTCATGAACATCATGCATAAGCATATTTAAACCATTAGGGGGATTAGGAGGGATAATAGAATTGTGTAATGGAATAGAAGTAGTGGTAGGATCATCTAGTAGGATGGGATCTTGTGATAAATCCATAAGGATAATGGGATCATGTAGTGGATATGAAGGAATGGTGGGATCTTTTGGATAATCTAGGAGTGAAGGAATAATTTGATCTTGACTTGGATTTGGATCATTGAGAAATATGGAAGGGTGATCTTGATCTTTCTTGAAAAGTGAAAGGTCAAAGGGAAATGGATCATCTTAGAAAATGGGGTTATTGTAAAGCTTAATGGAAATGAGGCATTGATCAAAGATTGGATTCACTTGGATATTGTTTTGATCTTGATCTTGATTATTTTTAGGACTTATTTCTATATTTTTTAGATCATCCTCTTGATATGGGGTATGAAAGTTTGAAAAGGGGTTAGTGTTTTGATGTAAAGGAGATGGACTTTGAGTTGGACTATATGAAATAGTATTTCTTGGAGATGAGGGACACAATGTTATTGGTTCTAGGAATTGAGAATCATGAAAGGGAATTATGTCAAGGATAGGACTAGGTTCAATGGATAGCCCTTGGGAGATTTCAACATTGGAAGTGAAACTCGCAGGTGATGAAGGGAAATGTTATTAAGCGTTTTGGGATATGAAAGGCTAGAGGAACACATGGATGTTTCTTGAAGGTAAGTGTTCTGAGGGGACATTGGTGTTGCATCAATGTGAATGTTATGGGATGAGCCATTTCTATACATGGGTGAATCATTATCGTCTTCCTTTTCAAATAAATTTTGAAAGATTTTCTTAATAGTATAATATTTAAATTTTCTTTGCTTGGATGATCTTGTTGGTGTTGTAGAATTGGTATTTACATGTTGTTTATATTTATTTGGTTGAAGATGTTCCTCAAAAATAATTTTATTAATTGTGCTTATTTGGTGTGAAAATTTTGACATGCTTGAGTTGGTGTTTGTTTGATAAAGACTTATTGGATTTGTTTGTGATTTTGAGGAAACAAAGTGTTGTTGACCAAATGTTGTTGCAAGCCAAATTACTTGTGATTGAATTGTTGGGACCAAAGGTTATGACATTTCTTGGGATTCACTTGGTTCAAATGCAATAGGATTGGATTAATCATATTTAAGGTCTTCAATTAAAAGTATTTGGTTGATTTTTTTCTTTGCCTATGCAAGTTGTGCAATAATTTTTGGCATTTTTGATCTATCCATGAGATATTTTATGTGAACTTCAGGAAACGTTTGTAATGGACAATTATAAAGTTTAGCCATGTTGTAGCCTCATTTTATACTAGATTTCATTTTCTGTTGAACCTTTTTGGCTTCTTTATCCAATTTATTTTGCAACCTTTTGATAAGGAGCATGTAAGATTCAAGTGATTGATCATAAGTTGTTAAGGGTGCCATTTGTGTTTGAACAAAAGAGGTAATGTCATTTCAAGTGTATGCCATATTAGGGTTAAAACCTTGTGTTTGAACAAAAGGTGTTTGTGAAGTGTCCATGATGTTTGGATGAAGACCTTGTTGTTGCACATGTATGTCTTGTGTTGGGTCAAAGAATGTTTTTTGGGTTCTTGTCACTTGAAATGCACATGGTTTGGTATGGAACTTGCTACATTGTGGAAGTTTGCGATCTAGTAAAAATTGGCATGATGTCTATGGATGTATGCAAATGCACCTAACTATGAGGGTGTATGCAAAATGCAATTTATTTTTGGATTTTGGGATTTGTAAATGAAAATGAAAGATAAGGGTTTATGTATGCAATGTGTTGGGTGTTTAGGACATGTAAAGTTAAAGTGTAATGTAGGGGTATGCAAAGGTTTGACTATGCAAATATATATTTGGTTTGAAATGTTTGGACTAGGACAAAGTTGGTGGTTGATAGTGCTTCTTGGACTTTGGAGGCTTTTGATGTTTGGACAATGTTTTTGGATATGATATGAAAATGTTTTGGATATTGATATGAAAATGCAAAATGCAATTGTTTTTTTGGTTTTTTCGGATAAGTAAATGATATACAAACCAAGGTTTGTGTAACTATGGCTTGTGAAAACTAGGATAATGAAAAATGAGGACAAGGTTATGCAAGATGAGAACTATGAAAATTAAGGACATGCAAAAGGAGAATTGAATTTTGAGGAAAATATTTGGAAAATACAAGGCTAAGAGTCTAACCTTACAAGGATGAATATTGGATATTGACCAAGAAATAAAGGACAAAATAAAAATGATAAAGTTGATAAGAGGACTAAGTCAAATCCATCAGGACATAGATAAAATTTGACTCAAAGAAAATGAGAAAAGGCCAAATGATAAGAAGACCAAGGTCAAGATCCTTTATTCATCCAAATAAGAGAATACTCTAAGACTTATGTTTTTTTTGGATTCATACCAAATTCAAAGGGTCCTAGGTTGAAAATGAGGGTTATGATAGCATCAAAATGAGGGTTATCCAAGGATCTAGATGCAAAAGGTAGATTAAGATGGGATCAAAATGAGAACTAGATGTGGATTAGGATGTGAGTCCTCAGAAAGAAGTTTTCCCTTAAGAATAGTAGGGTCCAACCCAACCTTCATCTCTAGTAGCGCGTGTGTGAGGATGGGTGCAGGGGTTCACCATTATTTCGATGCAGCCCTTAAACAAAAAAAGAGTGGTAGGGGCTTGCAACCCGCTATAGTACAAGATCATATACAACAGAGCAGCAATGGTTCCATCCTCTAGGCAAAAAGTAAGGATTATGTAAGGTATGATAAGTGCAAAATGAGGATAATGAACGGATCAAGATGAGGGCTATCCTATGCAAAAGGGATCTTAAGTATAAAATAAAAAATTATGCAAAGAATATGATAAGGACATGATATGCAATATGGATATGAAAAATGATTTCTAGGAGACATGCCATCAGCTCTTAAGGAAACACGATTGATTTTCCATGTGTTTGTAATGTTGGACAAGTTTTGACAAGTATATGTTTGCAAAAATGTTTTGAAAGTTTTTGAACAAGTATTTGAAAAGTTTATGTTTTGCAAATCTTTTGAGTGTTTTGGACAAGTTTGATAAGTATATTGTTTTGTGAATGTTTTCAAGGTTTTTGACAAGTTTTTGCAAGTTTGTAAATTTGGAAATTATCTTGATTAATGTGAAACACTCACGCAAGGCACAATAGATAGAATGGTTGTTGTTAAAAGTGAACAAACACACCACAACCTAGGTTAAAAGGATAGTATCCATTGAATTCTCACTTGAACCAAAGTTCAATTGTGCTTATCTAGAGTGGACAACCTAGAACCTTGGTAGCACAGGCTCCCCCTTATAGTGCACTCACTTCTCGGGCATACCAAGATCCACTTCCCAAGGGGCATAATTTCCCAAGGGACCATTGTCTCTACTAAGGATCGTGAAAGTGTGAGATGTCTTCACAGGCATGGGTGACTCCTTGAGCAAGTGGATAGAAGGATTTTGGCCACTACACTAGAGGTTTTTAGTATGAGACACTCTGTTCAATAGGTGGATGATAAACCCCCACAGGAGGTATCCCAGCCTTGAGAACTAGGGTTTGACACACCTCTAAGGGTACTGGAGGAGAGCTATCACCCAGCCATATCACTGATTGGGCATTACCCACAATTGAGCCTTTATATAGTGATTAGAGTGGAGACTTGGCTTTGGCCTATTACCATTCCAAATTCATCCCCTGGCATACCTAATATCAGATGTCTTGGTCCAAGGTAGGCTTCTTTAAAAGAATTATATAGATTTCTCTTACACCCAAGATCCATGAAGGCAAGGGGAGAGGATACGTCTGTATAACCCTTTGGGATTTTAGACACTGTAGACATGCCAAGGATAATAGAAAATGTTCATTTTAGGACCCAAATAATGTGTTTGCTAATCTAAGAAATCACAAACACATTGGTTTCAAGGCAAACACAAAAGGTCTTCAAACCATGTCCTACATCAAATTTTTTAGTAGTTTGCATGATATGGTCTTCATCCCACAATTGCTACAAGCTAAAAAGAGACCATTAGTAACAACAAAAATGCTACCTTAAAAGAACTACGTAGATTTCTCTTCACCGAAGTTCCACAAAGGCAAGGGAAGAGGATACGTCTATATGGCCTTTTGAGTTTACAAATGATAGGACAATCCAAACACTTAAAATAAAAAGTTCATTTTAAGTACATAAGCACATGGTTCTTAGTCCAGTTAGAAAGGAATTGTGGTGGAAAACACAACTTTATTGTTCTTTTTCTTTCTAATTAGAATTGCATGAAAGTTTGTTGTTCATTAACCCATTAAGAAAGGAAGTTTGAAAAAATATGAAAATTTGTTGTTCTTTTCCTTCCTAATTAGGCTAAATGAGATTTTTTGCTCATTCACCTCCTAATTAGATCTAAGTGACTTTTTTGTTCATTTGATCCATTAAGAAAGGAAAATTTGAGAGCATAAAAGAGAAGAATTGTTGTTCTTTGATCCTCCTAGTTAGGCTAGATGAGATGATGTGATATTCATCAACTTCCTAATTAGACTATGTGACTTTGTTGTTCATTTTAATTCCAAAAACAAGAAATTAAACAACAAATAATAAGACTCCAAGAGTGCTTCAAGATTCTTCCTTGTACCTACAAGCACATAAGAAAAAGAAAGAAGATTAATATAAGATTCATGTTGGGTTCACCAAATGTAGGATAGGAAAAATATCAAAAATATGCATGCAAGAGGAACCATCAAACTCTAAAAGGATGCACAAAAAAAATCCTAATCCTAACACAAAAGAAATTGAGATAAAATAAGAAAAATAGAAAAATCCCTCAATTTGACAATTGTGTTCTTTCTTTCTTCTCCAAAAGTGTTGATGTAGCTCCCATATTGACACAATGAAAGCAAGATGAAAAATGATAATATGATGATGAGAAGAATTGAAAGAAGATGGTTTTTGAATTGATTTTGAGATGATTTGCATCTTGATTGAATGATGATCAAGTTGGCCAAAAGATAAAAGTTAGTGAAATGATAAAATGGGACAATTTATGATACCAATTTAGAGAGTTGGTGTGAACCATTTTTGAATGTCTACAGTTGTTTCCAACAAGTACTTATAGTTGCTAATCATAATTATTTTGGAAAAGTTATGGCTTTTGAAAGTCAATGTAACTAAAAGTATAATTTCTAATTATTTTGAGCTGACCTTATAAAATAAATAATAAAATAACACTCTAATTTGGGGTTTGGTTAGCCTTAAGGGTTAGGGGTAAATGTTTAGAACCTTCCTTGATAGTGGAAAATTGCCTATATAAGGAGGCATTCAGTGTTGTCCAGAGTAGTTGTGAGTGGTGGTTTGTAGCTTTGTCTTGTTGAATATTGTAAGGAAGATGCACGTGTGGATTTGTATATTTTATTTCTAAAGATATGTAGTTCCATACTTGTGGCGATAATAAGAACATTTTATCTATTCTTGCAAAAATTATGTTGTTTCTATATTTTTGTTGCGTGTTTTCAGTTTTAAGGGGAACATCTGTTATCAAGTGGTATTAGGGAAGGAGTTCCTAAGCATATAGATAGATCAATGATAATGAGACAATAATCACCAAGACCATGGTTTTGGTTGAGTGTATAGATAGACCTCTAATTGTGAGGTAGATTGCACTAGGATATCAATGACAGTGCAAAAATGCCTCCACGAAGGCAACATAGTGGAAGAGATGAAAGTCTGAGACCTAAGGCTTTTAGAGTCATCCAAAGATAAATGCAATCATTAGAGGAACATATGTGCAAATGAATGAATCTTGTCATAAGAGATGAAAGTGAGGATAAAAGAGAAGAAGAAGGAAACATTGAGTAGAAAGGAGAAGATAGGAAGAAAGGTTTTTCAAGGCCATCTCTAAGATTGGGAAAAAGACCTAAGTTTGAGGTTTCCACATTTTTGGGAAATCTTAAACTAAAGGAATTGATCAACTAGGTCAATGAATTAGAAGAATTTTTTGAGTATGAAGATACTAAGGATCTTGATAAGGTCAAGTTTGTGAAGGCCAAACTGAAGGGTCATGAGAAGAATTTTTGGTAAGAGATTTAATTGGAAGTAAATAAAAAAGGAAAGGGTAAATCACACAATGAGATCAAATGATGGATAAATTGAAGAAACAATTCATTCTCATTGATTATTAGCTTGTTTTGCTAAAGAAAATGCAAGTTCTAAAGCAAGGAGGAAGATTTTTTTAGTAGTACACATAAGATTTCTACCAAGTCATAATTAGAATAGGCCATGTAGAAGATAACAAGAAGAAATTCACTTATTACCTTAGCAAATTGAGGCCAAGTATTCAATATGACTTGAGTTTGGTCACAATGAACAATATTGAAGAGACGTCCTAGTTTTCCCTAAGAGTACAGGTAAAGTTGAACAAGAAGTTTAAGAGCATGGAAGTTAAAGAGGTCATGGTAGAAGATGTGGTGGATAGTCTTAAGGAGGCCAAAATTTAGATTAGAAGAAGAAGGATAGGGCTAGATGTATCAGTTAGAATCAAATAAGAAACTATTTCAATCATTTTGATTATTAGAATAATAGAGATTAGAGACAAAGAGGAAGAGGGAAAGGATCAAGAAGAGGAGGCTTTTTTGGAACATGTTTTCATTGTGGAGAAGAAGGTCATAGGGCATTTGAATATCCTCAATGCCAACAAAGGATAGATAGGAGAACTGATTAGGCTAGAGTGGCACACGTGGCTGAAGTTGGAAAATCATCACATTTTAAAGATGTTGAAAGATGAGATTTCTTAGTTAACAAAAAAATCATGGTGAGTGGTGAAAATGAACCAGCAAAGGAGGAGCTTATTTTACACTTGGTGAAAGTGTAAAGATAAGTGTTATGATGTGATTATTGATACTTGAAGCGCTGATAATTCAATGTCAAGAGAGGTGGTCACAAAGTTAAAGATCAAGTGGTAGAAACACCTACATCCATACCACATTTCTTGGGTGTAGGATGACCACAAGGTCATGGTTAATGAGTAGTTCGTAGTGAAGTTCAAGATTGGGGGATCCCACGAGGAGGTACTATGTGATATCATACCTATAGATGCATGCCATATGCTATTGGGTAGGCCATGACAGTTTGATAGGTGTGTTATACATAATGGTCAACAAACACTTATTCATTAATAAAGGATGGTGTGAGACATAAGCTAAAACCATTGAAGGACATAGAAAAATATTATGTAGTAATACCTATAAATGTTCTATTGATGAAGGAAGTTCCTGGAAGGTATGAGGCATGGAAATGTTTTTTTTTCTCTATATTTTCAAAAGAAGCTAAAGAAGATGTAGAAAATGTACTTGGAGAAGTTGTCGATTGATTAAATAAATTTCAAGATATTATATCTGATAATTTACATGATCAATTACCACTAGTAAGGAAGATTAATCATTAGATGGACTTGATCTAGGAGCCTATTTTCCAATTATGGAAGCACATAGAATGACAACAACAAAAAGTGAAGAGTTGAACAAATACGTACAAGATTTGTCACATAAGGGACTTATTCAAGAGATTTGGAGTCCATGTGTTGTACTAGTAGTATTAGCACCAAAAGAAATAAAGAATGGAGTATGTGTATAGTATTAGTTTGTTGTGACTGATTAGGGAAGTACTGTACATACTTCATAAATTCTTTGGAATTTTTTTGTGGCTATTATTTGCCAATTTATGGATGACTATTCACTAATTTATGGTTGATACGTTTCAAGTAGGCGGTCTAAAATAGATTTTTAGTTTTAGTGGAAGGTCTAAAATAGACCCTAAGAAAGTGAAGTCTATCCTTGAATGACCTACTACAAGGAGTGCTATTGAGGTAAGATCTTTTCATGGATTGTATATATTTTACAAAAAAATTATCAATTTTTTTAGCAATGTTTCTAGACACTTCATTGAAATAAGGACATGAGATATGAAAAATATTAAGTGGACTACATGAGAAGATAATAATTTTAATTTATTGAAACAAAAGGTTAAAGAAAAACCTATTTTAGAACTTCTAGATTTTAATAAGTGTTTCAAGTAGACTATGATGCTATTGGTACTTCAATAGGAACTATTTTGATCCAAGAAGGTAGACATGTTACCTATTTCAATCAAAATTTAAATGATCCCAAAAGAAAAAAAAATGTTTATGATCAGGAATTTTATGTCATAGTTCAGGCATTGAAGAAGTAAGACACTATCTTCTTCCTAAGGAGTTTGTTTTGTACACTAATCATCAAGCTTTGCAATATTTGAATAGCCGAGGAAAGTTGAATCAGAGGCATTTTAAATGGCTTGAATTTTTGCAAAGTTACACATTTGTTTTGAAATATAGAAGTGGGAAGTCTAATAGGATTATAGATTCTCTTAGTAAGAGACAACTTTTACTGATAGAGATGTAGATTGAGGTGGCTAGATTAAAGGAACTCAAGAGTTTGTATCCAGAGGGTCTTGGTTTTGGTGAAGCTTGGAAAATTGTACAATGCCTATTACACTTAACATGGCTAAGTGGTTGGATTTCATCATCTAGGATGGTATGCTATTTAGAGGAAGTTAGTTGGATATTCCAAAGAGTTCTATAAGGAAGAACCTCATCAAGAAAAAAATAGTGGTGATTTAGTTGGACATTTTGGTTGGGATAAGATGATTGCTTTGGTTACTAAGAATTATTACTAGGTATAGTTGTAGCAAGATGTAAATAATTTTTTACAGAGTTGTAGAGTATGTAAGATGGTGAAAGGAGTGAAGTAGATTACAGGGTTGTATCAACCATTACCTATACCTAAAAATCCATGGAAAGATGTCAACATTGATTTTATTCTTGTTTTACCAAGGATTAAATAAGGGCGTGATTAAATCTTCATACTGGTTGAATTTTTTTCAAAGATGACACATTTTATTCCCTACAAGAATACTAGTGATGTTATTCATATGGAAGATTTCTTTTAGAGAAGTGGCGAGACTACATGGTCTACCAAAGGGTATAGTTTCAGATCGAGACACCAAGTTTGTGGGATATTTCTAGTGCACATTGTGGAAGAAGTTAAAGATAGATTTGAATTTCATATCATCACATCATCCACAATCAGATGGACAAATAGAGGTGGTGAATAGGAGTTTGGAAATTTTGATAAGATGTTTGGTGGGAGATAAGCTAAAGACACGAGATATGATTTTACCACAAGAAGAATTTGGATATAATAATTATGTCAATAGGAGAAATTTTAAATCATCATTCTAGATTGTATATGGAAGCAGTTCCAAAAATGCTTCTAAATTAAGAAAGTTGGATAAAGGAGAGATAAGTAGTGGTGAAGCTAAGGATTGGATAGAACATTTAAAGAACATCCATGAGGAAGTGAGGAAACACATTACAAAGAATAATATATAGTACAAGGCTAAGGCATATGATAAAATGAGGCATAGGGAACTTCAAGTTGGATATGAAGTCATGTTTTATTTGAGGAAAGAAAGAATTCCAATAGGTACATATAACAAGTTGAAAATGAAGAAGTTTGGGCCATGTAAGATACTGAAGAAGCATGATTTAGAAAATGCCTATGAATTTGAGTTTCCCATTGAACTGAATATTTCACTAGTATTTAGTTTTTTGGATCTAACAAAGTATCATGAAGAAGGTGATGAATATGAGATCACAAAAGTGTAGTGGAGTATTCCAACAACAACTTCAGCTATAGAAGAGATTGAGGATATATTGGATAATCATGTTGGAAAAAGCACAAGGAATAGAACATATGAAGAATATCTAGTCAAAGGGAAAGGATTCCCTATAGAAGATTCATCATGGCTAACAAGGGAGGAGGCTAACCATCTTTGTTTTCCTCTAAACATTTGAGACGTGACAAGATCACCTCTCTAAGTAATCTAGGTGTTTGATGCAAGAGCATCCTGATTGTAAGGGAAATCTTGCGTTACCCAAAAATATTTTTGTTTTTGCCTTTTCAATAGGGGCTACTTTAGTAGAAAGATACTATTTATGGAGACTTAACATTTTTAGTAATTTGGCCATATGATGTTATATTGTTCTAATTTCACAGGTAAAGGTTCATCTTAGTCATATCATCCTTCAAGTGGAGCTTCGTTATCATACCATATGTATTGTAGAAGTTATTGAGGTTTTTAGGTATAAAATATTTGAGCTCAATTTTGAAGGCCTAAACAACTCTGAAATGAGATCGAACCCTAGCTAATGTTTCTTATGATGTAGGGGTATTATAGATTGAGAGTTCTCATTTTTTTTAAAGGTACTTATAGGTGGTAATCAGAGTAAATTTACAAAAGTTATGGACTCTAAAAGTTGTGGTACCTAAAAGTATAGTTTGTAATTATTTTGAGCCAACATTATGTAATAGATATGAAAATAATAATTATTTGGGGATTGGTCAACCTCAAGGGTTAGGGATAAATGTCTATAACCTTCCTAGATGGTGGAAAATCGCCTATCTAAGGAAGGCCCATAGTGTTGTCTAGAGTTGTTTTGGGCGGTTCACGATTTTGTCTTACTGAATATTGTAAGGAGGGCATCTATGTGAATTTTCATATTGTATTTATGAAAATATGTAATTGCATAGTTGTGGAGATAATAAGAGGCCCATTTTTCTCTTCTTGCAAAAAACTATGGTGTTGCTCTATTTTTGTTGTGTGTACATGGTATTAAGGAGAGAACCCTTCATCATGTATCCCCATATTTGTCTTTATTTTGACATAAATTCACATTGAATATTTTAACCTCACATGCTAAAAAAGTCTTGATTTTCCATGTGTGATGGATATTGTCTAGTGATTTGTTTTAAATTTGATGTAGTTATTTTTAAACATATAATTTTTAAAAACATCAATCATTGAATTTTAATTTTTTTTCTTTGGTATGAACATAATTAAAACCAAACACAAAAGTCAAATAAAATACTCTTCTATTTTAGCCACCCATGTTTTTGGATTATCTTCCAATGCAAATCAAATGTGTTGTATTCCAATGTAATTATACGATATTTTTTGTATTACAATTGCTAAATCAACTTGTCATTATGTATTAGCAATTATGTGTTGATATTGCTTTTAAAGCAATTCAAATATCATTTAATAATTTAGAAAAATGTGTTACACAAATATGTATATCTTCTTTTCTTATGAAATGTCATATCCAACATATCCATAATAAAGGTCTTAAACTAGTGGTCACACACTTTTGTTTGTGCAACTATGAGTTGATATGAGTGATTTTTCCCTAATATTGAAAATATCTAGACCAAAAAAATTAATAATTTATTATCTTGTATTAATAAAAGGAATACAAATAATTTAATTAAGAATGATAGTATTTTCAAGCATTTAACATAATAAATAATAAATAATCTTTAATGAATTTTGTTAGCTTTGAACTTTAAAATATAAGATACCTAAAATAGATTGTGTAAAAACTCTTTTAATTTAATTGAAAATGGACAAAATGATATCTTCAAATCTTAGACAAAAACCTATGACACAATGGTAACTTGTGAGTCTCTCATATGGAAGGTCTTAGGTCTGAGTCAAATCAAATTAATTGGTCAAAGCCTAGATTAATTATTATTTATGCTAATTAATTATTATTATGTATTTAATTTGATTAGACTCAGACCTAAGACCTTCCATATGAGAGGATATATATATATATTCAAATTTCAAAAATTAAAAAAATTCATCTTGCATTTTTTTTAAAATAATAAATAACATAAATATAGTATATAATCTAAAAGTATAAGTATGATTAGAAACTAAAGGACAACTTGACGAGAGTTCTACTAGATAAATAAATTTTCAATAAGCAAAACTCCCACAAATAGCCTATTGGTAAGTATTGAAATACATTGTAATTCCGTTCCACATCACATGAGAAAATAAACAATTTTTGGAGTTTTATATGCATTCAAATTAGGTTCCCCCAAAATTAAATTTGCATAATTATTTCTATACATAAAGTTACATGATAAGCTTCTAGAAGTCTTTGCTTAAATCTAAGATCTATACTTAATGAGGTATTCCTTGTCTCTAATGTCTAATAAGATGATTATAAAATCTTGTAATCTTTCAAACCATTCAAGAAATATTTTTGGAGATTATTCCCATAGCAATTTATGTGATTTGTGATGTCTTCAAAAAAGTTGATTTGAAAAGTTTAATATAATCCTCTTTACTCAAATTGTCTAAGAAAATCATTCTCAGAATCCTTTGAGATAACTTTTGAAAATAAACCACACCCAAACATAAAATGGAAAGACTGTAAAGAAAATAGTAGTACCATAGTAGTAGAGTGACTTGATAGTTTTTTAGATATTGTTTATACTTTTAACAAATTTGCCTTTTTTTTGCTTTGTATTGTACAACTTACTAAGGAAGCACAAAAATAATAGAGAAACACTCATGATAAATGTTATCAAATGTGCCAAACATTAGTGAATACTACTCAAACATGAATTCTAATGATAGGGAATTGTTGAACATGCATATTGCGTTGAATGGTAAAAGAGGCCATGGTAAAGAAAATTCTATCTTGGGTTCCATAGACAAGCTAAAATAAGTTTTATTATTCATAAGAAAGGTGACATTAGCTATCATATTCGGTTGGTTGTTATTTTCAATTGAGTAACATATCAGTAGTCTAAAGACACTTATTTTCTTTTGCTAAACCACAAAGTTAAAGTAGTGGTGATGTTTCTTAAGAAACATTTCACTATATATTGACTAATATTTGGAAACTCCAAGAGTTGTGATTGTTGAACAAATTAATCTTTATGTATAGGACATTAAAAAACAAGAACCTACAAAAAATAAATTACATAGTTTTTAAACAAAAACCCAAACCCTATGATGAAGGGTGCTCCCCATAATACCATAAACTCATAATAGAAAACAAAGAAACAACAACAAATGCGAGAAGAAAATATGGACTTCTTATTTGTGCTACAAATGTATAATTAAACAATTCACAAGTACAATATGCTAACCAACATGGGTGCCTTCATTATAGTAATCTACAAGACAAGCTGCAAACTATCACCCAGGGTCGTCCTAGACAATGTCTGGGCCTTTCTTAAATAGGTAATTTTATGCTGCTCGAGAATCTTCTAGATGCTCAAACTTAATACCTAGGGCTAAAAGACCCTAACAATACATATAGAGTAGGCTAAATACATTTTTGACAAATTATTTTAGTTATTTTGGTAGCCCAACTTCAGAAGGCCATAACACTCAAACTGTTTCTCTGATTAGCTATTATAACATCTTTTGAGAAATGCTAGCTCTAGATCTACAAGCTTGGAACCGCGCAAGCACCCTTTCGTCGAGTTTTTGAACCTCATCCAGGCACTCTAAGGCCTCCAACAGTGAGCTTGAAGATTTTTTTGTAAATTTTTCCACCGAAAATCTACAATAACTTCTCCAATACTTAAGCTGGAGCAATGAGATTTTTACGGTAGGCTTATAATTCCAAAATGAACCTTCCTATAGAAAATGAGAACATTCCAAGCTCATATGACAAACTTACTAAAAATAGAAAGTTCCCATAAATAGTAACAACCCTGTCTACTAGTCCTTATTGAAATAGAAAAGACTAAAGAAAAAAAAAATTTCGAGTCATGCAAGGTTACTCTTACATCCAGGATGCTTCTACATCAAACACCCATGTTAATTTGAGAAGTGACTTTGTCATGTCTCAGGTGTTCAGAGGAAAACCAACACGGTTAACTTCCTCCTTTTCTACCCATGATAAATCCTCAACTAACCTCCCTTTCTATTTGACTAGATATTCCTCATAAGTTTTGTTCCTAGTACTTTTTCCAACATGACTATCCAGTATCTCCTCAATCTCCTTTGTAGCTGAACTAGTTGTTGGAATACTCCACTGCACTTCTGCAATTTCATCTATATCACCTCCTTCATAATACTCTATCAAATCAAAAATGTTAAATACTGGTGAAATATTCAATTCAGTAGGCAACTCCACCTTATATGCATTTCTAGAATCATGCCTTTTCACTATCTTGCACAGTCCAAAATTCTTCATCTTAGCTTATTATATGTACCCACTATAAAATGCTCCTTTCTTAAATGAACCATAACTTCATCTCCAACCTAAAATTCCTTATACCTCATTTTCACATCTACCTTAGCCTTATACTATGTATTCATCTTTATGATGTACTTCATCACCTCCTCATGGATGTTCTTCAAATGTTCAGCAAAATCTTCTGCTTTAGCACTGCGTAGCTCACCTTTATACAACTATCGTAACTCAAAAACATTTTTGGGACTACTCCCATATACAATTTGGAATGGTGATTTACCAATAATCCTATTGACAAATTTATTACATGCAAATTTCACTTGTGGTAAAATCATATCCCATCCTTTTGGTTTATCTCCAACGAAGCATCTCAGCAAGTTTCTCAAACTATGATTCACAACTTCTGTCTGTCCATTAGTCTGTGGATGATGTGATGAACTAAACTTTAAATCTATCGTCAAGTTCTTCCACAATATATCTTATAAATACCCAACAAATTTGGTATCTTGATCTGAAACTATACTCTTTGGTAGACCATGTAGTCTCACCACTTCTCTAAAAAAAATTCTACCACATGAACAACGTTACTAGTCTTCTTGCAAGGAATAAAATGTGTCATCTTTGAAAACCTATCAACCACCACAAAAATAGAATCATACCCATGCTATGTCCTCGATAATCCAAGAACAAAATCAATGTTGACATCCTTCCATGCCTTCTTTGGTATAGGTAATGGCTGATACAACCCCATATTCTGCTTCACTCCTTTTGCCATCTGAAATACCCTATAACTTTGTACAAAATTTTTTACATCTTGCTACAACTATGGCTAGTAATAATTCTTAGCGACCAAAGCTATTGTTTTATCTCTGCCAAAATGTCCACCCAATCTTCCACTATGCTTCTCCTTGATGAGATTCTCCCTCATTGAACTTATTGGAATGCACAACTAGCTTCCTTTGAACAACATACTATCCTAGATCGTGAAATCCAACCACTTTTTCCTATCAAGTGTAATAGTATCTATACAAGCCTTCCATGCTTCACCAAAATCAGGATCATTTGGATACAAAGTACTGAGTTCCTTGAACCCAAACACCTCTATTTGCATTTTTGTCAAAAAAGTTGTCTTCTACTAAGAGTGTCTGCAACTCTATTAGACTTCCCACTATTGTGTTTCAAAAAAAATGTATAACTTTGCAAAAACTCAATCCACTTCAAATGTTTTTGGTTCAATTTTCCTTGACTATTCAAATATTGCAAAGCTTGATAATCAGTATGCAAAACAAAATCCTTAGGAAGAAGACAATGTCTCCACTTCTTCAATGCTTGAACTATAGCATAAAATTCTTTATCATAAACATAATATTTTCTTTTTGTATCATTTAATTTCTCATTGAAATAAGCAATAGGTCTACCTTCCTTGCTCAAAATAGCTCCTATTGCACTACCACTAACATCACAGTCTACTTGAAACACCTTTTTAAAATCTAAAAGTGCTAAAATAGGTTGCTCAGTAACTTTTCTTTTCAACATGTCAAAAATCTTATCTACTCCTACAGTCCACTTAAACTCTTTCCTATCCCCTTGCATTGTTTTAGTCAGGGGTCCACAAATACTGCTAAAACCTCTTATGAACTTTCTATAAAAACTAGCTAATACATGAAAAGATCTTACCTCTATCACACTTCTTGGATTAGGCCATTCAAGGATAGCCTTCACTTTCTCTAGGTCCATTTTTAGACCTTCTACTAAGATTACAAATCCTAGGTACACCAACTTGTTCTTTACAAAATCACACTACTTTAGGTTAATCAACAACTTTTCTTCCCTCAACTTATCAAGCACCTTGTGATTATGGATCAAATGTTCCTCCAATGTCTTACTAAATATCAATATATCATCTAGGTAAACAATGATAAACTTATCTAAAAACTCCTTCAGTACCTCATTCATGAGCCTCATGAAAGTGTTCGATGCATTGGTTAGCCCAAAAGGCATGACTAACCACTCATACAGTCCTTCCCTTGTCTTGAAAGTAGTCTTCCACTCATCACCTTCTCTAATATGAATATGATGATATGCACTCTTTAAATCTATCTTTGTGAAATACTCAGCTTTGTTCAAATATTCCATAATATCGTCCATCCTTGGCAAAGGAAATTTATACTTGATTGTGATCTTATTGATATCATGCGAATCTGTGCACATCCTCCATTCTCCACTTTTCTTTGATGCTAATACAACTAGTATTGCACATAGACTCATACTCTCTTGAATCAAAGCCTTCTGTAACAACTCATGAACTTTCCTATTCAACTCTTCACTTTCTGCTAGTGTCATTCTGTGCATTGTCTTGTTTGAAAAATTGGCTTCTAGAACCAAATCTATTTGGTGACTGATCTTCCTCATTTGGGGCAATCCATCAAGTACATTATTTGACACAATATCAAAAAAGTCTCCCAACATATTTGCAACTTCTACAGGTACATCCTCTACTTCTTCTTTACCATCTTTAGGAATTATAGAAAAACACATATGTTCATGCTTCATACCTTTGAGAAACTCTTTTCCATCAACAAAACATATTCTAGCAGCACTACATACCTTTTCTTCTTTATCCTTCGATGGCTTCAACTTATGTTTCACTCCATCCTTGGTTAGAGTAGAGTGTAGGCATTTTCTTGCCCATCATGTACAACATGCCTATAAAACTACCATGGCCTACCCAACAACATATGACATATGTCCACATGTATGATATCACAAAGTACCTCATCCTGGTAGCTTCCAATCTTGAACTTCACTGAGCACTGCTCATTGACCATGACCTTGTGGTCATCTTCCATCCAAGCAATATGGTATGGATGTGGGTGTTTCGATCTCTTCAGCTTCAACTTGGTGACCATTATTTCTAACACCAAATTGTCAATACTTCCACCATAAATGATCACATCACAACACTACTCTTCACATCTACACCTTGTGTTAAACAAACTCCTTTGGTTAGGTATATTCTCACCACTTAGTAGGACTCTTTTGTTAACTAGGACTTCTCCTCTTTCAACATCTTTAAAATGTGAGATATGGTATCTTCATCAACATATGCAACTTTGGCCTGGCTCTCTATTCTTCAGTCTATCCTTCCTTGGCCCTAGGTACATTCAAATTCTCTATGCTCTTCTTCTGTACAGTGAAAACATTTCCCATGGAAGCCTCCTCTTCTAGATCCTTGTCCTCTACCTCTTACTCTCTGATATCTATTGTTCTAATCATGAAAATGATTGGAATTGTTTCCCCTTTGGTTCTGACTACTACTCCTAGCCTCATCCTTTTTCTTCTAATCATCATTATGGCCTCCATAAGATCATATACCAGATCTTCCACCACAACCTCTTTCACTATTCTTGTTCAAAATTTTCTTTCTTAGTTTCTCCTCAACTTTTAGGGAAAATTAGTATACCTCCTCAATACTGTTCATTCAAAATGGACTCATCTTGTCCTAAGTGCTTGGCCTTAACCCATTAAGATAATGGGCCACTTTCTCCTTATCAACTTCTACATGGCCAGTTCTAATGAGAATTTTGTTGAACTCTTTGGTATACTCTTGAACAAAGTTTCCCACTTGCTTTGACCCTTGCATCTTCTTCAACAGATCAAGCTCATAATCCATGGGAATGAGTTGTCACTTCAGTTTTCATTCAATCCCATCTGGTGATTTTGTCCTTTTTATTTTGCTCCAATTAAACCTCCTACCACCAAATCTTCACATGTCCCTTCAGTTTTTCCTTCGCAAACTTGGCCCTATCAAGATTACCAATATCTTCATACTCAAAATACTCATCCAGTTCATTGATCCAATCAATCAGATCCTCTGCGTTAAGATTTCTTGACAATGTGGGAACCTCAAAAGTAGATCTTTTTCCAAACTTGGAGATGGCCCTAAAAAGCCTCTCTTCCTCTGGATTTAGAACTACCTCTACTTTGGCATTTTCTTCTACTTCGTCCTCATCATTGCTTTCATCTCTTGAGGGAAGATTCATTCCTCTACGCATTTGTTCTTCCAATACTTGCATTTGTCTTTGGAGGGCTCAGAAACCCTTAGGTGTAACACCTACAAATTCTCTACCATGCTCTCTTCATCGAGGCATTTTCATGCTTCTACTAAAATCCTAGTGCAAACTACCTCACAATAGCCAATGTGTCTACACGCTCAGCCCAAACCACAGTCCTAGTGTGAACTACCTCATAGTTGGTGATCTATCCACACACTCAAGAACTCTAGCTCTAATACTACTTGATGAAGGGTGCTCCCCTTAATAACATGAAATCATAATAGAAAAAAAGAAACAACAACAAATGTGAGTACAAAATATGGACTTCTTATTTGTGCCACAAATGTGGAATTATAAAATTCACAAGTACAATATTCTAACCCATAAGGATGCCTTCATTGTAGTAATTTGCAAGATAAGTTGTTAACTATCACATAGAGTTTTCCTCGATAATGTTTGGGCCTTTCTTAAATAGGCAATTTTATGTCACTTAGGAAGGTTATAGATGCACAAACTTAATACCTAGGGCCAACAAACCCTAACAATACGTATAGAGTCGGCTAAATACATTTTTAACAAATTATTTTAGATATTTTGGTAGCCCAACTTTGGAAGGCCATAACTCTCGAACCATTGCTCTGATTGGCTATTATAAACACTTTTCAAAAATGCTAGCTCTTGATCTACAGGCTCAGAACCATGCAAGCACCCTTCTATCGAGTTTTCAAACCTCATCTAGGCAATCTAAGGCCTCCAATAGTGAGCCTGAAGATTTTTCTGCAAATTTTTCCACTAAAAATCTACAATAACTTTTCTGATACTTAAGCTGGAGCAATGAGATTTTTACAGTAGGCTTATAATTTCAAAATGAACCTTCCTATAGAAAACAAGAACATTCCAAGCTATATGACAAACTTACAAAAAATAGCAAGTTCTTGTAAATAGTAACCACCTTGTCTACTAGTCCTTATTGAAATAGAAAATACTGAAAAAAATAAATAAAAAAATTTGGTGATGCAAGAGCTCTCTTACACCCAAGATGCTCATGCATCACTCTAACTTAGAGAGGAGTTCAATGAGGTGAGTTGTGTCTCAATTTTGTCTATGAACTTGTTTCCTTCTTTGTTAGACCTAGTGAGCTCTTCCTAGTGCCTTCTCCATATTTCACAGTAAGTCTATTGTTGAAAGCAATTTATAACTACTAAATCTTATATAAATCATTTCATATGAGCTTCATAATGGGTTAAAACTAGTAAATTTGATATATATCACAATGTCATATGAACTTCATAATGGTTTTTTTTTGGAATACAAAACATCATTAAGCTAAGATAATTATGAGAAAATCACCATGATTTGATCAAGTTTTGAGTCTTCTCATATACTTATTGTGGGTGTATGTCTCTCAAGTTGTCTCTACTCACTAATCTCCTCCAAAGTAGATACAATGTCATCAAGAGCCCTTGTTTAAGAATAAACCAAACAACACTAAAATTAGAATAGAGAATGAAATTGGTATATTATACAATAAATATCTAGAATTAGTAATGGTTTTGTTCTAAAAGATCAATTCATACAGATAAAAATAACACTTTGATTTTTCTTAGAAAGAAAAAGAGACCAAGGGGTATAAAAAGAAAATCAAATTTCTATTTTGAATACATTCACAGTGCCAAAAGGAATGTAATCCTACTACTAAGAGTATTTGCAAGAAGTTGATGTGAAATCAACAAATTTTGCCCAAGATTAGATTTCTAGAAGATAACTTTATCAAACTATTTTTTTTTATCTTGATTAGATTTTGATAATATTTTAGACAATTAGCAAGTATGAAATATTAGTAATTTGTTCAAGATTTTGTGGATTGGAAGATTCCACATTTTCATATAACTATTGTAAGGCTACAATCTTGTAAGAATAATGTTTATCTTGCAAAAACCAAAATAAACTATATGGTTTTGAGTGTGGTGTTATTGTTTAAGTTACAAAGTTTTTTTTCCTTGTCATGTATGTGTACATCAGTTTTTAGTATTAGAGTAGGAGTTCATGTGATTGGTGAAAATGTAGTTATGAGAAAAGGTCATATAAAAGACCATGATACTTATGTGAAATTATTGCTTGAAATTTAGAGTTGTTGACTTTGTATACCAAAGTATATAGCTGTTATGCTTGTGGAAAAGTTTAGACAAGTGTACATTAGCTGCTAGACTAAAGAGGAAAAAATACATTGTTGATTGTTGTTTTGAAGTATAAAGGAGTTGTGGTTTAACTATTCAACAATTTCACTATTGGTCATGTGTTGAAGGGAATTCACATACAAACTAAGGTTGTTGATACCTTTGAAGAAGATTGAATGAAGAAGGTGTCGGTAGAAGAAAATATCATTAATTATTGAAAGGAGATCACAATTTATTTTAGATAGGGGAAATTACTGACAATTATTTTTCAGCTACTAGAGTCAAATGACCATCATTGAAGTTCAAAGACACAGATTGAAACTAATTAAGTCACTAAATGAAGGGAGACTAAGTTTGGGATTTTTAGAACCTCAAAAAAAAATTCAAGAATTTTTCAATTGTATTTCAATTCCTGTCTTTGTCATTGCTGAGTAGTTTTAAGTTATTTGGTTCTTCTACATCCCCATAGCTTTAGGTCTATTGCTAAAGTGAAGTTGCTTCACATTGATTTGGTTAATATATTTTTTCAAAACAATAATTCATTTGTTGATTTGTGGTGATCTATAAGGAAAGTATTGTACACTTTTTATAAGATGTGGTGTTTAAGACAATGACCCAATTTTTTTTAGTTAACTCATTAAGAATTTACCAAGATTGAATCATCAAGTATTTTTTAGGGTTATCTTGTTAAGCCAACATAAGTCATGTAATATTGGTTTAGGGTTAGGGTTTTCTCAAATAATATATAACTTCTTGTAGTGGTATTAAGATGTAAGGGAGATTAAAGATTGTAAAAGGTTGAAGTTACTAAATAATAATATTAGGCTCTTTGTTGGGTGGATGTTGTATGTACAAAAATGTGGCACACTTCTATAAACCCTTATTCTCAAGAATACCCATGAAAGAGAGCATCTCAAGAGGCAATTTATAGCTCTCTATCTATGATGTGCAAAGGTGCAAATAGAAGTATGGTGGCTCTAAAATGAACCAAGCAATGCAATCCTTGCAAGGTACACCATAGAATGAGAGATTCAAAAGATGAGAGAAAGAATGATAGCATCCAAGAATGACCATGCAAATGCAATGCAAGCTTAACTAAAATTATATGCAAGATACAAAATAAGCTATCAAAATGAAAGTGTTACAAACCCTCCTAGTTTAGTTATGTGATTTAAGCTATAAACATAAAGGGAATCTAAGCTAGTATGCAATGTAGCTACTCTGCAAGTAAGAGAATGAATCTATGCAAGATGAATGCGAAATGAGTGCTCCAAGTGCTCCAAAATCACCAAGAAAACCTATAGCATAATGTTAGTGCATAAAAAGACCTAGATTGAGAGAATGAGGGGAAAGCCTTCCTTTTGAAGGAAAATGGACGGTTGAGATTAAAAGTAACGAGGGGATTAATCAAGAGTGGAGGATGCATCTTTAGTAATCCATGTGCACAAGCATCTCATCTAATCAAGATCAATGGTGGAGTAAAAAAGGTGAGAGATGTGTGGAGGTGAATGAAGATTCCACCCACCTTGGAAAGTGTGCACCTCATGTGAGACAAAAAGTCATTTATTTTATTTTTAAAATAGGAATAATGCTTTATGTTTGCACACATATGATAAGTAGGAAGTGGGGGATTTATTTAATTAAAAGGGAGCAAGTTCTTTTAATTAAGTAAGAGACTTAAGATAAGGTGGTCATAACATAGGTTATAATTGAATAAATAGATAATTGATGATATGATCAAGGAAAAGCAACTAATAAATTATGAAAAAATGCTAGAAAGAGGGCTCATAATCTAGATGACCATTTTTGAGGGATTATAGATGTAGCCCAAGATTGGGTGAATCTAATTAAATCTTTGTGTCTTTTGTTTCATTCATCTATGCTTTATTCCATTGTGTTATTGGTTATATTTTCCTATAACTATTATTTTCTATCTAAATAATTCTAACAACATAGGGTTGAAGTTCAATTTTTATTATTAACAATAATAATTTACAGCCATTAAAAAAATTGTATGAGAAGAAGATTATTTTTCATCTCTCTTCCATTATTGGTATCTCAAAACGAAGAAGTCCTTGCCAGTGCAAGAAAAGACTTTCTTTTCCAAGAGATGACACTTAGAGTTCAAGGAGGAAGATGAAGAGGTCTAGTAAGGAAAGCTGCCAATATAAAATTATGGAAGAGGTGAGACACATGGAGGAATGATTAGAAGGTACAGAAACTGCACAAAGAGGAGGAATTGATATAAGGGATGTTAGTGATGAATAGGTCGAACCTCAAATAGAAGAGGAAGAATTATTGATTTCTATGCCTACGTTTCCTATTAGTGCCCAAATACAATTAGTCATTTACTAGGCAAGGATGAAAGGTCATCATTGTGACCAAGTCATCTAGTAAAGGCCAAGCATATGAGGACTTGTTTATTTTGCATTATATGCTAAGCAAGTTAGAGATTGCCAAGCACCCCAGTTGAAACTGAGTGCATATATAAGCCAAACATACACAGTTAAGACCGAGTAAACAGGAAGACATTTTTTGCCAAATAAATAGAAAAGATCAAGCATATAGAAGTCGAGTGCTATCATGAATGTTAATATGACCGAGCATTAGAATATTTAGATGTCAAGAAAACAAATTTTGTCATATGAGTTTGTAATCACATAGACACTAATATAAACTATTTTGGCTGACTTCTATATATATTTAATGATTGTAGAGACAATTAAGATGGAATTTTATGCATCTTTATAGAAGGTAATGATCCTAAGGGAAAAAAATCAAGCAATCAAAAAATCAAAAGGGAAACAAAAAAAAAGATGAATTATGAACCGTTAATTATGATCCAAAACTTTCAAAGATTGTCTATTTAAAGAGGATTCTAACCATAGGATCAATGTGGTATGGTATGGAAGAGTGTGTATGCACAAGTGAAGGAGAAAACAAGGATAAAATAGAGAAAGAAAGGATAAGTTTAAAAGGAGATCTGATAGAGAAATCCAAGCAGTGAAAGACATAATGGAGATATCAAATTGAGACATTAAACATAGGGGTGATTGCACCAAGATGGTGTACAAAAAAGAGGGTATAAGTGGACACCTTTTTTTTGAAATTAGGTAAACTTGAACTTGGATAAGACATTTGAGGGTCATACACTAAAAATGACAAGATCTATAAAAAATAGAAATTGTAGTACTCTGAATCTACTTTCCAAACTTCTAGATTTTTTTTAAAATGGATAAGATTAGGTGGGTCAAACCCTACACACACAAAAAATAGTTCCTGATTTTTTTTAAAAATGTAACATAGTTATTTTTGTGTGTAGCACAAAAGATAGTTATATTTAGTATTTCACATATCCCTTTGGTAGGATGATAGTTAAGAGTCATATCTAGAAGTTTTGTATTTTTTTAAAGTTCTATGATGAGTATTTTTTTTTTAATGAATTATTGAATAGACTACATCCTAAAATTTTGGTACATATTCGTGTGTTGAGCATAACTTGCATCAGCATAATTGAAAATGATTTTTTTTTTCAAAAATGTGTATATAATCAAGTGTAGAACAATAATATGTAATTTATTTTGAATTTGGTTAAGTATATCAAAATCTATTAAAAAATGGTATACATATGTTTGTGAGTAATGTTAGGGCATTGATAAATGTAATTAAAGTTTACAATAGTAATGTTGTCCAAAAAAAGAAAAAATTATAAGCTTAGAAAGCTAAGAAGACATATAAGTTTATGGTGGTGATTTTAGAGAAACTCACTTCACCATTAACGTACCTAATGAAGATAAAGACAACAATTCATCTTAGAAGATGAAAAAATGTCTAAAGGGAAAAAAATGGAGGGAAAATAGTCTCCCAAGCCTTTGGATCATCTTCCTAGGCTATTGCCAAGCCATAGCCCAATTGGGTTTTTTGGATTCAAATAACTCGATTGGGTTATGAAAATAAAAAATGCATTCAAAAATCTATTGAGTTTAGATAAAACCCTTTCAGGTTCTAAAAAACTAGATTGGGTTCTACAAAACTAGATCAGGTTCTACAAAACCCAATGGGTTTTGTATTACTACTTCACAAGGTTAGATTGAGGGAGGGAGTGAGAGATAGAGATCAAGTTATGTATTATACCAAACAAGTGTCTATCATATCCCCCAACCTCTCTCTCTCTCTCTCTCTCTCTCTCTCTCTCTCTCTCTCTCTCTCTCTCTCATTTTTCTCTTTATCCTATCCCTGTCTCTCTTTCTCCTATCCCCTTCTCTTTCTCACTCTTTATATCATATCCACTAATATCACTCTCTCTACATCCTCTCCCTTTCCCTCTCCCTCGCTCTCTCACCCCCAATTCCCCCCCCCCCCCCCCCCCCCTCTCTCTCTCTCTCTCTCCCTCTCTCTCTCTCTCTCTCTCTCTCTCTCTCTCTCTCTCCTATCACCTTCTCTCTCTCACTCAATCTTTCCATTTCTTTCTCACTCTTGCTATCATATCCCCTAATCTCTCTCTCTCTCTCTCTCTCTCTCTCTCTCTCTCTCTCTCTCTCTCTCTCTCATATCTCCCTCTCTCTTTCTCATATCCCCTTCTCTCTGACTCTTTCTATCATATCCCCTAAACTCCCCTAGTCTCTCTCTCTCTCTCTCTCTCTCTCTCTCTCTCTCTCTCTCTCTATTTCTATCATATCCCACAATCTCTCTCTCATATCCTCTCTCTCTCTCTCTCTCTCTCTCTCTCTCTCTTCTATCCCCTTCTCTCTCACTCATTCTCTCCACCTCTCTCTCTCTCTCTCTCTCTCTCTCTCTCTCTCTCTCTCTCTCTCCCTCCCTCCCTCCCTCTCCCTCGCTCCCTCCCTCCTTTCCTCCCTCTCTCTCTCTCTCTCTCCCTCCCTCCTATCCCCCTCTCTCTTACTTCTATCCCCTTCTCTCTCTCACTCTTTCTATCATATCCTCTAATTATTCTCTCCATCCCGTCCTCTCTCTCTCTCTCATTCTCCTATCCTATTCTCTCTCTCTCTCTCTCTCTCTCTCTCTCTCTCATCCCCTAATCTCCCCTAGTTTATTTCTCTCTCTCTCACACACACACATACCCTTTCTATCTTTCTCTTATCCCCTCTCTCTCTTTCTCCTATCCCTTAATCCTTTCTCTAGCATACGTCTCTCTCTCTCTCTCTCTCTCTCTCTCTCTCTCTCTCTCTCTCCCCCTCTTCCTCTATGTATTCCCTTCTATCTCTTTATCCTAGCCTCACCCTATCTTTTTCATTCTCTCCATTACTCCCTTTCTCCTTCAATCTACCTTTTTTTAGTAGTAATACAAAACCCTATTGGGTTATACAAAATCTGATTGAGTTATTGGTCCATATGGATCATGTAGTTAGAACTCAATAACCTGACTAGGCTATACAAAAACTAATTGGGTTATTGAAAAATGTAAATAAAATAACATGTTAACAGTTATGATGATGTTTCAATGAGGTCCACCAAATTCTACTACTATTTCACATGTATTTCTATACCAGGTATGCAAGTGTAAGGTTTTTTGTGCTTGGAAATGCAAAATTTTATATTTTCATGTGCCAACGGCTTATTTTATGTTAGTATCTTATGTTTGAGCATAAAAAAATCATGCAAATTTGTTTAGTTTTGTATTTTATTGTTTATTTTATAATTGTTATTGTTTGTAGGGTAATTTGCATCTACAATCATGGGAAAGAACAAGACAGGAAGGATTGAAAAATGAGAGGCAACAAAGACAAAAAAGGGAGCGTATGAGGAGATTATGTGAAGATACATCATCAAATGCCTCCAATGTAAGTGATGAAGATCTACCTATTGATATTGATTTCACAAACACACTTAATTTGACAAACAAAAATGTTCACTGTACCCCAACTAAAATGATTATAACAAGGACACCTACGTCACCCAATGCCCCTAATGCGACATCTCAAGTTGAAATGATGAATTCACATGATGTAAGTAATGAAAATATAGAGCATGCACATACATCAACATATCCTCGAATAATTTGTAGAAAACCAAAGTTTCTAATTGACATTGATGAAAATATTTTGAAGCCAATGCATGATAAAATGTCAGAAAGAAATTGTAGAAGAGTTGTTCAAAATATTTGGAATAACTATTTTGAAAATTTAAATCAAATTGGAAGATGCCAACTTCTTGTTGAAATGGTTAAAAATCTAAAATTTAGAGAGACGCTAAGAATTTTGGGGTTAAGAACATCTTAAAATAGTAGTGAAAAAAGAATTGTTAGAAATCTCTTTGATGCATACCAATCCATTGGTTCAAAAGAACATACTAAAGATGATAATACAAGTCAACAAGTCCTCATATCAACCATAATAGGAAAGGAAATGGAAAAAACTCATATAGTAAGTAAAAAAAGTAAATCATTAAGGATAAGTCGAACAACATTACTCAAAGCCTTAGTGAGGCAAGAGAAACTTGAAAATTCTAATGAGACTTCTCTTTGGTCATTCCAAGGTAGACTCCCATGTAAGGATAAAGTTATTGTTGATGCACTAATAACATTATTAGAAAAAAATTGGTGTGAAAACACGAGGGCTTCACCAAACCAAAAAGATGTTATCAAAAGATGAATTGGGAAAAAAATTGTGAGCCACATGCAAAACATTTTTTGGATATGACTTAAACAAAATTTTATGAAATGTTTCTTCAAAGATTTCCTCAAATTAAAATCAGCCAAAAGGTTTTTTGAGATTACAAAACCATTCTATGTTAAGATAAATCATACATGAACTACATGTTGTTGTAGGGTTCATGTTGAGTTTTCTACGTATTATGATATTTATCTTTACATATGTTGTACTTTGCATAATAACAAAATATTGCAAGAATGTGGTCTACAATGACCTCCTAAGTCATCGAGAGAATTTATTGTAAATGTACTATGTAAATGAAATGATGGGTGGATTTGTTATAAGACCATGTGTTTGAAAGGTTTCTACCCTCAATGTGGTGGTTTGCAAAATTTGCATAGATGCTTACATCTAGATTTATCTTGGAAAGTAAAAGTCATTTATATATGGTGTTAAAGATGGAAAAGAATTAAAGAGGTGTGAATTAGTGAAAAGTGATGTATGTGTAGCTGATTTTATGAAATTGTTTCAAGAGAAAATAGTCTATGATTGCATAGGTTATACACAAAGCTAGATGGTTAGATGAGCAATTCAAGTTGTGTAAGGACACTTTTTGCTTGGGTACAATTGTGTCGATTCTTGACTTTGCTAAAAACTATACACTAAAACCTCAAAATAAAGTGCAACCAATGTATTACAACTCTATACAAGTGTTAATTTTTGTACACATAGCATTTATTCATGCACATGACAACATAGAGGATGGTAGAAAAATATTAAGAGAATATCACTTCTATATCAATGATGATCGAATTCATTCATAAGATTTTGTACAAGAATGTTTTAGAGTTTTCTATGAAAATTTGAGGGAAAGAGATGAAAGATACAATCAACATATTATATGGTTAGATAATTGTACCATACAATTCAAGAATGGAAGGATGTTCTATTGGTTGAATAGATGCATGTAACAAGCGGAGTGCAACATTTTTGGAATTTCATTTAGGTAGGACATGGAAAGGGAGAGCATGATGGTGCTAGAGCATGTGTGAAAAGAGACCTTAGTAGAGAGGAATTAAAGTATGAAGGTGGAATATTAAAAAAATGCTAAAACATTTGTCCAATGGTACAATTATATGATGGACTAGGTAATACAGGTAATTTTATGGTTTCTAGGTATTTTTTGTTAGGATTAAACCACAGACAGAAATAACAATTACATGCAAATATAACTAATGACAGAAAATAATAGATCACATAGAAAAGAACACAAGGCACCAAGATTTAACATGGTTCACCCAATCCCTAGGCTATGCCCACCAAACAAAAAGTCCAATATTATTACAATCTAGTGATTATAACTTGATTACAATTTGTAATCTCTCACAGCTCAATACTGCCACAAGAACCAATTTCGCATCACAACTATGAAACAATCCCTAACCCTAAGCTCTTTTATACAAGTATTTTTACCATTTTACAGTTATAATTAATAATTTCATGTTGGCCCTAAATCTCGATAAAATAGGGCCCCAAAATTTTTTTTTAAGCCCTAAAGAATTTATGAAGTATGTACAATACTTTCCTGATCAGTTACCACAATCTAACAATCTCCCACTTGGGGACTGATCAAGCTCCACACTAAACAACAATCTCCCACTTGGAGACTAATCCTATAGCTCTTTCGCTACTCTATGAGGCTCCCACTGGATCAAACCACCCTAGACTCTACTGTTCTTTTATTCATGTTCAGTCTAAAAGAACAACTGAAGCTGAAGAGGAGTTAAACTTCTCCCTTGTTACTACCTTTGTTAACATATCTACTAGATTGTCATTTGTATGTATATTCTCTAGCTTTAACTATCCATCCTCCAAAACTGACCAAATGAAATGGTGCCACAACTGTATGTGTTTGGTCTTTGAATGCAGAGCTGAATTCTTTGCAAGATGAATGACACTTTGACTATTTGTAAACAAATAATTATCCCTCCAAGGGTGTCCCAATTATTCCAAGAAGAACTAAAGCCATATCATCTCCTCAGTTGCCTCTATAGTAGCTACATACTTTGCCTCTATAGTGGATAAAGCATTAACCTTCTATAACCTAGAAACCCAGCTCACAGCTACCCCACCAATAGTAAAGATATAACCTATAGTACTCCGCCTGGTATCAATATCTCCTACCAAATCTGAGTCAACATAGCCTTGTAAATTAGTAGTAGAGCCCCCAAAGTGTAAACACTTATTGGATGTTCCTCTCAAATATTTGAGAATCCATTTGACTGCATTTCAATGCTCAATTTCGGGATCACTCATATACCTACTAATGAATCCCACTACATGTGCAATATCTGGCCTAATACATACCATAGCATACATCAAGCTTCCTGCAGCTGAAGCATAGGGTACCTTGAAAATATTATCCTTCTCTTCCTATGTCTTAGGACACATCTCCTTAGTCAACTTGAAATGACTAGGTAAAGGTGTGCTAATAGCTTTAACATTCTCCATAGAGAAATGTTACAACACCTTCTCCACATAATCAGCCTGAGATAGCATCGATATTTTGTTCTTCCTATCTCTGCAAATCTTCATACCAAGGATTTGCTTTGCTTCTCCCAAATCCTTCATAGCAAATGCATGTGCTAATTGGCGTTTCAACTCCTTAATGTAATCCAGGTTAGACTCAGCTACAACCATATCATCAAGATATAAACATAAAATAATATAGCCGTCATCATCCAACCTCTTAAAATAAACACAATGATCTGAATGACACCTATTGTATCCATGCTTATGCATAAAACTATCAAATTTCAGATACCATTGCCGAGGTGCTTGCTTCAAGCCATATTTTTTTTTTAATTTGCATACTAAGTTCTCCTTACCTTTGACCTGAAATCCCTATGGTTGAGCCATATATATCTCTTCATCCAAATCACCATGAAGGAAGGTTGTTTTTACATCAAGCTGCTCTAAATGCAAATCTTCAGTAGCCACAAGACTTAAAACAATATGGATAGAAGTCATCTTAACAACAGGAGAAAATATCTCATCAAAATCAATACCCTTTTTCTGTGCAAATCCTTTCACAACTAACATGGCTTTAAATCTTTCCTTATCGCCTTCCTCTTCTTTCAACCTATAAACTCGCTTATTCTGTAAAGCTCTTTTACATACAAGCAACTTGCATAAATCCCATGTCTTATTCTTCACAAAGAGTCCATTTCATCTTTCATTGCAAACTCCCACTGAATCTTAGTATCCACCTGCACAGCTTCATCAGAACATTCAGGTTCACCAGCATCAGTAAGTAAAATTAAATACAAAGAGGGAGAAAATATTTCTAGAGGTCTAATTTTCTTTGTTGACCATTTGACATTCATTGGTTTGTGTGGTATTTGTTGTTGTGGTTGTTGCACATCATTTCGAATGGCTAGAACATCAACTTTTGGAGTATCATCCAGCAGTAAATAATCATCTTCTTTCTTCTCATGTTGTTGCAACAAATCTTTATATAACACTTTCTCATTGAATATGACATCCTTATTTCTTAAAATTTTATGATTTTCAAAATCCCAAAGTCTATAACCAATTAATTAATGCCATATCCAACAAATACACATTTCTTTGACTTAGCTTCCAACTTGGTTCTATTTTTAGAATCTATGTGAGAAAAATCTTCACAACTGAAGGTTTTGAGAAAAGAATAACTCACCTTCTTACAAGTCCATGCTTCCTCTAGAATACCACAACCCAAAGGAGTAGAGGTACCTCTATTAATCAAATATACAACAGTATTGACAACCTCTGCCTACATGTGTAAGGGCAACCCAACATGTAACCTCATGCTCCTTGCACGCTCCATTATAGTATTGTTCATGTGTTCAACCACTCCATTCTCCTGTGGAGTCCTTGGAATAGTTTTATGTCTATGAAAACCATTAGTGGAGCAATAATCTTCAAATTCATGACTGCAATACTCACCACCATTATCAGATCTAAGACATTTTAATTTTGTACTAGTCTCATTTTCAACCAAGCATTTCCATTTCTTAAAAGTTTGAAATACATCAGATTTCTATCTAGGAAAATAAACCCATACTTTTCTAGTTGCATCATCAATAAATGTAACATAATAATGAGAGCCACCAAGGAAGATACTTGATCCAATCCCCATACATCTGTATGCACAAGCTCTAATTTCTCTTTTTTGTTTTCCTTCCCAATCTTTACAAAACTCACTCTCTTTTGTTTTCCATACACGTACCTTTCACAAAAATCCATATTAACACATTTTAGACCTAGTAAAACTTTCTTTGAATAAAGTACTTTCATACCTTTCTTACTCATGTGCCCAAGTTTGTTGTGCCATAGCACTGTATCAAAATCTACATCAACTATTTGTTCTCTCTACTCAACTACAACAATTGTTCTTGAATATTCATTTTTTTCTAAAACAATTAAAGTAGAAGGAACAATATGACATGTACAAAGATATAAGGTGCCTACTTTAACACCTTTCGCTACTACAAGGGAACCTTTTGAGACCTTCCAATTTTTATCATTAAAAGTAACTACACAAGCCTCATCACCGAGCTGCCCTGCTGAAATTAAATTCCTACTTAGCCTTGGAACATGTCTTACCTCATGTACTAGCCAATAATTCCCATTCTATAACTTAATCGTAATTTTTTCCTTTCCAAAAATTTGATAGCATTCATTATCCCCCACATAAACAAGCCCAAAATCCCCTTGGACATAATCAATAAAATAACCTCTATGAGGTGTAGCATGAAATGAAGCACCAAATACTAAAATCCATGAATCATCAACACTTTCTAAAGACAGAAGCAAAGCATCCTCTTCAAATTTTTTACTTACCACATTTGCCTCCTTATTTCCATCTAATTTATCTCATTCGTTTTTCTTTTGATTCCAACAATCTTTTTTTTTATGCCCTAGTTTCCCATAGTACTAGTAGTCATTCAATCCTCTTGATTGAGACCTCCTCCCCTTTGACTTTCCTCTTGATTTTTCACAATTTCCAAAATTACTTCTTCTCTCAGTTGTTCTGCCCCTGCTTTGTGCATTCAAAGCACTTCTTGATTTAGATCCACCTAAGGATTTCCTATGAGTTTCCTCACTCAAAATAACACTAATCACATCATCATATTTTAGGGTACTAGATTCAAGAATAGAATTACTCAGCCATTACCAAGCCATTCCAGCTTTTAGGCAAAGAACACAAAATCAAGAGAGCCCTAATTTTTTCATCAAAATTGATACCCACAAAAGATAATTGACTAGTAAAAGTATTAAACTCATTTAAATGATCTGCAATAGATCCACCTTCTACCATTTTCATATTAAATAAATGCTCCATGAGAAATACCTTGTTTGAATCAGAGGGTTTTTCATATAGTGTCGCTAGGATTTTCATCAACTCTTCTGTTGTCTTTTATTTTGTAATATTAAATGCCACCGATGGTGCCAGGCATAATCAAATGCTTCTAAGTGTCTTTCTGTCCAAAAGATCCCATTCATCCTTTGACATAAATCACTGATTATTGGCTTTGTCTTCCAATGGCTCCCACTCAACTATGAGACTTTCCTGTAGAGGATAATTGAAAAACAACCTCGCTCTAATACCACTTGTTAGAATTAAACCATAGACATAAATAATAATTACATGCAAATATAACCAATAATAGATCACACAAAAAAGAACACAACGTACCAAGATTTAACGTGGTTCACCCAATCCCTAGGCTATGTCCACCAAACAACAAGTCCAATATTATTAATGATCCAATGATTATAACTTGATTAAAATCCATAATCCCTTATAGCCAATATACCATCACAGGAACCAATTTTGCATCACAACTATGAAATAATCCCTAACCCTAAGCTCTTTTATACAAGTATTTTTACTGCTTTAAGGTTATAATTAATAATTACATGTCGGCCCAAAATCTTAATAAAATAAGGCCCCAAATTTATTTTTTAGGGCAATGCCTTGAGCCCCAAAGAATTTATGAAGTATGTACAATACTTTTTTGATCAGTCACCGCAATCTAACATTTTTGGTTGATACGTGAACCTAACATTAAAAATTTGCAAGATTGTTGTAGACTTACAACATCAAGTGAGATGCATTCATTTTGAAGTTCAAATGTAGCCTCACTAACTATTCATACTAGAAAGTTTGCATGCTTTTTCTCTTCATGTATGCATCATTTATGGGATGAATATGAATAAAAAGAGTGGGTTGATCAATGGTCTCATAAACCTTTGCATCCAATTGAATCATATCAACTTCCTACAACATTACAACTCAACAAAGTTGAAGTGTTGACATATTTTGAGCATGTATTTGACCCAGTTGAACTAGGTACTATGTTATCAATTTAAAACTTCGTTAAAATAGTCCACTTTCAATTTTGTTATTAACTTATCCTTCTATATAATGTAGGTCATGTATATGTAGTTATTGCATATGAGAATAATGATGAAGGAACATATTACTTTCCATGTCAATGTATTGAGCCCAAAAATAAATTGACAGCTATCATCGTTGATGGCGAAGGTATTGAGTACCCAATAGGATATGCCGTTGTGACAAGCACATGGCTTATAACTTAGTATATTTTTGTCCCCTACCATGAAGATCTCTTTAAGTTAGTTTTTCATGTCTAATGTATCAATTTTGACTTTAAATTGTCTTTACAATTAAATGTAGGTACCTTATCAATAATTCTACCATGTGGTTATTTGAAGATTTTGAGACACATAGACATATTACTCATTACTCTAACCTTATTTTTGCAAAAAATATTCAATTGATATCATATCAAGATAGAACTCTTAACAAGAAGTTATGGAAAGTACATGAATCTGATCATGAGGCAATACTTGATATAGTAAGGGTTGGAGCTGATCTAGAAGGTTCCCTTGATTGATTGTGTGCAATATAGCTGAATCATTCTACATATGATAGAATAATTTTGAAAATTTTGTATATATGTTATGCAGAATATTGCAACTTTGTAGTGATGTGCATATGTAGATGCCAAATTTTGTAAATAAAATCGATAAGACATGTAACATGTGTATATTTATATACCATATTTTGTATAAAAATATGATAAGAGGTGTCACATGTGTATATTTAGATGTCAAATTTTGTATATAAAAATGAGAAGACATGTAACATGTTCATATATAGATGCCATATTTTGTATACAAATGTGATAAGAGATGTCAAACATGTGCATATTTAGATGCCATATTTTGTATATAAGACTGATAAGGGATATAATATTGTGCATTATTGTTACAATTTTTTTATAAATTTGTCGCTTGAAATCTTTTTTGTGGGTTTGATGCTATCGTTAAAAAAAATTCAATTATCTTCAACTTGTATGGACTTAGATGGTTGTCCTCTTTCATTTTTCTCCCAAACTTTCCAAAACATTAGAAAAATAAATTATACATTTGGATACCCATTTGGCTTCTCTACAATATATGCAAAGCTTGGATAGGGTTATTTTGGACCATGTCCTTGTTGTCACACTATGTCAACCCTTTTTAGGATTAAAATAGCCCTCTAATTGGCACAAGGTATGATGATGGTGTCATCATGAGGTCAATAGGGTCTATGAAGAGTTAGAGTTATTTTTTTGCCATAGGTAAGGTTTGTGGTTAAGTTTGAGACAATAGGATGGTCACTTCACCAAATTGGTGAAAAATTGCAAAAAAATTTGTAAAAGTTGCATTGTGCAACTTTGAAACTTTCAAAAGTTGCTTGAGCATATTTTGGCAAGAAAATTGCAAAACATTGAAGAGGAGTTCCAAAATATGTTTCCCATGCTCATATACCTGAGCATGGGTTCTTACAACTTCCCAAACCTCCATTTGAAACTTTTTGCAAAAATTGCAAAATATTTTGAGCAAATTTTGCTCTTGACATCTTTTGGTCAAATGGGTCCATCTAGGACTATTATAGGACCCTAGTTAAGATTCCTAGGACCTATTAACTAACCTAATACCTTAGTTGCCCATCCCTACAAATTTTAACCTATTGAGAAACTTTTGGCTCATAGAGCAACTTTTGACCAATTTAGGACCTAATGAGCAATTTTGCCTTTTCCTAGCAATCCACAGTTGCTTCGTTAGCTTTGATTGGTTGGGTTTAGACTAGGACCAACCTCATTTTAGACACAATGTCCCTTTGATGGTATCAAACACATTGAACAAAAGCATCCCTAAGGGTCTGTAAGCACCATTGGGATGTGATCTTTGATCAAGTATTTCTCTAAGCTTGTTTGAGGTATTGATAATCTATTAGGTGCTATAGGATCACATTATCTAGGCCTACAAAAACCTATCTCATTTTTTAGATATTCAAATTTTTTTGGATTTGGCATCTGTATCTTGCCTTGCCAAAAGTTGCAATGTTGCTCAGTTAAAATGAGCAAGGTTATGTATATTTCAAACTATTCATCCTAGGATCAAACTGTCTTCTCTGTTAGCTCTGGTTGGTTAAGTTTAGGCTAGGATCAACCTTATTTCAGCCATAATGTCCCTTTGATAGTACTGGCCACACTGAACAAAAGCATCCCTAAGGGTCTCTAACCACCATCAGGCTGTGATCTTTGATTGGACATTTCTCTGAGCTCGTATGAGGTATTGACAAACTATCAGGTGCTACAAGATAACATTATCTAGGCCTACAACAACCTATCTCAACAATTTTTAGAGATTTGACTTTGTTTGGATTTGGCATCCATATCTCACCTATTGCCAAAAGTTGCAATGTTGCTTAGTTAAAATGAGCAAGGTTATGTATATTTCAAACTATTCATCCTAGGATTGAATTGTCTTCTTAGCTAGATTTGGTTGGTTGGGTTTAGGCTAGGATAACCTCTTTTCAGCCACAATGTCCCTCTAACAATATCGAACACGCTGAATAGAAGTGTCCATAAGGGTCTTTAAGCACCATCGGGATGTGATCTTTGATCAGGAATTTCTATGATCTCGTGTGAGTTATTGATGAATTATTAGGTGTTGCATTATCATGTTATCTAGGACTACAATAACCTATCTTAGTTTTTAGAGATTCAACTTTGTTTGGATTTGGCATTTGTATCTAGCCTATTGCCAAAAGTTACAATGTTTGTTAGTTAAAATGAGCAAGGTTATGTATATTTCAAACCGTTGGTCCAAGGATTAAATTGTTTTCTCTATTAGCTCTAATGGGTTAGGTTTAGCCTAGAACCAACCTTATTTCAGCCACAATTTCCATCTAATAGTATCGACCACACTGAATGGAAGTGTCCCTAAGGTTTCTGAGCATTATCAAGTTGTGATTTTTGACACAAATACAAAAATCATGAAATATTGTTACTTTTCATGTTTTATTAGATCAAAATAAGTGACATATGATTACATGTTATAATGAATTTGATAAGCATGTTACATTTTTTGTATAAAATAATGAACGTTCATGTGTTTGATTAATTGCAAGAAAGTAAGCCAAAATACAAGTTTGTATGCACACATTGAACAAGTTGGATGGAAATCCAAGTTTAATGTATATCAAAATGAATAATATATTATGTCATGTCAATCATATAGTTACAAAAAGAAGTTATGTCTCATCGATACAATACAAAAATCTAATACTTGGAAAATGTTGAATGTGTTAAATAAAAATGTTGAATGTGCACAATAGAAATCTCAAATATATGCAATAAAAAAGTCAAATACCTGACAAATGTCAAATGTGTATGATAGAAATGTTGAATGTTTACAATACAAATCTCAAATATATACAATACAAAAGTCAAATATATGTCAATGTCATGTGATAACCACAACTACATATGTGTACACTATCAATATCTATGACTATGTAGGATCATCAAAATTGAGCCTCTTTGATGCAATGTGTGGTTTGCTAGGTGTTTGTAGAAGAAAAATTAAAATATACTATCAAATATCTTATCTATAAGTAATATGAAAATGACTAGATATTGGGTTCTAAATTATGGATAGTTGAGTTGTTCATACCTCATCCCTTTGTCCCACAGTTGGATTGAATGATAATGGTAATGGGCTCCTTTGTCGATGGGTGGGACTCCTAACAAAATGATGAGGTAGAGTGACAATGCGAGACACTACCAATAATCAATGCTCACGGGAGGCACAACCACCAATGAATGAGTATTGGTATGAGGAACAACATGTATGGTAAGTGCTAAAATGTTAGCATTATAGAGTGATATTAGGGATTCCAAATAGAGTAAAAATTTTTTAAAAGATATATACTACAGCCTTAGCTAGATATCCCATTCTAGTAGGAGGTACAACTGCTAATGAAGCAATGTTGGTATGAGGCATGACCTATATGGTAAGTGATAAAATGTTAGCATTATAGAGTGGCATTAGGGATTCCAAATAGAGTGAAGAAAAAAAAAGTACCACAGCTTGAGCTAGATCTCTCGTGCTAGCATGAGGTATAACCACTAACGAATCAATGCTAGTATGAGGCATAACCTATATGGTAAGAAATAAAATGTTAGAATTGTAGAGTAGGCATTAGGGATTCCAAATAGAGTAAAAAAAAGTACTACAGCTTGAGCTAGATCTCCCATGCTAGCAGGGGGTAAAACCACTAATGAATCAGTGCTAGTATGAGGCACAACTTGTATGGTAAGTGATAAAATGTTAGCATTATAGTGTGGAATTACAGATTCTAGATAGAGTAAAAAACTAAAAATATATGCAACCTAAGTTGTATCTCCCCTACTAGTAGGATGCACAACCGTTGATGAATCAATGCTGGTATGAGGCACAACCTATATGGTAAGTAATAAAAAATTAGAATCGCAGAGTAGGCATTAGGGATTTCTATCACACATAAGCAATCCAAATTGAGATCACAAGAGGGTTCAACTAAGACTCTACATACATACCTCTAGCCTTTGTTGTGTTTGACCTCATTTTGACACTCGAGACTCCTAACAAAATGAAATGGGAAAGGATTTTCATGAAGTCTCAAAGAGTGTTGTAATAGGTAAAAGATAAATAACATGTTAATAAGACAAATTGTTGATAATTATTATAAAACTAAAAAAAAACATGTACTCATTTATAAATACAACTGTTTAATATGTATACAGAAAAAATGCATACTATAACCTAAAATTTATGAGAAAGAAAATATGAAATTTTACCTCTTTCATTGCCTCAACATTGGTAGCCTCGAGCACATTCACCAGCTCTACAAAACTAAATTGTTTCTACATATATACAACAAAAAAGTCAACACATATTCATCAATATTAAGTACATGCATATATATTCATTCATAATTAATTTAAAAATATAAACTTGACTAGTATTTAATACCTTTTTTTTGTTTTGGGTGTTCTTGTTGATTTCCTTCCATTTCCTCCAAACCTTGAGCTATGTGGAGTACCCTAAAGAAGAAAAATATATTGTTGAAAATAGGTTGATACAAGCATGACAAATATGTATCAATTATTATTTTATCATTGATGTCAAACCTACTACTGTCTGGTAAGATAATTTTTTATATGATTTGAGTACTATCATTTATTTGATTGATGAAGAGGATTTGATCAAATGAGGTAACAATAGCACCTAGAGGAAAGGTTGAGTTATGATATGGAAAAGAAGTATAAGGATTAGTTAAGATAGTGATATTATAGTGCATTGATAATCTACTTAAGGTTGTCAAAGATGATTACATTGATTAAGTTCAAAAGAACAAGTTAATCAAAGTTTGTCTATCAAGCTTAACAATCTACATAGTAGGTACAGAGCAAAGCTAGTGTAAGTGAAGTAGAAAATTAGTTGGAGTTGAGAAAAGTCAATTTTTAGCATAAGCCAAGTAAAGTTTAGTTTATGCTGAGCACTAGTAAACTTTACTTCGTGCCGAGTGATTTTTTAGTTGATGTCAAGCAACACAGTATGTGCCAAGCACTAGAAGCTAGTTAATATCGAGTGACAAAATTATGAGAAAGATCAAGAATTTGATGAATATGAGCTGAAAAGGTTGATTTATTGGATTGTGTGAACCATGTAGAAGATCAAGTTGATGATCTAGTGGCACATAATTCAAGATAAACCATTTTGAGGCAAATTCAAAGAGGGTTGAGTTATTATTAGATCAAGCCTTACTATTACTTTCTAATCATTGTACTAGTCTAGGGTAAATCCTTTGAATTAAGCTTGACCTAATAGTCATTTTAAATCAATTAACTGGGTGACATTCCAAGCGGATGATCTAAAGTGCTCTAACAAGGCTCACTCCTAACAAGGTTCTTGAAATCTTTTAACCAAGTCACATTTAATAGTGTGCATTGTAACCTTTAATAGGGTTGGCCTTTCATAATGCATCACTTTAGAAGAGTGAGAATGAGTAGCATGTTACTAGTGGTTTTTTCTAAATTGGGTTTCTACGTTAAATCATTATGTCAAATGTGTTATTGAATTTGTTATGTTTCATGTTTACATTTCTACAAAGTTGATTTGATAGTAACTTACAAGTTTAAGTAATTGTATAATCTAATGGATACATGCATAATGAAAATGGTTTATGGATATGGGTTCACTAAGCTATGAAAAGTTTTAATTGTACATCTGGACCTTGGATAACTAATTCACCCCACCAGTTATTTTAAAGAATTCCAACAATTGGTATCAAAGTCATCTTTTTAAGAAGACTAGTTTGAAGGTACTATAAGAAAAAAGATCAAGATGTCAAAAACAGAGGTACCCAAGCTTAATAGAGAAATTTCCAACATGAAAAATTCTAATGAAGATATATCTAAGAGGTCTTGGAGATCATGCACAATCTACCATTTCTATTGAGCATGTTGATCCTGCTAGAGTCTTAATTGTTGGAGATTTGAAAAAGAAGAAAGAACACAACCATGCAATGTTGGAGATTTCTTCTGTCCTAAGTTATGCCAATTTTGATCATATCAAGGGATATGAAAGTGCAAAAAAAATGTGGTATGCTCTACATAAAATCTATGGAGATGACAAAAATATTCTACGAGCTAAAGCTAAAAGTCTTAGAGGTAAGTTTGATGATATGAGAATGCAAGAAGGTGAGAACATTGCTCAATATTTCTCTAGGATAAAAGATTTTGTTAATGTAATAAGAGTAGCTACTATTAATATAGATGATGATACTATACTAAGAAAAGTTTTGAGAACATTGTTGCCCATTTATGCTATTAGAGTTTCTTTAATACAAGAACTGAGATGTATGCCAGGGAATAATCTAACTCTTGAAGGTCTAGTAGGTAGGCTGACTACTTTTGAGCTATCTTATTTTGATAATTACAAACTTGAAAATTTTGAATCTACTTTCAAAGCTAAGCTATCATTAAAGGAACCTAATGAGAAGAAGAATAAAAAGGTAAAATATGTGTCCATTGACAGTGATACAAATGAGGAATATGTAGATCAACTTGAAGCACTAATAGCAAGGAGATTTCACAAAGGAAAAGACAAGTTCAAAGGTAAGTTACCCATCATGTGTTTCGATTGCAATGAGGTTGGTCATATTGTTGCTAGATGTCTAGAGAAGAGAAATTATTGAGGTGGTAACAAGTACAAAAGTAGAAGAGATGAAGACAACAAAGATTACAAAGACAAAGGCAAGAAGTCTTGCTACATTATTGAAAAGGAAACTAAAGATGGATCTAATAATCATGATGATGAAGTGGTGTATGCTTCAATAAAGGATGAATCTAATGAGGATGAGGCAACTACACTAGTGTCTTGCATGAACAAGAATGATAGATGGATCATTGACAATGGGTGTTCACATCACATGACTGGAGATAAAAGTAAATTTATTACCATGAATTATTATGATAGAATTAGAGTAAGGTTTGGTAATGATGCATCATGTTTGATAAAAGGAAAAGGTTCTATCAAACTCACCAAAAAAAAATTATGTGACAATACTTATTATGTTGAAGGATTTAACTATAATTGGTTAAGTGTGTCAGAACTAAACAATTTAGATTGCAAGGTTGAGTTTGAAAATAAGATTGGTAAGATATATGATACTGATGGAAAAATAATTGGAAAAGGTGATCAAAATTGAGGTAATCTATTCTATTTTGATATAGAGGATGTTATTTAATTATAGAATTTGATGATGTGTGGCTATGGCATAAGAGGTTATGTCATGTTGATTTTCATAACTTGGTTAGTATTAGTAACATAAGAAGAGTTGGAGGTTTTCCTAAGTTGAAGAAGCCTGACAATATAATTTACAAACAATGTTAGTTAGGCAAAATGAAAAAGTCAATTTTTAGGAATAAGACTCATACCTCTAAAGGAATACTAGAGATTGCTCATACTAACTTGTGTAAACTAATCTAAGTGCAAAGATACAAAGGAGATAAGTACATTATGCTACTTGTTGATGATTATTCTAGAATGGTGATTGTCATGTTTCTGAAACTAAAATATGATGCTTCCAAATGTTTAAGTGGTATTTAGCAAGAGTTGAGAAGGAAATAGGTAAAAGTATGAAATTTTTTAGATCTGACAAAGGAGGATAATTTATGTCAAATGAATTTGAGATGTTTTGTAATGATAGAGGAATCAAAAGATAGACATCTGCTCCTAGGACCCGTCCATGTTGAAAGGATGAAATGATATATAATGGACTATTCTAGGACACTCATGATGGAGAAAAATGCTTCTATGAAATATTGGATAGGAGCTGCAAGTATAGTTGTCTATACTTTGAACCGTGTACAAGTCAAAAAAGGTACTTATTCAACACCTTTTGAATTGTGGTATGGATACTCACCCAATGTAAATATTTAAAGTATTTGGAAGACAGTCTTATATTCTCAAAGATTCTAGGAATGGTAAACTTGATGCAAAAAGTGAAGAAAGTATATTTCTTGGTTATTCACAAGAAGTAAAGGTTATAAGTGTTTAAATACTAACACTAACAAAATTGTGGAAAACACAAATATGAAATTTGATGAATATACAAAAGTATATGAGGTTGAGCTTATGAAGGAACCAAAAAAATAAAAATCATTTGTATAATTTTATGAATGTATGTTTGTTGATGAAGTTGTTGTAAATCAAGTTGTAAACCAACATCAATTTTCAGCAACTACTGAGTCACATACTATGAATGTCAAGTTGCATTCAAGAACTGAGCTACACTTAGTGTTGAGTTATAGAATGAATTTGAGGTACATTTTGATTCTAAGATTAGTGTACATGAAAGAGACAAAGAACTACCTGACAAAGATGTGCATAGTGATTCAAAAGTTAAGAGACCAAGTGAAGAAATCATAGTAGAACCAAGATTGCTTAAGTATGTCAGGAGACATCACCCTACTACACAAATCATTGGAGATAAAGATGCTAGACCAATGACAAAGAACAAGTTAAGAAATAATACATGTTTTCTAAGTATGCAAGAACCTAAAATAGTGAAAGATGCCTTAGAAGATGTGGACTAGAGTAAAGCCGTGGAAGAAGAGATTGAACAAATTGAGAAAAATAAAACATGGAGTCTAGTTCCTAGGCTAGAAGACAAAAATGTGATTAGTACCAAGCGGGTATACAGAAACAAGTTAGATAAAAATGGTGAAGTCACAAGGAACAAGGAAAGATTAGTTTGTAAAGGATATGCATAAGAAGAAGGGGTAAACTATGGAGAAACATTTATAGACTATGGAGAAACATTCACCCTTATTTCAAGATTGGAAGGAGTAAGAACTCTGCTTTCTTACTCTACATACAAAGGTTTCAAAGTTTACCAAATGGATGTTAAATCTAGATTTCTAAATGCCATATTGGAGGAAGAGGTTTACTTAGAACAATTAGAAAGATTTGTTGATGCTGACAACAAAAACATGGTATGTAGATTACAGAAAGCTTTATAAGGTTTGAAGCAAGCACTAAGAGTGTTGTATGAAAGACTTCATAATTATCTTGTGAAGATTGGATTTGAGAGGACTAATGATAACAACAATCTATACTTGAAGATAGAGAAAGGAAAATGTATTTTACTATCTAGTATTTTTGTTGATGATATCATATTTGGAGGTCAAGATACTTTATGTAAAGCTTCTGCAAATGAAATGAAGAAAGAATTTGAGATGTCTATGTTTGGAGAGATCAAGTTCTTTGTGGGTTTGCAACTATATTAGATAAAATATGGTATATACATCACTCAGTCAAAGTATGTTAAGGAGATATTGAAAACTTTTGGATTGGAGGATTCCAACTTAGTAAGCACACCTATGGTGACATGACATAAATTGTCAAAGAATAATGATTCAGTTGAGGTGATTCAAACATTATATAGGTCTATGATTGGAAAATTACAATATGTAGTACACAACAAACTTGATATTGCATTATCTATAGGGATAGTTGCAAGATTCTCTGCCAACCCCAAGGAGAATCATTTGATGGTTGTTAAGAGAATAATGAGATATCTGAAAGGAACAAAGAACTATGATCTATAGTACAAAAAAAATGAGAAATTTAAATTTAGAGCCTACAATGATGTTGACTGGGTTGGAAATATTGATGATAGAAAGAGAACCAATGAAAGAGCATTTTTCTTAGGAAAAAGGTTGGTTACATGGAATAGCAAGAAATAGAACTATATCTCTCAATCTACTGTTGAAGCTAAATTAATTGGTGCTACAGTGAATTGTACAAAAATTGTATGGATCAAACAACTACTTAAAGGTATGAAGGAGGAAATCAATTAACCTATAATACTTTATTATGATAATACAAGTGGTATAAATATATCAAAGAATCATGTGATGCATACAAAGACTAATAACATTGCAATCAAGTATAATACGTGAGAGAATTAGTTCAAGATAAAGACGTGAAGATGGAGTATGTTAACACAAAAGAGAAAATAGTTGATATCTTCACAAAAGTATTACTTAAGGATGCTCATGAGTATCTAAGAGGTAAACTAGGAGTGATACCCCTATCAAAGGCTATCTAAGAAGCATGAGAAGTACCCTACATCAAATAAGTTGATTGACATTTGTTACACATTGATGCAGTGGATCTTACTTTAGGAGATGTCTAAAGTAATCAAAGAGCTAGAACTACAAATTAGTCACAAGCTAGGTGACCAAGGGAGGAACTGATAATGTTCATATCTTCATGTTAAAGATGACAAGTCTTTGGAATTGTTGTCAAAGAGGGAGATAGTTTACCAAATGGGGATATTGTTGAGGGAGATGAGGGAGAAATCTTGATCCTCCTAATTCTACTAAGGGTGATAGAATATATAGATAAAAGACACATGGAATATCTACTAAGAGGGAGAAAATGTATCTATTGATTACATCTACCTAGTAAGAGGAAGTTAATGTAAGGGGAGATATAAGAAGTGATCAAGAGGAAGTCATAAGGATGAGTTGATTGATTGTATATCAATTAGAACATAATTTTTGTAACCTATTCAAAAGATGAAAGTTGCTGATAGAGGGAGAGATTTCAATACAAAGAATTATTATTTTTTTGGTATTTTGTCGGTTGTATTAATTTAGTTTTGTCAGTGTGGTTTTCCATCAATGCCAAAAGGGGAGATTGTTGAAAATAGATGTATACAAGTATGATAAATGTGTTTCAAACATTGTTTTGTCACTAATCTCAAACCTGCTACTTGCTGGTAAGACAATTATTTATATAATTTCAGTATTATCATTTATTTGATTAATAAAGAGGATTTGATCAAATGAGGCAACAATAGCACCTAGAGGAAAGGTTGAGTTATGATATGAAAAAAAGTACAAGGATCAGTTAAGATAATGATATTATAATGCATTGATAATCTACTTAAGGTTGCAAAGGATAGTTGCATTGATTAAGTTCAAACGAACAAGTTAAAAAAAGTTTATCTACCAAGCTTAACAATTTATAGAGTAGGTGCTGAGAAAATTTAGTGTAAGCTAAGTAGAAGATCAGTTGGAGCCGAGCAAAGTCAATTCTTAGTGTAAGCCAATTAAAGCTTAGTGATTTGTTAGTTCATTCTGAATGATTTGCTAGTTGATGTTGAGCAACACAGTATGTGCTGAGCACAGAAAAGCCACTTAATGTTGAGTGACATCATTATGAGCAAGATCAAGAATTTGATGAATCTAAGATGACAGGTTTGATTTATTAGATTATGTGAACCATGTAGAGGGTAAGGTTGATGAGTTGGTGACACAGAATTCAAGATGAATCATTTTGAGGTGAATTCAAAGAGGATTGAAGGAGAATTTTCTAGAAGGGAATGAAATAAAATGAGGGGCAGATTCATTGAATCCTACCTAATCCAACCTAACCCTAAAATGGATGAAGGAGAATGAACAACAAAATATCTTAAGTTTTTATTTATAGAGATGGTTGGTTAGAAGCAAAGGTTGTCATGTGTGAGAACCTAAGGAAAACAAGGAGTCTAGGGTATTGCTTCATTTAGTGACCTAAGAGAAGAGATTGTATTGGCAATTCAAGCAAGAAGTCTTAAGGGTATGGATTCTTGAAGGGTGAACAAGCTATTAGAGTTTAAGTGTGTGAAAGCCAAGCATAATGAAGGACTGAAATAAAGATCTATAATCTACAACTGTGTTGTAAGTTGTTATTAGATCAAGCCTTATTGTTACTTTCTAATCATTGTACCAGTCAAGGATAAATCCTTTGGATTAAAGTTGACCTAAAAATCATTTGTAAATCCTTTAATTGGGTGACATTCCAAGTGAATAATCTAAAGTTCTCTAACAAGGCTCACTCCTAATAGGATGATTGAAATCCTTTAACTAAGTCACATTTAATAGTGTGCATTGTAACCTTTAACATGGTTGGCCTTTCACAAGACATCACTTAAGAAGAATGAGAATGAGTAGCATGTTACTGGTGGTTTTTTCCAAATTGAGTTTCAATGTTAAATCATTGTGTCAAATGTATTATTGAATCTATTATGTTTCATGTTTACAATTCTACAAAGTTCATTTGACAGCAACCTACAAGTTTAAGTAATTGTATAATCTGATGGATGCATACATAATGAAAATGATTTATGGATATAGGTTCACTAAGTTGTTTAAAGTTTAATTGTAAATCTGGACCTTGGATAATTGGTTCACCTATTAGTTATTCTAAAGAATTCCAACACATATAACATAGGAGGAATCAATAAGACATGTCATGAGTTTAACTCAAATTGTAAACTTGATAGGTGTGCAAGCTATGATACCACATATCTCTCAAGGCCAAGGTTAATGCAAGAAAGCATGGCATCATCAATTTGAGAAATTTCAACCCTTGACAAGCCCTATAAAATAGTAAAGAGTATTGTTATAAATATGAGATAATGTTGTAAAGGGAGAGAAGGAATAATAACAAAAATAAGATCATATGAGGGGAAGAAGACACAAGAAGGACTTGAAGGATGATATTGGAAGGATAGTTGAAAGATAGGAAAAGTTGGGGCTCAAAAAGACTATAAGACCTAAATTAAAAACAAAGAGATTGAGAAGAAAAAGAGAGATGTGAATGACCTTTTGGTAGCTTGTCAAGAAATAAAAGTGGAGATTCATGATCTCCACACTCCTACAAAACAACCTATGTGATAGGGAGGTTCTTTGATGTGGATCATTATATGGAAGATGAACATGTGAGGTTTATTATATGGAGTTTATGTATGCTAGGAGCAAGATATGTGGATGGGAATTGGATGGATCTGATGAATTTGGGAGGGTTTCAATGATGGTAGGAGATGTAAAGGTATCATTGTACTTTTAAGAATAACAATTAAGAAACAATATTTCAAAGCCAATGTATTATTGTACATTTAAGAATATTTAAAAAACTTTACCTCGAGTGTTCTTGCCCCTAGGCTTGCACTTCTAGTAGAATGAGTACTATATGGTGTTCTCGTACCACTTGCTACATCCTACATTACATATCGTTTGAACATATCAATCTAAAGTGCTCTATAAAATTAAAAAATATTTACTTTTACAATATTTAGGTGATTAAATAATATCATGTCAAAACTCATGATGTTCATTAGATGGGGTTTGGGTAATTCTAGGAGCAAGAGATGTGGATGGGAATTTGATGTATTTGATGAATGAGAGGGTTTCAATGATAGTAGGAGATGGAAGAGGATCTATAAGCAGGTTGTTAGTGTCATACCAATTAAGAAATAATATTGTAAATCTTGGGTATTATTGTACTTTTAACAATATTTTGAAAACTTTACCTCAAGTATTCTTGCTCCTAGCCTCACCTCTAGTAGAATGAGTACTTTGTGGTGTTCTCAAACTACTTTCTGCACCCTGCATTGCATATTGTTCACATACAAATCTAGAGTGATCTATAAAACTTTTTTTTTACTTTTACAATATTTAGGTGATTAAATAATATCATGTCAAAACTCAAAGAAAAAAACCTATGTATCATGTCCACTGAAGACCATTTCCATCAAATTATCTATGAGTGCGAAATCCCCACCTCTGTATGAATAACAAGTATGCCCATAATTTATACATGGATGAGATCTATCCCATCACACATGTGCTAAAAACTAAAACAAAAATTTTGATTGGGCCCCAAATATTGTAATGATGCACATGATGATGATGTAGGTAGAAAAAGTAAGGATAACACTCATGGTTCAGGTGACACAAGTGGAGATGACACTAGCGGTGCAAGAGACACAAGTGGGGATGACACTGGTGGTGTGGGTGATGCTGATGGAGCTATTATAGGCTATGATGGCTGAGGTGTCATAGGTGATGATGATGGAGTTGTCACATGTTGTGATGACCATGGTACCATAGGTGATGATGATGGAGTTATCGCATGCTTTAATGACCCTAAAGGTGCATCTAATGATGGTCAAGGTGTCATAGGTGAAGGAAAACCACCTAACTATGAGCCATGCTTAATGATAACATATGTCAATGATGCAGTTGCATAAAGAGTCTATAAATCAATAGACTCATTTACAATTGATGGGAGCACAACACGAGGCATGGATTCTCATGTTGTATTTCTCCTCTCATTTTGTGATACCACCCTACAAGCCCTAGGTCTATCCTACGTAGAGCCTCTCCCTCTACCCTAGAATTGACTAATGCCAAAGTAATTTGGCTTCTCACTAAGGATGAACTCTCAATATAGCTTTCTCAAAAAATATAGAGGCACCTCATAATTATTACATGATGGTAGGTCAAATATCAAATATCACTTATCCCAAAAACACAATCTCATTCTAGCATGAGTGCACCAATGAATAGGAAAAGTTTTGGTTGTGTGTAATAGGGAGTTACCAGCTATAGGATCGGTGAAAAGAGAACATACAATACCTTTCTTTATATCTTTATCTTTCACTTGTTGATATGATAACCCATTGGCATAAAATGCACAACACCTATATCTCCATGTACCTCATTTTGTAACCTCCCTAGAGACCTCATTTGTATTTTGGGTTATTTGTTCAAGTGTATTCACTAGGTTTGAGTGGTGAGAACGTGTAGATGACAACAACCTATTGACCATTTGGGTAATGTTGGCATTATTTTGTGAGAGACAATTTATGAGGTCCTCTTGTGTAGTAGTTAAATGATGTAATTGTATGCGCGGAGGGTTTATAGGAGGTGGTGGTTGTTAAATGAGAACATTGAGTAGAGGATTTTGTGGTTGTGTCACTATGGGTGGAGGGTTTTGTGGTTGTGTCACAATGGGTGGAGTTTTTTGTGGTTGTGTCATGATGGGTGGAGGATTTGATTGTGCAGGAGGTGGTCTTTCTTCTTTCCCTCTTTTTCTTGGATTTCTTGATGCATCTATATTTAAAAAATTAATTTAACAATTAGAAAAGTTATAAATTACAAAACCCATTACTAAATTTGATTAAAAAATACATAAATGATAAATAGAATGAAAAATCACCCTATTTGTGGGGCACCGGAATGGAAATGCAATCAAAATTTTTTTATGCTAAACCCGATCGAGTTTTGGTGTTCTCCTTTGCAATCCATGTTGTTTCTATCATTTGAGGGTATAAAAATACCCTCAAACACGGACAATAGTCACAATTTATACTTACAAAACTTGATTAGGTTTTACAAAACTTGATCGAGTTTTTAAAAATATAAAGGTCAGGCTTGGATACCAAGCCTAGCTAGTATTTCACTTTTGAATAACCTGATCATGTTATTGAGAATTTTGCTTTTTTTTGGTGGTGTCCACTTTTTTGTACACCAACTTGGTGCACACAACCATAGGAGATCCACTATCATCTTACAGAGAAAATTGAGGGTTAGGCACTGAATAAGTTCTAACAGATTAAGTCAGGGAAAATCTCTTAACCAAGTGATTCTAACATGCCTATGTAAATCTCCTAACAGATTCCTTACTTGATTGTAAGTGTAAAATCCTTTAACAGGGCAAGCCCTTCATAGGGTAGAACATCTATTATGACCAAACATTATAACCTTAGCAGATTAACTTTATTGTTGCAATAGTGGAGATTTGTGGGTTTCATCCCCACCCTATTTTTACGTTCACATTGAAGTGTTTCTGGGTAACCAAATCATTTGTGTTATGTGTTGAATCTTTTCATGGATGTGATTTTTTCATTTATAATTCAACATTACATTTTTTTATGTTAGATCTAAGATGTGAGATGAATTTGGTGTGGAATCAATAATTTGGTTTTGTAAATAAAAGATAAAGATTCCGATTCACACACACACCCCCCCCTGCCCCACCCCTCTCAGTATCTTGTTTCCCATTAAATCCTCCCAATAATTGGTCTCAGAGCATCAATTCTCTTGAAAGAAGCCTAAAAACTTGATAGGATTAGATCTTAGAGATGGAGGAATACCTACTGGGAAAAGTCATTAAGAAACAATTGATTAAAATATAGATCATGTTGCAACAACTCAAAAAAGTGAGAGAAGAGTTAAGAAAATCCTTGACAAAAATGAAAGAGTTGGAAATTCAACAAAATGACACACAACACTAGGAAGTTGACATAGAAGGACTATTTGACAATGGAAAGATTGGTGATAGAAATGTAGCAATAATGGAACTACTAGAGAAGAACAACATTCTAAGAAAAGAAGTAAAATAACGCAAAAGAGAACAAGAAACTCAATCAATAAGACTATGTGAAGTGACATAGCAAAAGAAGAAAGTTGAATAAGACAAAGTCATGGCTGATGAAGATAAAAGACACATGGCAACCAGACTTGAAGAAAGATCATTTGAAGTACATAAGCTCACAAATAATCAGTTGTATATGATGAATCAATTGATAATTGCTACTTAAGAAGAAAACAAGGAGGACTTGGAGATCACAAGTTTAAGGTCACAGTATGAGCAAGTGAGAAATGAGTTAAGGGATGAAAAGGAACTTTTGGAAAGAATGAACAAATCAAGTGAAGCTATCAAATAATTTGAAGAACTTATTAGATCACCTAGATCAATAAAAGATACTTCTAGACTAGGATACAACAATCATTTTTCATCTACTAAAGATGGAGTGTCATCCACTAGTAAATTTGGACCCAATTTTCAACCAATTTTGGTCAAATTTTGACCAAGGTTCATCACTATTTTTCTTGCCAAAGTTTAGACCAAATTATAGGTTGGTCAAAATTTTGACGAATAAATTGCAGGTTGGTTAAAATCTCAACGAATGTATTTGTCAAAATTTTGACCAACCTGCAATTTGGTCAAAATTTCGATGAAAAAAATAGCAACGAACCTTGGTCAAAAATTGGGTCCAAATGTACTAGTGATCAAAAAGTGGAGAGCAAAGAAATGCAAAATCCAAAGCCAAGCCTACATGTTATCATTATGGTAAACTTAGATATACAACCAATGTTTGCGCAAGCAAGAATGGTATGCAACATTATAAACCTATGTCTATTGGTAATTGCTTTACTTGCAAGAAGATAGGACACCAAGCACATGAATGCAGATCAAAGACAAGTGACTAGCCCACTGCATCTAGACTTGAAGGACATTGTTATAATTGTCATAAATATGGACATAGAGCTCATGAGTGCAAACCCAAGGCAAAATCTAACTAGACATCTAAAAAATAAAAACAAGCACCAAGAAAAGGAAACTCTCACAATTGGGATTAAAATAAATGGTATAATTGTCACTATTGTGGATCATATGGGCACATTCTAGAGAATTATATTAAGACACATTTAAGAGGAAATTACAAGAAATAGTTGAATGGATAATTAGTTTGTTTTAGTTGTCTTAAAGTTGGACATGTTAGTAGAAATTGTAGAATCAAAGCACCAACACAAAAAAATGGAAATGACAAAGGTAAAGAAAAAGTTGAGGTAAAGAAAACATAGAAAGAAATAGTTGAAGCTGGAAGTAGTGGATCAAGAAAACTTGAGATCACCCAATCTAATGGATCAAGTGATCACACCACAACTAAGAGAAGAAGGTGTCTAGGAACTATATATTTAATGATATATCTTACATTAGTTCCTAACATAGATGTGCTAAAAGCTCCTATTTGCATAAGAAAAGATGCATCAAGAACAAATCTATTGAGAAGAAAGTAAAAAAGAATCATTTACTACATATATTATTGAGCATCAGTGATCCAGTCTGTATTGACTAAGCATTGCAGTATGGATTGAGTGATCAACTGAGTTGGTGTGTTGACCAAATGATTCAATATTTACTGAGTAAGGTAACAACTAAGTGTGTATAAGTAAGAATGAAGATTGAGCCAATTGCCCTACACCTACCAAGTATGAGAACATTTATTGCAAACCTAAAATGGAAAATTGAAGGTATTTATTGAATTCGGGCATACATTTCTATTTACCAAGTGATTTCAAAATTTACAAGTAATTCAAAGTGATTAAGGAAAATTTAGTGATGAAGAAAGTGAATCATAGTGAAGCATTGGAAAATTTGATAAAGTGAGTAAGTGTTACTTTCGGTGTCGAGTTAATTATTTTCTAGAGTTATCATATAAGAATTTGTTTTGAAGAACCCTAAATCATAATGGCATCAACAAGTGATATGTTGAAAGTAAGCAATGCTCAAATTGTAAGGAACAACGAGTATCCCCCACCTACTTTCAATAACAATGTAAATTTTGAAGAGACTGAAGATGATATTGGTGCCTTGTTGTCAATTCCATCTATATATTTTACTATACAGGATGTGAGATCCTATTATACATGTAAAGTAGGAGAAATTGGAGTATTTGAGATTAGAAAAGCCTATGAGAAACTATGCAGCAATGGTGTAATAATGGATTAATACAAGATCATTACTGAGAAAGGGCTTACTCGTGCTCTAGGATTTCCAAAATTCTTTAAGGTTGAATAGATAAAGATTGTCATAATTCATGTTCATGATAGGATGGTTAATGTAGGTATGCTCTTCCTTACCAACTCACAACCAAAAAAAATGCAACAAGATGGAGATAGAGAGATGACAAAAAAAATGCTTCATAAAGCATCCATTAATACTTGAAATCCATTAGAAGAGCTTACAATTCAAGAACTTCTATTTCTCGAACTTCCATTAGAAGAGCTTCCATTCCTTGAACTTCATTACAAATGATAATAAGCCTTGCTTAAATAGGCACTTCTAACCCAAGACATTACAAACACAACCAATGTGGGATAAAAGGTAAATACAACTACCTTTAAATAAATATTAAATTCCCACCCAAATACAACTAAGCACCCAACAAATATTAAATGCATGATTTAAGGAACTTCCACAAACTTCTAAGATGCCACCTACACACTTCGATTAATGGAATGACAACTATTTTTATTATTTTCTATTTATGCCACCCATGCACCTTGAAAATAGAGATTCCTCTTTTCTCCAATTTTCCTATTTTCTATTTTTAATTGTTTTCTTTCCATTTTCGTCACTTTCTCTCTCCTCCATAATTTTTTTTTTTATAAATTTTTTTTTTTTTTTTTTTTTTGCTAATGCATGATGCTCCTGCATCCAACTCCCATGGTAGGAAAAATTTTGTGAATATGGATTTACAAAATGAAGTAGCCACTGTTGACAGATTTTTTTCCTCTTCCTCCAACACATAGCTGGAACAAGTATTCGGTGCCGATATATTTCCTTCTTTCTTCTTTTCCAACACCTAGTCGGAACAACCGTTTGCTGCTGAAAATACTCCTTTGCAATGAACTCTATCCAAGTATAACTCTCATCCTCATCCAATCTTGTTGAATTAATCACACCTATAATAAACCCAGCAACACCATACCAATCTTCCTTTGCATACCACACATGACTAACAAGATCCTCATGCAAACCATCATCAATATCTTTTAAACTCATATCAAAGACAACATCCCATGATTCATAAGAATTTACCTGTTTGACATCTTCATTTTCGCTTGCCTCTTTTATGTCATCAACAATGCACGTAACTACTCCACCTGCTTGATCTCCAACGAAGGCACTATATTCTTCCTCCATTGTTGCAATCTTCAAATCATCTTGATCTATTTTAGGTTCATAAATCTTGTCATCTTGATGCTCTTCCTCTTGTCTTTCATCTTCTTCAACTTTAGGTTCGCAAATGATTTCCTCTTCATCCACTTGCTCATCCACTGGATCATCTTCCTTTTCCACATCCAAAGAATTATCAACATTTCTTTTCTGGTGACATGCTCTTCATTTCTGCAACTCAGCTTCTAATTCATTCACTTGCTTCTGCAAATCAACTAGCAATGATTGTTGATTTCTTGCTCTAAATTTCTCAAGTCGAGGAATCCTCAGAATCCATCCAATCACAAAAGTCATCTTCTTCTTTCTCTTCTCCATAATCAAGTCTTTAGAAGACAAATCTCATGCAACACAAGAACCTTGTGCAAACTGCCTCACAGTCGGCGATCTGTCTACACAATCAAAAACTTCTTGACAAACTTCACCCAACTCAAGGTCCTGGTGCAAACTGCCTCACGTTCGGCGATCTGTTCGCACTCTCAGGAACTCGTGCTCTGATATGCATCAATGGTATGGTTAGAAGGAGGTCAGATCAAAATTAACAAGGTTATAATACGCCGAGTTACTGGATACCCTACTTTGGACAGATCAAAGAGCATAAGGAGTGCAACACAGAATGAGATTTAAAAATATACCAAAGCAAAGTTGAATGGTAGATGGATGTCAATTGATGGGATTCCAAATCTTTTGATTGAATTTGCAGTATGTGTGATAGAACACAAATTCTACCAATCCAACAAATTGAATTGTGTGTCATGCATTGCAATAGACCTAGGCTACAAAATTGTTAAAAAGGATCATACTTATGACCTCGTCGAGCTACAACTACAACAATTGACAAAGAATGTGGGAAAGATCAGAAAAGAAAAGAAAAAATTGTGTAAGTTTGGATCTTTGTTAGTCTTTGTATTCTTTTATGTACAAAATTATTTTCCTATAGTTGGTACTATAGTGTGGGATAGGCACAAGACAACTATGGGACAAATAAATGAATTGATAAGTCAGTTGGGAATTTTTTTTTTAAGTAATCAGGGATAACTACTTTGAAGAATTTGAAAGCAAGATGAAAAATCAAATGAGGGTTCCTAGATTTGTCGTAGATAGATATTTTGATGAGATATGTTTCATGGTAGACAAATATTTTTTTATGCACAAGAAATGTTACCAAGAATTGCATGGAAGACATATGCCTTATGAAGTTAATGGTGATAGAGTCACAATAGTGGTGATTTCACTCTTATCAGAAGATGTTGATGTAAATGTCAAGCCATTTGACACATATGAAATAGTGAAGAATTAGATGGATGTGGAGTCTAGTGATCCCAAGATAGAAAAGAAAAGAAAGAAGAAAAGTCTTGAGGACAAGGTAGATGAAGAAGAAGGATAAAAAACAACTAAAGCAAAGGAAGGAAAAATCAAAGAGCTAGGTGTTGCCAAGCCTAAGGAAACCAAGTAAAAGAAAGTGATAATTGTAGATCCCAAAGTTAAAGGTGATCTCATAAAAGGTGTACAGAAGGTTGGTACACTGCAACAACCTAAAAGGAAAGTTATAACAAGATCAAAGACAACCTAGCCTCTAGCTGTTAAAACAAAAGGAAGTCAAGTGAAGAGAAAATATGTTAGTTCACCTAAGGAGAACATTCCTAAAAGGCCTAAGAGAAATTTGGTTATAGTTGAGGAGGAAGAAGATGATGAAGAGACCGAGTCTAATCATATAAGAAAATTGTAGATTGTGCCAAGGCCACCTCCCTCAATTGTTGATAAGGTATATCAAGAAATAACTGAACTTACAAGCTTGACATGATTCAAAGATATTTATTTTGATTCCCTAAATAAAGAAGATCAAGAAAAACTTTTAAAAACTTTGATAGGAATGATGAAACAATTTAAGACTACACCTATATAGATGGGAAAAGACATTTCCAAAAAATTGTATAATAAGGTTAATGCTAAGTGGAAGAGGGCATTGTCTACTAAGAGGTAGATAAAGGAGACCACCTTAGCAAAGACAATGCTAGATTTAGGGAAGATACATATGTCTATTTCCCTAAAAGATTTTGTAAAGAAATTCATGCCAAAAGAAAAGGCATATAAAATTTTGATGAATAAAGCTCATGAGGTTGAGCAAGAGAGTATCACTGTATGGAGAGAAACATTTAATTTGCTTAATCCATCAGTTAATAAAGAAGATGAAGAAGAAGAGGAAAGAGATGGAGAATTCAAAGTAGAAGAGGATGAAGCACAAGAAGTTGCAAAAATTGTAGAAGAACTAAGGAAACTTGTGGAAGGATGTGAACAACAAGATGTTTTCACCTTTGAAGACATTCTTGATTCATCACCACATGATCAGAATGTACTAACAAAATCATACCTGAAAAATGTTGAGCCTAACACATCTCTACCCAACACCAATCCAATATTTTTACAAGTCATCGATTATCCAAGGATTGAGAGTGCTAAGAATAATAGTTCTAAGGTTACACCAATTACTAAAGATACAAGTTTCAAGCAATAAGGAAAATCTATAATTGTGATTCCACAATTCACTTGTATGCCTATATTGCAAACAAAGATGAAGATTGCAGAGGTCAAACAACTTGAGTTGGTCGAAGAGCATGAGAAATTAAAAGAGAAATAAATTGCACAAGCTCTTATATAATTATCAAGTGCATAGCCATCAAAACCAACATGTACTTAACAGGAGCTATATCATGTATCTAGATTGTTTAAGAAGGGTAAACAATTGCAGTTATCACTTCCAAGTGATACAACCCCATGATCTTAGATTATGAATCATTCAAAAGAGATGGAAAATGTGTCAATAAGTCTAGATGAGGTAATTACTTTACCCATGTATGAATTAAACAATTTGGTGTTGGAGCAAATGTAGGAGCTACAAACTTTGTTGAGTTGCAAGGAAAAGAAAGAACAACTAAGGAAATAACATAAAAAGAAACAAGTATTACATACTATTAAAGATATTTTTGTAGATGCATCTAGAATAACTGATTTGAAAAATCAACATCAAATTTTGGATCAATTAGTGTACATAATTGATAAAGTACAATTAGATGATATAGAGACCAATGATAAATTGATGTAATAGTCTAAAATAAATTTTGAGCACAAACTATTAGAGAAAATCTCTCAAGAACTTGTACATAGACAAGAAAAGTTTTCTAAATTAGTCATACAACTAGAAATTTTTTTGAATACTATTCATACTTTGCATATGAAGCTATGTGATGTTAAGTTCTTCACATTGGAGAATCAATTATCCATTGATATAATGCACACTAACATGAGGGCATGTATAGTTTCATTGAGAAAGAATGCAACTTTGAGCTCACCCTTGTACGATAAGATAACATTTGGGCAAAAAAGGTTATCCGAGCTCACAACTCAAGTTAGTGACATGAGGAATAAACTAATATTAATTCAATTCTAGTTGTTACCACATTTGGAAATTATTCAGAAGCAAGTGCCTATGGTGCAGACTATCATGAAGAGAGATACACATTTTTCAAACATTGAGAGCCTAATTGATCTAGTTGTCAAGTTAGAAATTCAAATTCAAGTTTTGGAGAAAGTAAAGGAGCAATGGAATAAAGGATTTTTAGAGATTTTAGCAAATCATGAGAATCTTTCTTAGAAATATAAGTTAACCCTAGCAAAACCCCATACCATAAGTTTCAAAAACAAGGGGGAAATGAAAGAAGAACTATAACAAAGCAAAATTAGTCTTGAATCAAAGGGGAAATGAAATGAAATTAGAAATCAAAGTCAAATACATCAGATGGAACAACATCAATAAATTCAAATTGCAGATACATATTATAGTCTTAGGGGGAGCATTATTGTAAGGACTAATTATTCATGACAAAGTGTTTTTGTTGCTAATGTCAAAGAGGGGGATTATTGATCTTTATGCCTAAGTTTCCTATTAGTGTCCAAACACACTTAGTCATTTACTAGGCAAGGATGGAAGGTCATCATTCCGATCAAGTTATCTCGTAAAGGTTGAGCATATGAGGACTTGTTTATTTTGCAATACATGTCAAGCAAGTTTGAGATTGCCGAGCATACATAGTATGACCAAGTAAATGGAAAGATATTTTTTGTTGAGAAAACATAAAAGATCAAGCATGTAGAAGCCGAGTTCCATCATGAATGTTAATAATGACCGAGCGTCATAACATTCAGATGTTGAGCAAACCAGTTTTGTCATATGAGTTTGTAATCACGCAAACACCTATGTAAACTATTTTTGACCGACTTCTATATGTATTTAATGATTGTAGAGACAATTAAGATGGATTTTTACTCATCTTTACATAAGGTAATGATACTAAGGAAAGCAAAACAACCACTCAAAAAATCAGAAGGGACACAACAAAAGAGATGAATTATGAACCATTGTTATGATCCAAAACTTTTGAAGATTGTCTATTTAAAGAGGATTCTAACCTTAGGAATCATGTGGTATGGTATGGAAGAGTGAAAGAAAATGCACAAGTGAAGGATCAAACAAGGATAAAATAGAGCAATAAAGGCTAAGTCTAAAAGGAGATTAGACAGAGAAATCCAAGCAATGAAGGACATAATAGAGAAATCAAATTAAGAGATAAGATTGAGACATTGAATAGAGGAGATCTAGAATTATCTTATAGAGAAAACCAAGAGTCAGGTACCATATCAGTTCTAACAAATTGAGTAAGTGAAAATCTCTTAATCGAGTGATCCTAATAGGTCTATGTAAATCTCCTAACAGATTCCTTACTTGATTGTAACTATAAAATCCTTTAAGAAGGTAAGGCCTAGAAATCTTAATAACTTTTAATAGGGCAGACCCTTCACAGGGTAGATCATCTATTATGATCAAACATTTTAACCTTAACAGGTTAACTTTATTGTTGCAATAATGAAGATTTGTGAGTTTTATCCCCACCCTAATTTTACATTCACATTGATGTGTTTCTGGGTGATAAAATCATTTGTGTTATGCATTGAATCTTTTCATAAATGTGATGTTTTCATTTTAATTCATAATTACAGCTTTGATGTTATATCTAAGATATGGGATGAATTAGGTGTGGAATTAGTAATTTGGTTTTGTAAGTAATAACTTAAGATTCTGATTCACCCCCCCTCTTAGTATCTTGTTTCCTATTAAACCCTCCCAACAAGAACAAGAAGTTGAAACAAGAATTATTAGAGCATTATAAGAGTCAGTTCCAAGCCAAGGTTTGTACTGCCCACCCATAGTGTGATTTTCTGTTATGTTTTTTGAACTCGTTTAGGCTCATTTCATGCATGTGTTAGCTTTAGGGATATTTGATTTACAGTTGTATGACATTATTTCATGACTTGCATTAGGATTAGTGGTGACTACTTAGTTGATTATATCTCACGAGTTATATTTGACGATTATGATTACTTGTGTATTGATGATACTTTAATTATTCCCAAGATGATGTCAAATGATGATTGCTCCCAAGATGATGTCAAATGATGATTATTTTATATCCATGGTGATGAGTTGTTATGTTTGACTATGAAATGATTTGTACTTAAGGTTTATTATGGTACTTATCCCATACTTACATGTGTATGGTGTGTGTTTGTTTTACCATTCTGTCTAACGTGTCTGATGTGGTTAAGGGAGGGAGTCATAGTCACATGTTAGTCAGAATCTAGTAAATGCTCATCTTTTATGCAGGCTGTAGGTACCAAGCATTGACCTCCCTGAATTATCAGGATGAGTGTGTCTTGTCACATTAACTCAATGGTAAGAATGGGAATATCATAATTAGATCTAATCCCAACCATAACCTAAATATGTGTTTTGCAAGGAGGACTTGTATTTGACTAGCTACCCTTTTTTTAACTTGTGAGTCTTTTTGTGCTTATGTTGTTTGGTTTTCACTTCGATCAGTCTTGCTTATGCGTATTATGTGGCTTTGACTTTGTGATTTGCTTGTTAGAGTGCTTACTTATGATTTCTAGATTAATCATTGATATTTGAAATTTTAAGATGTTATTTGATTTTTCAAGGGAAAAATATTAAATAAGATGATATTTAATTTGTTGGTATTATTCGAATATATGCTTAATTTAAAAGATTTAATTTAAAGTTCTAAATTAGAAAACTAAATAAAAGGAATTTTAAATAATAAATTTTTTTAGTATAAATATTTAATTAATATTGATTAAAATTAGAGTTGCATTTAAATAATGAACTCTAATTATCTTTATTGATTAAAATAATATTTTTTTGCTTTTAACATGCTTGCATTAAATAATAAAGTAGAAAAATTTAAATAAAAGATTATTGTAATTAAAAAGTGAGTTAAAATTGTATGAAATGATTAATTAAATAAAATAATTATTATTTTAGCACTTTTAAGGATGAAAACCCTAATAAGATTTGAAGCTCTATATTAGAGGTTTTTGGGTCATTATTTCACACAAGTTTTCAGAGATCAATTTTTTGTGATTTTGGACAAAAACAATTTTGGAAGCTTTGAAGGATTTCACCAGGTTGCTAGATTGTTAGCATCAATGTGAGGTAGGGTATGAAACATGTAATAGTGTATTTCATTTGAAAAGATCTATATGCTTCGTGTCTTCTAGGTTTGAAGCTTAACTGTCATTCTATTTTATTAGCTCATATCTATGCGAACAAAATGAAACCCTTATTTGTGTTTATACAAAAGAATTTTTTAAGAGAATATGTTTTAGATGGGTAAGGTTTTTGATGGAAAATTGTATAGATTAAGTCCACAATTTATTTATTTTTCCCTAATCTTGCTATAAAAAAATAGCTTGTTGGAAAAAGTCATCCTCTAGACTTGTACCTACACAGGTTTCAAAAAAATATGAATTAAAATTTATTTTATGAATAAAAAGTTAAATTTAAAAAAAAAAAAAATAGGAAGGGGGTCATAGATCCCCCCCGCCCCCTTTCTAGCTTGGTCACTTCTAAGTAGTGCATGACTGCAAGGCCTCCCTTTTAGAGAGGGTTGTGGAGAGCCCTTTGGGTTATGACCTATGAGGGCCCCACCCCAATTGGGGTTCAATATTGTTTTTAAAAATTTCTTTAAATTATAATTTAAATTTATTTATACTATTTAATCTTTAAAAAAAATTAATTTTATTTAAATTAACATTAAATTATTATATAACTAACTTAGGTTATTAAATTTTTAAGATATGTTTCTATTTATATTAAATATAATTGGTTTGTTATTTAATTAGAATATGTTTGTTAATATAGTTTATATTGAATATAAACATGTTTTTAAATTGTAAATTTTGTAATTTAATATTATGAAATTTGAGTATTGTTAAATATTAAATGAAAATTTAATAAGTTAAATCTATTGAATAAATGTGATGGCATCGTTGGAACTCAAAACTGAAGCCCTGATTTTGAGTACCATACTAAAAATTAAGCCCTATAAGTGTTAGAATTCTTTTAGAATAACTAAGAGGGGGGGTGAATCAATTATCCAAGGTCCAATAATGTCCAATACAATTTATTTTGTCAAATCCTTAATGGCATATAATTGAAATTATTATGCATGCAATTAAACATTAAACAACCATGAAAAGTAAACATGCATCACCACATAACACAAAGGATTTTGGTGACCCAGAAACCCTCCAGGAATAAGAAGGTAAAACTAGGGTGGGGATGACACCCACAAAATAACTGCGTAATTGATTTCAACCACTTCTGATGGTTTGCCCTGTTAAAAGCTTTACACACTATCAAATGTGACCCTATTAAAGGATTTCTACACCCTGTTAGGAGTGTGCCCTGTTAGAGGACTTAAGAACATTCAACTTAGAATGCCACCCTGTCAAAGGATTTACATAGAGCTATTAGGCCCACCCAAGTCCATGGGATTTACAGTCACCTTCTCAAAAGAATCTTTTATCCCTCTCTAAAGATCTCCTATCCTTCTTATGAGGATCTCTTATCCTTCTCCTGGGGATCTTCTATCCTTTTCCTAAGGCTTATCCACCTAGCTGTTAAGCTAACCTAGCAATGTAGGATTACAATGTCTAATACAATGGTAGGAAAGTATTAGAAAGGTTTTGACTTGATAAAGATTGCAACTCTAACCTTGCAGATTTCAGATCACTCTTCAGTTCTTTTCTTTGCTTTTCTTTTCTTCCTTGCAGTGCTGACAGCTTGTCCACCCTTCAAGATCTGTCTCCTTGAGTTCTTCCACTCGTTATGCCAATGCACTCTATGGTCACTTGATCAACTCAGAGTCTTGATGCTTTGTGCTAACTCCTCACTATGTCCTCTTCTTGATACTTCGCACTAGCCTTCTCTTGGCTTCTTCACACGACCACACTTATGATGAACTCACTCTCTTTGCCCTTTTTTTTTTTGACCTGTGACTCCTTATAAAGAAGTCATGTTCTTCATTTCCCGCTCAAGTCTTCCTGCTCAACAATTTGAGTTGATCTGAGAAAATGATATTGTTTTCCCTCCAAATTGTTTCTTCTAGAAACTTCATCAATATTCTCCTTGAATTGGTTTGCATGGTTTACATAAAATTATGTGACATCTACACATCATCCTTATCATCCAACTAATTCACAAAATTCAATGTAACAAACTTATCGTTACTGATCTGGCGAATCTTTTGACTTAACAAATAATGCAGCAACTCGGCATCATTGGTTTACTGATGCTCGACAACTTCTATGTTACTCGGCTTCTATTACATTTATTGATGCTCGGTTCCTTCTATGTTACTTGGCTTCTACTACATTTATTGATGCTTGGCACTATCTAATTCTGGATTACTCGGCATCCTCTATAGTTTCGGCTTTACTCGGCACTTGAAGCTTTCCTGTATTGCTCTGCTTTTACTATTTTCTTGAATCACTCGGCACCTAAAGAATTTCTCGGCACACACTGAAGTTGAACTTGCTCAGCTTCAACTGAGAATTTTCTCGGCACTAACTAGCTTTCTCGGCTATCACAAATGAACTTAGTTATGCTTTACAAATGGCTTAGTTAAACCTTGCATCTTTGATGTATCTTAGTGTGTCCATTCCCTGTGTTTTAGAGTATGTCATCAATACACTATTTCATCAATGGCTTAGCTGATCCTTATACTTCATTATAACATCATAACTTCAACCTTTCTCTAGGTACTCTAGTTACATCTTATTGATTGCCTCCTCCTTGTCAATCAACCAATTGATAGTATTTGGATCACTTGAGCAATTGTCATTCCTAAAAGTAACAAGTTTGACATCAATGACAAAACAATGATTGAAAACATTCTTTACCAATTCCATTATTCTTCATTCGTGATCTTTTCAATCATTTCCAACAATAAGTGCATTTTAATGCATGATTATCCGGCTGTCCATTTGAGGCCTAAGAGGTGTTTAATATTTCTAACACCTTGCATTCAACATATCCATGCATCCCATGAAGATAAACTATCATTACGAGTCATTATGTGAAGTCTTGTTTTGAGCATTGTTCAAATCTGCATTTTTACAAGTTTCAAACAATGATAGGTAGCTTAGTTTGCATTTCCATATCTTGCACTTGGAAATGTTTCATGACTCACCACTTTGGAAGTGTTTAGTATGCATATCAAAGAACCAATGTTTTAGATTCCAAGTTGTTTTTATATGTTTTGACTAGGTTTTGAATCCCTCAAAGTTAGTTGTTTATGGTTGTCATGTTGATGCTAATTGTTCAGAATTTTGGGAGGCCATGTTTGACCTATTATAACTTTGACCTAATTGACCAAAATGAGAAAATTCTTTTTGCATTGCATTCTAGAGTTCAGAAACTTGTTATGTTTTAGATTTTAGCTTATGATGAATCCATTTGATTAGTTTCCAAATGTGATTCCACATGCAATTTCTAAAGTTTTACTGGTGTCAAGAAGTGCAAATTGATTAGTGCCCCTATTTGGGATGTCATAATTTTGAATTCGTGATAGGTGAGATCAAATGGATTGTACCACTATATTTTACTCTAAAAATTCTTCAAGTATGTTAGTTTGCAAATCTTGATGAATCTGTCTACACACTTTCCCAAATCCATTCCATTTGCGAAAATCATTTTTCTACCATTGTTTCCAGTTCTGCAAATTCAGGTAGCCCACTTTGACCACTTTCTAAATGCACCCAGTTATTCATCATGAACCCTAATTCCAAATTTATATTCTCCTCGTGATAGTGAAAAAGTGCCTCAATTTTCATGTCCTCAAATGTCAGTTTGACCTATTTTCAAAACTAGAACTAAATGCAATTTATGGTTTTCTGACATGTTTTCTTGCAAGAAGTTCTAAGAAGGCAACTTTGACAATCAATATTTTTTGACCCATGTGTTGTCATGACACAAGATCTGACAACATAAGAGAACGTGGAATAGAGAATCAACATGTTAGTTTTAAAGGCCAGGTTAGGTGTTTTGGTCAATTTTTAAAGCCAGTCAAAGGACCCCTTGGCACGAAATTGACAAGTTGTAGAAAGAGATGAAATGAGTTTTAAATGGTGATTCAATGACCCAAATTGAATCTAGTCAATTTGAGGAATTTGATTAGGATTAGGTGATTCCTTGATCAGTTTGAAAGGTTAGTCATTTGAAAATGAATTTTTTTAGCTAAACCCACTTTGGGGCCCAACTAATCTCAATAGATTTGCCGAGTATGGAATGGATTGAATGTGTCAACATGGTTATGATTGATTATATATCCTAGTGTGTACAACTTGTTCTTCAGACTTGAAAGGATTTGTGATTCTTAAACACATTAGCAAATACATGATGAAAATAAACTTGCCATAAAGGCCCCCAGGGTTCACACTTGTTGAGAACTATTTCAATTTTGAATTTTCTAATGAAAAGTAAGTTTGAAATTTTCACCCGAGGGAGTATGTTGGGAGATTTTTTATTAGTAAGGCTTGAATTACTATAGATTTCTCATCCAACTAATCCAAAGGACAAATTGACTAATTAGAGGGACTCCACATCAAAAGGGTAAAGTCAGAAAATGATGAAATTCAAGCAAAGTGGTCAAACAATTTCTTGATGGAGGAAATAGAGAGTTGTGTTTAGTATGGTGAATAACAATATCTTTAAAATGTTGGTATGTCATTCACTGTAAAGGAAAAATGAGTCATCAAGATTTCTCCATGTTTTTTAAGGATGGAATTGTTCAATTTTCCCAACTTATAAGATGCAAAGGGATCCCATGCAAATATATGCCTAGAAGTGAATGCTAGCATGGTGTGATTGTGTTCTTTGGAAAATGGTGTAGGCATGTCACACAAGCCTCATATATCGTGTGCTAGGATTAACCTTAGACATAAATAACAATTACATGCAAATATAACCAATATCAAAAAATAATAGATCACACATAAGAGAACACAAGACACCAAGATTTAATGTGGTTCACCCAATCCCTAGGCTACATCCACCAACAACATGTCCAATATTATTATGATCTAGTGATTACAACCTAATTACAATCTGCAATCCCTTACAGCTCAATACTGCTACAAGAAGTAATTTTCACATCACACATAATGAAAATCCCTAACCCTAAGCCTTTTTATACAAGCTTTTTGCCACTTACAAAATTAGGGCTACAATAATAGAAATTTAGTGGCCAATGCCTTTTACAATATAAGGTCATTTTTTGCTTTGAGGTGCTACCCCCAAAAACCCTTGTGGTGGTGTTACTCCTCGACCCCACACTGTACTGCAATAGGGAGTGCACCTGAGGTGCTACCCCAGGACCCCGCAAGGGTGCTGCCCCTTGACCTTGTCTTGGGGGTGTTGCCCCCAAAGCCCCTTAGAAATAATATGGGTAGAAAATTGCATCAAATAAACCTCTGAATCTAATTAGACTCCACATCGCAACATTGTGTTTGTTCACCGCAACTTGTAATAAGTGACTACAAAAATGTTAGTCAAACATTTGGATTGGATCCTTACTCCCTTACCAAGCTAGCAGCTCCTTGTCCATAGGTTCTGGATTCAAAGGATCATGCTTATAGATATTTGAGATAGCCTGAAGAGGATTTGCATGACTCGCAACAGACAGGGGAGAGAATCAATGTGTTTTCACTAGCTAAAGTCTTAAAGTTCAAATACAATTTTGTCTTCATTAGAAAGTCGATTTCATAACTTGGAAGGTGGAGAAGATCACAGAGAGAGTTGGATCAAAGAAGCCATGGCAAACATCTTCCTTGCTTTATGCTAAAGACTCAAATAAATAAATGGGGATGTAAAACAACTCAATATGGAGGAGAGCACAGGCCACGATGGGGAGAGGAGTGTTACAAGGCATGATTAGGACTGCAGTCCATGATGGCAAAAGAGATACCCCATTTGCATGTTGCACAGGTAAAACAACCTCATGCAGGTAGCACAAGAAATAATTGAAGAAGGCACAAGCCATATAGAAGTCTTGAATAGTGGTAGAAAAGGAGGAAGTAGCTTTTAAGAAAATACAGTTTGATCACAAGGAAAATGGTTGAAAGATTGTGAAGGTGAAACGTTACTTTAAGTGCATGGAGCATGTACTCAAGAGGAGTATTGGGATGAACAATTGAAGGTAATTCAATCTGACTTAGATAAAAACAAGCTAAGTTTTTTAGAATTTGCCTCTATTGTGGAACACATTGTAGATCTTACAAAAGCACTAGTAGAGTTTGCTAATGAAGGTAAAGCTTTAACGATGGATGATGACTCCATATTGCTACAAACAAACTATGAACTATATGTTAGAAACCATGCTTTGCTAGAAAGAGAATTGCAGCTTCAACATATCCAGGAGAAATCAATGGAAGATATGAGGAAATGGGAGCGATTAGAAGCTGAGCTTGGATCCATGAAAGAATGTCTCACGCAAAAGGAAAAAGAACTCTTAGAGGCTCGTATGAGGAGATGCAAGGAACTGAATGCAAAAGGCAGCAGGGAAATTTCTTTGGGTAAAGTTTTTTAAGACCCCTCTTCAGCACACAGAACAGGCCATCTAAGTGATCACAGAGTTCAGCTTCAAAACAATTTTTCAATGTAAATTGTCTCAGATGCTCACTAGTTGCATCTATTAAACCATCTTTCTTAGCAGTGTGTACATTTGAGTCATCAACGGATATTGTAAGATGTGTGGTTTTCATTTGTGAAAAGGAGAAGTATGTTTTGCATTTTATCCCACATTCATAAAATAGGAGAATCTTTTATTCTTTAAAAACCTTTCCACTCATATCATTTAATGTCTTACAGATGTGGGCTCTTGGAAAGCCACAAGACTCATATAGTGGGCCCTTGCTAGTTGGAGGATGTAACAAAATTTTGAACAACCTAACAAATCGTGCAACAATGATGTGGCAACTCAACGAATTGAAAGTGGACACATGGTGCTTGATAGGACCGCTACACATGATAGAGGTTTCTAAGCCTGGCATGCTTCCCAAGGTGTTGATGTGGCAAGCTCAAATAGGTGTCACAATGTCACTATGTCGCTAGTGATGTGGCGAACCTTAGATCCTATAGCGACATAGCGACAAGCCCCCATGTGGCGGGGCTAGTGATGTGGCACATATTACGAGGCAAATGACTAGACAGTGATGTGGACGGAGGTGCCACGTATTGTGACGTTGCTATGTCGCGATGATGTGGTAACCATGTTGACATGGAGAGCGATATGGCAACCAAATTATAGGTTTTCGCATGGCAGCAAGCCAAGAAAGACATGGCAGAATGAGGACTAATCAAGTGGTGCCATGTGGCAGAAGTACTGATAGAACAGGTGACAAGGAAGGAGATGGACAAATCATGATGTGACATGTGTCGAGCTTCCACCACTTTCCATATAGGTCAAATTAGGTTTGATTGAGCTCGACATGTGTCACATCATGATTTGTCCATCTCCTTCCCTGTCACCTGTTCTATCAATACTTCTGCCACACAAGTGCCACATGGCACCACCTGATTAGTCTTATATATATATATATATATATATATATATTTCTCGTTCTGAAATCTTGTATAAAGGGTTGAAATAATGTATAAACGGTTTTAAATAAACTTGAAGTTTTAATCTAAAGTCTGTACTTTAGGATAAAATTAAATACTTGAAATAAAGTGTAGACCTGTCTACCAGGGACCTAATTTTCAAGTGAAGATTCTAGGCATCTTCAATCTGTTGATATAGCACTATCATATATCCTCAGAACCAAGAGGAAGTGAATTTTCCATATTTGAGGTTTTTCTTTGCATAGGAAGCCACTTGCTTGATCAATTCAAGGTTTTGTCTCTGGTATCCCTTTTTTAGTCTCATTCAGGGATAGCAGTTCAGATTTAAATTTTGGCAAGATAGTGAACTAGGTAAATCCCAGAGGTAGTAGGGATTCAATTGAGAATAGAGTTGCTCGTGTCGAAGTCAGTTTAGTGGATGGATTATCAGCATTTTAGATGCATATGTGATGTTTTTTCAAGGATAGGGTTTCTCATCATTAAGGAAGAGATATTTCAAGTTTGTTACAAACAATGATGAGAATCATATCAGATTTTGGTTGTAGAAAGATGAGAGATGCATTGCAATAGTAGCGAATGAAGATTCGAGTGGACACATGTCGCTTCGAGATTAGATCTAGGATTATATTCATTTCTATATCTTTCTCTTTCTCATCCATTGCAAGGGTTGGAAATTTTCACTGTAAGACTATAGGTTCCAATTTTGATGTTTTTCCACTACTATGATACCATTTTCTCCAACATTTTCTCTTGTAATGAACAACAAGTAATAAGAATATAGATAGATTTGATCTATTAGGTAGTTTTATGATTTAATTTCATACATCTTAGTGTATTTGTTTCGAGGAAACAAACAAAAGTGTAGCAACAAGTTAATCTTCTATCTAAATTTTGTCTCCTATTCATGCTATTTGTAATCTTCTGTGATATATGTACAAGGTGCATATTGTCTAGTCGCAACCTATTTTAGATTGTATATGTTGATATTGTTTGCTTGTGATTTAAGGAGTCATGTAAATTGCTTATTTTATCATCTTAGGGTTGCATATTTCATGAAGGGATAGGTTGAGTATGAGATTCAAAAAGATGCAGATATCTGATTCACAAGGTGGATGGATAGATTAGAAAGTCTTGATGTATGGGATATGTCAATGACTTTCAGGGATGTGTGTTAAGGGTTTATGGGATTGCCCAGTAGATAAGGCATTGATCAGCTATATGACCAAAGTGTTATCTTGTTCATGTCTTGGTTTTGTTGAAATCAACATCATTAATGAAATGTTGTTTCCCTTTAATGTTGAAGAAACTAAAAATGATGCCCTCACTTAGCTTATCAATTTCCTAGGTCATGTTATTAGTTATTTCATGTCTATGATCTTTGTATAAGTATAGAAGATATAAGGGTTCTAATCTTCTTTGTTTTAGATTTAGTTGTGTATTTTGTTTGGAAAACTGGTAACATATGAAGAATCTAATAGGTCCATCCCCCTAGGTTTTGTAGAGCCTAAAGTAGAAGAAAAGGTCTAGCCTTATAGTTGTCTTGGTGTATGAAAGGATATGTTGCAGATGGAAGTAGTTGCCCCTAGATGTATTATGTTCTCATTGAGGTAATTTGAAACCGTTAAGTTTCAAAACACTAACATGCATTATGGGCATATAACATTCGTTTTGTTGGTTTACACATTTAGCCTGGGGATATTTAGGATCTCAAAAAAAATGTATTATATGACACCTTACAATACACCCTTGTGGTCAAACTAGTCTCTTGGAAATAAATGTTTTTTTTACCACGTGATTTGGATATCTATGTTTCTCCTTGTATTTTAATTAAAGTTTTATGTTGTCCTTTTTGTGATGATTATTCTGTGAGATGCTTAGTTGGCCAACAAGGCTGGACACTAGAATCTTTTTGTGATTTCTTCTACAAATTTATCTTTTCTAATGAGCTTTGTGATTAGAATTGAAAGTTGCATTTATGATATTTATTTTGTGGAGTATTTATGGTTACTTGGGTTTTGAGAACCAACTGTTCATGTTCCCTATCATGGAACCGAATTTGATCTTTATTGCCTTTGTGGTAAGGGACACAATTGTGGTTTGTGATTTTTTGGGAAGGTAGTCTAGGTGCATTCTAATGGGAGCTAGAGCCCAAAGTGGCTGCTAGGGTAACTCATTGTAAGTTGTGTAACAAGTGATAACATAGTAATTAAAATATCTTCCCTAGCCCTTTCCTTGAGATAAATTAAAAAGACAACTTAGAGATTTTGCCTCACTCATGCCTTAAGTTCTTGTATAGGCTAGGAATGAGAATGGGATGATACCTTGAGAGGTATGACTAGTTTTCCTCATCTTTACAAGAGGGTATTCTAGTTCCACGTAGAGTCACTAGGGGGTCGGGGTCCTCAGAGACTACTAGGGTAACCTTTGAGTTGGCTCGTGTAATGACACTCCCTAGAATATAGCTTGAGTCTCCTCTGTAGATTTTGTATTTATCTCTAGTGGTGTTTTCATTGTGTATTCATTGGTGGTGTTTTTTAACTGTTGGTGTATTTATTGTTGATGATTTACTTCCATTGATGTTAGTTGGTGTTCTGTTGGTTATTGTGCTTTTGACATGTGGCTTTTGACTTGAAGTGATTATCTTTCATTGACTTCTCTCTTGATTTTTGACACTTTATTTATACTTAATATATGTATGTTGACTTGCTATGTGGGGTTGTAGATTTAGTGTCTTTTTTATTTTGATTATCTTTCTTCTTCAGTAGTGTGTGTTACCCTTGAGGTAGAATTGGTTATCAGGATTCCTTACCTAGGATTCTTTTATGGTTTGATTATCTATATGCGGATAGCAATATCACAATTTGACTCAATGACTCAAAATCACACAGTTAAATCCTGATAGCAATATCACAATCTGACTTGCCGTGGAAATTATCTCCTACTTATCAATTGATCTGAATGGTTCATAAGGCACTTTGGTGAAGGTTTTGCAAATGGGGTTGCAAGCTTTAGGTTTAACCATGGAGGAAACTCCGTAGTTAAGTGCGCTCAGACTGGAGTAGTACTAGGATGGGTGACCTCCCGGGAAGTCCCAGTGCTTCGCCCCTGTGAGCATCACCTAGATCCAATGAGTGCTAAGTGTTCCATTTATTCTCATGAGAGATGGATTCATGTTGAATCACTACTCATGAAACATGGGTCAATGAGTTTGACTCAAAATCACACAGTTAAATCTTGATAGCAATATCACTATAAGTTAAAAATATTGAAAAAAAACAATTTTAAAGCAATAGATTTCAAAACTGCACTTTAAAAATTGGAAAAAAATCCTTATAAATGGAGAGTTGCATGTGGTCCCTCTAAACATTTTTAGATTAATTTTCATCATTGACGATATTTTGAATAAAAATAATATGTTAAAAATTTAATAAGAATTTATGATTGATCAAAATTAACACCTATAAAATCTACGGTTTTCAAATTTCTTTAATGTCCGCGTTCAAGGTTATGAGAAATAAGACACGGACTGTCAATTTCTAGGCCCTTAGGTGTAGGTTAATATAAGCAGCAGAACTCAACAGCAGGCTGGAAAGCCCGATTACAAAGAGAGCCATTAATAAAGGATTTGATATCAATTTCCAAGAATTTGAAATTTACATTAATTTTTAAATCATTCAATTTGTTTAAAGGGTTGTGATCAAATGATATGAAAGGTGGAACCCTAAACAACGTCTCTTGATCTTTCTGTTGGGTGGGAAGTCTAACAGTCTTGGCCCGTTCAAACTTCCTCGTCTCTCCGTTCTCTTCATTTCCTTTGGGGGCTTCAAATTATGCGCATAATGTATTATGCTAAATGTGTTTGGCGTTTTGAGTATATTATTCTTCCACAACTATTGTTTGTTTAGAAATTTGAATTTATCAGAGCCAAGAAAGAGCGGAAAGGAAAATTGTGAAGAAAGTCAGGAAAGATGGAAGATGCAGATGAATGGAGAATTAAGAAATTCTCTGGACAAAACTTTAGAATGTGGAAATTGCGAATGGAAGCATTGCTAATTCAGAGAGATCTCTCAATCGCGCTGGAAGGCAAATCAAAGAAACCAACTGCAATGACTGATGAAGAGTGGGAGAAATTAGACCGGAAGGCAGTGGCAACGATTAGGCTATCTCTACCGAATAATATGTTATTTAATGTTGCATTAGAAACAACAGCTAAAGGATTGTGGGAAAAGTTGTCTGATATGTATGCGATGACTTCTGTATCAAATAAAGTTTTTTTCATGAAGAAATTGTATAATTTGAAGATGAAGGAAGAAAGTAATATGTCAAACCACTTGAATGAATTTAACACATTGATCAACCAAATAATTTCTGTGAACATAAACCTAGACGATGAAATCAAAGCCATTTCTTTACTGTGCTCTCTACCCCATTCCTGGGAAGGAGTTGTGATGGCTATCAGCAACTCGGTGTACGGCAAGAAGGGAAGTGTATTAAAATTTGATGATGTTGTCAGGACTCTTTTGGTTGAGGATATGAGAAGGAAGAATCAAGGAACTTCTTCAGGAGACACTTTGATGAATAGAAACAGGGGCAGATCACAAGAACGAGGAAGATATAACTATAGAGGAAGATCAAAGTCTACCAAGAGATCGAAGTCAAGAGGCAGAAATAGTAGTTGTTGGTATTGTGGCAAGCATGGGCACATAAAAAGAGATTGTTGGTCTTTTAACAAAGCTTCAAATCAGCCAAAATGAAATGAAAAGGATGCCCTTGTTTTGTCCATTGGAGAAGCTACTGCAAATGCTTTGGTGTTGGATTTTGGTGTCTCTTTTCATGCCACGTCATACTAAGAGTTAAACAAAAAAAAATACGAAGAGGACAATTTTGGTAAGGTTTATCTTGGTGGCAATGAACCCTGTGGTCTTGTGAGCAACGCTGATGATGCTTTATTGAAATTAATGAATATAAATAGTTTGCTGCTGCAAGATGTTAAACACGTGCCTTAACAAGAATTGTTTGATCACTTTCATTAATATTCGACTAGTAATTGTTATATCTGAAATTAATTATATAATGTGTTTCGTAAGGTATTTGAGTGCATTTGGCAAAATACTGACTACTAATGGTTACATCTGAAGCTATTATTTTAAAATATTAATATTTCTAAAATATTAATATCATATTGTTGATAAGAAATTAAATATTACTATAAATTAATTAGGAAATATTTTTTTACAGCAAGTCAAATTGTGATATTGCTATGAGGATTCAACGGTGTAGTTTTTGCGTCAAACTCATTGATTCATGTGTTCATGAGTAGTGGTTCACATGAACCCATCATTCGTGAGAATGAATGGAACAGTTAGCACTCATCGGATCTAGGTGATGCTCATAGAGGTGAAGCACCAGGACTTCTCGAGAGGTCACCCATCCCAATACTACTCCAGCTTGAGCGCGTCTAACAACGAAGTTTCCTCCATGATTAAACCCACTATGCTTGTAACCACATTTTCAAGACCTTCACGAAGTGTTGTGCCTTGTGAACCATTCATTAGAAAGCCCCTTAAGCTCACCAAGTATAGTAGCTGATCCCCTGGTCATCTCTTTGAACATCGCCTAAATCCAATAAATGTTAAGTGTTCCATTTATTATCATGAAAGATGAGTTCATGTGAACCACTGCTTATAAAACATAGATCAATAAGTTTAACTCAAAAACTACACCGTTAAATCCTGATAGCAATATCACAACTACGATAAATTGTTTGAGAAATGGCTATGGAGTCAGCAGAACATACCAGCCCACAGTGTATCTTAAATGTCTAGTTTATATTTATTATTTATACTCATGGATGAGTGCCTTCTGCTGGGCCCATAGATCTCTTGCAAAAATCCTTCAATTTGTCTCCTACACGTACTGAAAATTGTGGATCCTAATGCAAATACTTCAATTAATTAATTAATGCTTTTCTTTTTAGATTTAATTGTGACAGGAATAATATATTGAGTGATAAATCACAAGCCATATATGTGCATTAACTGAATTATCTATCATGCTGATGTCAGTGTAATAAAATTATAAAACACCCAAAAGTTTGATCTGAAAATGCAGACCAGACATGCTTCATCCTCACATTGTTAAATTGTAGACATGCTTTGGAAATTTGATATGTAATTGTTAGTAGGTAAATAATAAATGCTATTTATAATCCACCATAACTCCTCCAAGAACACAGTCCATCAAATATATTAACTTTTTCGCAAGCTTTGCAGTCCAATATATTACAGATTAACTTTGTCTCACATTGCTTAGTCATACAATAGCTTCTAACTCTACTTGCTTGCATATAATATATATGAGAAAAATCTGTGTTCTCTTCCACAATATGTACAAGACAGTTGGATCCTCCCTCCAACTGCACAGCTTTTCTGATCTGCACAAGTGCTTATACAAGGAAAATGAATCCATATTTCCGTGTTTAATTCGGTTGCATATCTCATCATTGTCATCGAGTTTGCTGAATATCTGCTCAAGAATATGCCCATCACTTCATGAGTGATAGTTATTGTGGAAATTGAATATCCATTGTTTTGTTTCAGTTGGCACCTACAATAACTCTGACGAGAAACCAACCAGTCTTAAATCGACCGATTCTTAGTGTTTCTAAAGTGCATAATAATAATTAATATCGTCTAACCATGCTCAACCCCAAGTAGTACTCGGATAGGTGAATCCCTCAAATTCTGTGGTTAACATTTGTGAGCATCACCTGTGATAAACGAATTCATTCCTCACGAAATATGGATTCTTGCAGATGAATAGTTAGGAAATATGAATCAGTGAGATTGATTTGAAATTCGCAATGATGATTTCCCCAAAATGGTATTAGATAATGATTGATTCTGTTCGCATGGCTTACTACATTGTGCAGTTTAGCGTAGTGATTAAATAGGTCTACCTGAGAATCAATTACTAATTCCAGCCAGCAGCCCGCTTCTTACCATGGTTTGTGAAAGTGTGCACAATTCGATTCTATTCCTCAACATTATGCAAAACAAAACTCGTGTCTGGCACATACCCTGCCTCCAGCATCTGATCATGCAAGCTTTTCAGTTTCGCATAGATTTTCTCTGATTCCGGATGTGATCTGTCTCCTTTGAGGAATTGATGGACTTTATTCTTGACTTCAATCCAACTCCATCCGGGAATCTTTTTCAATCCCTTGTCTTTCATCATTATTCTCAATTTCGCTGCATCATCCCACCTACCGGCCCGGGAATATATGTTAGATAGGAGTACATAATATCCGGTATGCTCAGGATCTAACTCAAACACCTGTTTTGCTGCTAATTCTCCTAGCTCTACGTTGCAATGAATTCTGCAAGCACCAAGCAATGCTCCCCATACCCCTGCATCAGCTTTCAATGGCATATTTTGTATAAAGCGAAATGCATCATCCAAGAAGCCTGCACGTCCTAGAAGGTCTACCATACATACGAAATGTTCCATCCTGGGCAGGAGATGGTAATCTTGAGTCATGCAATTAAAATACTCATAGCCTTTGTCTACCAGGCCCGCATGGCTGCATGATGATAGAATAGTGATGAATGTAATGTGATCTGGCAAAATACCGCTGTGCTGCATTCGGTGAAAGAGTGTTAGAGCTTCCTGAGCATATCCATGCATTCCATATGCTGCTATCATGATGTTCCATACAACTGTATCTGTTAGAGACATTCTGTCAAACACCTGGCGTGCATAGCTAATGCTACCACATTTGGCATACATATCTATGAGTGCGTGTCCCACAAAAACATCTGAAAGGAATCCCCTTCGATATGAGCAAGCGTGAATCTCTTTACCCTGCTGTAGCGCGGCTAAGAAAGTACACACTGGAAGAATTTCCACTATTGTTACCGAGTCACATTTCCCTTCTGTAAGTTGCAATTCACAAAAGCATTGCCAAGCTTCCTCCATATGTCCATTCTGGGAATATCCCGTGATCATTGCATTCCAGGAAACCACATTTCTGTAAGGCATGCTGCCGAACACCCTCTGTGCTGATTCTATAATCCCGCATTTTGCATACGTGTCGACTAGAGCGCTACCAACGAAAACATCTAAATCGATTTGATTTCTGACAACATAGTTGTGAATCTCTTTTCCTTGTTTTAGAGCTGTTGACTGAGCACAAGCTGAAAGAACACTTGCAATGGTATCTGAATCAGGTCTTAGTCCTGTAAATAGCATTTCCTGAAAGCATTTCAAAGCCTTCTTGGGATGCTTGCACTGTTCAAACCCTGCAACAATGCCACTCCACATGACTAGATCTTTCTTATCAATGCCATTAAACACATTGAATGCCTCTTCTATACGGTCACATTTAGCGTACATAGTTACAAGGGCACTCCCAACATGAACATTGACCTCAAACCCGTTTCTTCTTATGTAGTTATGGATTTCTTTCCCTTGGAACAAGGCTCCTAAGTGGGCACATGCAGTCAGAACACTCGACACAGTAATTGAATCAAATTTCAAGCATAGATTCTTCATTTTAGCAGATAGATTCAAGGCCTCATTAAAGCATCCATTCTGGACATATCCTGTAATCATTGAATTCCATAAACCGACTTCTTCTGAAGACATGTTGTCAAACACTTTGAATGCATCTTCCACACAGTTACATTTTGAATACATACTTACAAGAGCACTTCCCACAGAAACATCTGATTCAAATCCTCTTTTTATTATATATGAATGGATTTCTCTGCCTGATTTGAGAGCGTCTACATGGGAAGAAGCCAAGAGTACGGTTGAAATGGTAGCCAAATTAGGTTTCATTCTGCAACACTCCAACTTCCCGAAGAGCTCCATGCTTTCGGAAAGATTTCCATTCCGAGCATACCCTGCAATCATAGCATTCCACGATATAAGACTTCGCTGAGGCATGTCGTCAAACACCTGGCGTGCACTCTCAACATTCCCACATTTTCCGTATGCATCTACCAGAGCAGTCCCTACAAATACATCCGACTCAAATCCTCTTCTAAGTACAAAAGCATGGGTTTCCTTGGTTTGTTCCAGAGCTCCCATCTGAGCAACTGCTGAGAGAATGGTAGCCGCTGTAAAAGGGTCAGGCAATCCACCTACCAATTGCATCTCACCAAATACCTTCAAGGCTTCGCAGCATTGCTCGTTTCGAACATATCCAGCAATCATAGCATTCCAGGCAACAACGTGTCTTTCAGACATTTTGTCAAATACATCGCGTGCATCCTCCAAACAACCACATTTTGCATACATAGTGACAAGAGCACTGCAAACGAATATATCAGATTCGAATCCACCTCTCATAACATCTTCTTGAATTAATCTGCCTTGTTGCAGAGCTGACAAAGCAGCGCATGCTTTGAGAACGCAGGGGAATGTGAATTTGTTTGGCTGCAAACCCCTCTCTCCCATCAAGTAATAATGGTTAAGTACTTCTTTGTAATAACCATTGTTGGCATATGCCCTGAGCATTATATTCCATATGGATGTATCTGGGTTCTCTATTTTATCCAAAAACAGGTGAGCGTTCTCTAGACTGCCGTGTAGGATGGACATGTTCAACAGTTTGGTATTTGAAAATGTATTGTCTTTGTATCCATTTATGATAAGCTGGGTATGAGTTTGTTTCAATTGTTTGAGGTCGGTACATATTTGCAGGTAAGAAATGTAGGATTCGAAATTTCTTTGAATAAAACTTTGTGCAGTATTTGGCATATCATTGTAATTGAATGGGAGGATAGCTGTCGTAATAGTGGCAATCCGTCCATGAAAAGACTTGCAAGGTTGTCGTAAAGGAATAGACAGGCGCACGATTTGCATTGTAGCAGAGCTCAAGATTACAACACTGACTACAAATTGTCGAAAATATCGATGAGCTGTAAAAACATGTTAAACCCATCAGATGGCTGATGGGATCTGAAGAGTTTTACTTTAAATAATTGTTCATAGATATAAACTGCCGGGGTGATCTTGAATCCTCCACTCTTTTCTTTGTGAAATGTAACTTAGTATATTATTTATTAATAATGACACGAGTTCTCTTAAATCTGTTTAGTAAATTTTACAAATAAGAAATCTTTTAAATAAAAGACATAAGATTAAGTACATATTTTTATATAATATAAATATATTATTTTTTATAATTCTATTTAAAATAAAAGTGTTATATGGTAAGCATGCATATTTTGAGTTTTCTTGCATACGACTCTCTGTCAAAGAGTCTTCCTATTGTGTTCACGACCTGTCAAACCCCATTTAGTATGAGAGTTTTTAGGGCTAGTTTATAATGGCCCCAGTCAGTAGTGACCTAGTTGTTGATATTGGTGCTCATGCTACTACTTCGGAAAGTCATGACGCCTCCATTGAACAAACGTCTTTGCAAATTCGTCTCGAAGGTCTTTCACGAGGTAATCCTGATATTATCCTTCCTCTGCAAGAATTTGATACTACTTGTGATTGGTTAGAACTACATACCTTGATAGGGTATTTTGTGGGTAGGACTCCTCCTAAAGCCATGCTTCGAGAATGAGTTAACAAGAGCTGGACTCCATGCTGTGCAAAACCTTACCAAAGGTTTTTTGGTTTTTGTTTTGCCAACCCATCTCAGGCGGACACAATTTTTAACAATGGCCCTTAGTCAATGTGTTCCTCCCTGCTAGTGTTTCAAAAATGGTCGCAAGACTTCACTATCTCTGACGACAAAAGCTTAGGGTTCCTATGTCGGTTGAGTTTTTGAGTTTACCCTTGTCGTGTTGGCCTTTTATTGAATTCATTGCCAATTTTCTTGGCAAAGTTGTTACTAAGGAACACAATTTATTTTTTAATGCTCATCCTCAGAAATGTGTTTGCGTTGAGGTTGATCTCTTCGAGGATCTCAAGGACTCTGTGGAGATACAAATTGGTTCCCAAACCTTCTCTTAGAAGGTGCTCTATTTGAACCTGCCCAACACCTGTTATAGGTGTCAGTCATCAGGACTTAAGATTAGGGATTTCCCTTTAGCAGTGCCCAGGGTTAAATCCCCACCTAAGGAGACCCCTGCCAAACAAGTTGAAGGAAAACGAAAGGAGGAATGGACTATTGTTGGGTCAAAGGGTAAGACTTTATCGGCTCCTAAACAATCATATGTTGTTGTCGTTTTAGTTTCTCCTATTCCAACATGAGCACAAACTTCAGCCATTATAGGGTTGACGATAGTTTTTCGGGAGTCAAATCTTGTTGTTTCTCATGTTTCAAACCTTGGTAGTTCGCAGGGGATCAAGGCGGTCGCAAGGGCTAGCACTCCCATTGTAGTTTGCACTCTATTTGTTGCATCATCCATTGCAACTCAGAATGTACGGTGTTCTCGCAATCCTCCTAGACGTGCTGAGAAACCAGAGGAGAAATGACAGGCTATCAGTCCAGAAGAGTTTCCTTCTGGCTTCAACCAAGTTTCTACCTTCTTGCAAAATAGCTACTCCTCTCTTGAGGACGAAGAAGACATGGAAGATTTTTCATGAATTTTTTTATCATGGAATGTGGAGGTCTTACAGACCTCTCCAGAAAGTACTATGTTAGGGACACCCATCATAGAATTGGTAATTTAGATTTCCTTTGCATGCAAGAGGTTAAAATTTTTGGTTTTATGCTTTCTTCTACATGTTGCATCATTTGGCCAGATGACATTATATTTTCCTCTCAACATGAAACTAGTAGAGGTGGTGCAGTTACTCTTCTGTCACCTTGTCTTCATTCTACTATTATTTCATATGGTTCTGACCCCATGCACAGAATAATTTGGCTTTTGCATTCTATCTACTATCATTCCTTTGGAGTAGTTAATGTTTATGCTTCCAATGATGTTGTGGAAAGATCTCAATTGTGTTGCTAGATGGTTAACAACTTGCCTCCAGCTACTTGGGTTATGTGTGGCGATTTTAATATGGTTGAACTGGCCCCTGACAAAGATGACATTTTTCCTTTTCACTAGACAGTTGGGGAAATGGAAGCCTAGTACTACATGCATAATAAATTGGGCCTTTATGATCCCAATACTAACCGTTGCCAACATAGTGGGGTTTGACACATTTGATCTAATATTCAAGCTAGCTTTGACCGCATTTTAAAACGTCTCAATCATGTCATGATTATTGCACAATCTTTTTTCTCCTTTTCTAAGGATCTAGAATTACCTATCATTCCTCTATCGGATGCGATGTTATCAAACAACTATCTAGCAAGCTATCAGGATGCAGTTCTTCCTCAATATGTCAGTGTTGATGCATGCTTCTATTATTGCTCATATCCTATGTGTCTGGAATTTTGAGCCAAGTCTACATTCTCAGACATGTTGGATTCAATGGTGGAACGATGTTGTTACCATAATTGCTAGATTTTTGTGCATCTATGGGTGACAATTGGCAGTTTTCAGATGATGGTCTTATGACTCCACTACCAAGGCCCTTAAGAAGGCTTTTGAAGCTCTCACCCATAACCCTTTTGATGTTGATTCACAAATCCAACTTGCAAAGCTTCGTCATGACAAGTAGATTGTGGATAATTATGTTGCTCTAGGGGCCCAAATCAAGCTTGCCTCCATTGGTTGGAGGTTGGTGATAGGGCTTCTAAAGAGTTATTCCATGCTCTTAGAGCTCATCATACCAATTTTGAGATTAAAAAGATTAAACGGGGCAATTTTGTTCTCTCCAGTCTCCCTGACATCCTACAAGCTTTTGTTCACCACTATGAAAATGTTTTTTCTTTGCAGGGAGATTTAGTTGCTCGGGAGGAAGCCCTCAAAAAGTGTATTTCTATTACTCCAAACTGCCTAGTGGTCGAGCAACGTGCTTTCTCTGAGTAGCTTCTCACCATCCAAGAGCTCAAGGAGGCTATCTTTTCCATGGCTAATGACAAATCCCTAGGGTGTGATGGGTTTCCCAATGAATTTTACAAGCACCTCTAGGAGTTTATTGGTCCAGACTTGCACAAACTTTATCTTGAAGCCTATTATTCTAAGAGTCTAGGAGCCATTATCAATAAAGGGAACATCAAATTCATACCTAAAGTTGGCAATCTTTAGGATATTTGTAATTGGTGACTCATCACTTTGCTTAATGTGTCATATAAGATTATTGCTAAGGTAATATCTCTTAAAATTTGTCATCTCTTGCCTTTAATTGTGCGGCCAGAGCAAACTGGCTTTTATTAAGTCTAGGTATATTCTTGACAATATTATTGTTGTCTAGGAAGGCATGGAATGGGCTCACAAATCCAATCAGTAGTCCATGTTTTTGAAAATCTATTTTGCTAAAGCTTATGATCGAATTGAATGGCCCTTCATTTTGGCTATGCTTCAAGCTTTAGGTTTTAGACCCAATTTTCTTCAGTTGTGGAGATGCTTTTTGGAGATTCTAATGCTTGTATTACTACCAATAGCTCTTAATCTAAAGCCTTTGGGCTCTTTTTCTCTATCCAGCACGGTTGCCCTCTTGCTCCAACTTTATATGTTCTTGTTGCTGAAGGGCTTGCTTACTTGCTAGCCCACTCCATTTCCTCTAGTTTTGTTCATGGCATCTCCTTGCCAGATTTCTCATCTCAGTTGGTCAATGGGCACTTTTCTGACAGTTCATTTCTCACTCTTTTGGAGGATGAGGAGAGCATCACTAATGCCTTGTAATGCCTGGACACCTTTTGTTAAGCCTCTAGTTCTACTATTCAATGGCACAAAATGCTCTATTATAGGTAATCTTTTCTTCCAGCTTCGCCATGGCTTGACTAGTTCAAATGGAAATGGGTCACACATAGGGAGATTCTTTGGTTTTTGGGCATTCCATTTTCCTTTCAAGCCTCGCCATTGGATTTGTGGAATGTTGTGCTTGTAAAAATTGAAAAGAAGCTTGACTATTACTTACTAAACCCCTTTCTCTTGCGAGAAAATTCCATATTTGTTCAAAGGTCCTGGCAACTATGCATGTTTATTATTCTTCATGTTGGACTCCTTCCAAAGCTTCTTATCTAAAAATAGAATGATTTCTCTGTGACTTTCTTTGGGCTTCTAGTTCTAACCATCATGGCTTTCATAGAGTGGCCTGGGATTTTTTTTGTCTCACCAAAGAGTCTAGAGGCCTTGGCCTTCTTTCCACACAGAAGCAAGGCCTCACACTTTGTGCCAAGTGGATTATATGTGTCATCACTAGAGATGAAGCTTGGAAAGTTTTGGTTTAGCACTGCACTGCTTCTGGATTTCCTATTAATAGGCCTGCATGGAAGGGGATTGGCTTTCAAAACCTTCTCATCATGCAAGAACCTATGCACATTGAGGAATCTTTTGTTATCAAGAGCATATGGAAAGCTTGGGAAGCTATCCAACCTTGGCTTTGTTGGTCTAGTGATGGGTTTCATGATGGGCTCTCTTTGAATTAACAGAACATTTGATGGTCTCTGATGTTTGTCATCCAAGGTGTTCCTCTAGCCAAGACTCAAAATGCTTGTGCTCCTTGTTTTTTCAAACATAACATCAAGACAACCAAGGACCTCTTTTCCAGGGTATCTATGAGTCTCAAATCTTGGGAAGACATGCAAATCTAGTTTTGTCTTGCCCATTCAGATTGGTAGACTTTTGATTTGTTGCTTTCTACAATTTTAGATCACTTGATTCACAAGGTGGTTAGCCAGCCTATTCAACCTTGGTGGAAAGATTGGAAGTGGTATCCTGCACTCTCTTCACTAGCTACAAATCATGTATGGTGTATCGATGGCTTTCTCCCCATTTATTGATGATGGATACCCTCAACCAACACTGACATCTATAGTCTTCCCTTTCTCAATGGAGAAAGAATTTCAACACTATTTAGAGTGCCATTACTAAGCCTAAGATTGCTAATTTTTCTTAGTGCCTAGTGTTTCAAGGTCTTCCCCTTGGGCCTTGGCTCAAGCATATTGGGGTTCCAGATCCTTGGTGTCCATTATGTGGACAACCAGAGTCTTTTTTGCATAGTTTTTGGTTTTATAGATGTGCCCAAAATTATTGGCACTGGATTCATGATTTCTTTAAGCCATTTCAGTCAGAATTTCCTAGCATGTGGTTTCATTGGGTGACTCCCCCAGGTTCCCTAGGCAGTTTACCCAGATCTGGCATACCTTCAGGATGGAGATTTTGTTTACATTGTGGAAAGATAGGAATGTTTTTCTTTTTACTCACAATTTTCTTGACATAAATGTTGCTATGTACACTAAAGCATGCATTTGTAACTATGTTATGATGCAGATTCAAGTCCAAGCCAATAAGGTGGCTCTGGAGGTGGACCACCTTTAGGAGCTACTCAATCATTGGGGTAATGCACCATGTACAATTGCCAGAGTTCCTCCTAACACCTCGATTGATCATACTCTGCCCAGGGGTTGCCATCAAGGGCGCAACTCTTCTTCCTGCCACTGTCACACTCCATGCTCGTAGGCTTTTCGCCACCGCTCTCCTAGTGGTAGCGATTGGTAGTTAATGATGCTACTCAACTTCTTTGCCTCACCATGGCTCAAGTTAGTCCCAGGGTTTGGTGGCTTCCTCTCTTGGTGCTCCTCATGTTGCTTCTACTAAATGGCCTTTTTTCCTGGAGTTGGCTATTTCACCGCCACGGGCAGATACTAAAGATGAAGACTAGGCCCTTGAAGATGTTGCTGATGGTTGGGTTGTTCCCAGTCTACCTACCAATCCTAGGGATGACTAGAGTTTTTATAATCACGATGAACCACCCCCATTAGTTGGCACTACTTTGGCAGCCTATAGGGTTGCTTCAACTTTTTTTTAATGAATAGTTGTCGATTTCGACTTCGGTTGTGTGAACTCTTGTGGGGTGATCTTGTACCCCCCGACCTTTTTTTTGAATTGTAACTCGTACATTATTTATTAATAAAAAAGGACTATTCATCAAAAAAAAGTGTTATATAGTATTAGCGTAAACTTTTAGCTTTCGATAAGGTAAGGTAACAGGTTAACATTTGGTTCAATAATTCACAATGTTGATTTTATAGTTTAATCCTTCCTTTCGATAAATAACATTGCTTGCTGTGAGTTTTTCTAGTTTCATAAACATTGTTTAAATTGAAGAAGAAAAAAATGTTTGAATCTATGAAAAATAAAGATCATTTTATGACATTTGTAGGAGGTGTCCAACACTTAGTGTGTAGTGTTGGCTCAAATTAGTGTGTAATGTTGACTTAGATTCCATGTGGAAAAAAGTTCTTAATCAACATTTAGATAAACCTTTGACCACTAATAAGACAAGATTAGAAGTTTTCTTTCCATTCAATAATTCCCATTTTTTATCTAATTTTATTGATTGCTTCAGACCATTGTTGCTCTCTTGCCAATTATAAGAGAAATGAAGAGGAAGAATAAGTAATATATTCTCTATGTGCTCATAGCTTTCACATTTTGCATTCATTTTTTACTAAAGCATTTATATCTATAATACTAGACAAATCCTCATCATGTTGTACTTTAATGGATGCCTATAAATTTGCTCCATTACTCTCATTTTCACATATGTAAGGCAAAATGACAAAGATTAAGAACATTTTCTACATGCTTACCATTGCAATTGTTTGAAATTTTCAAGATTTCTTTTAAATTTCATTTTGCAAATAACACATTAGGGGAAATGACCCAATTGCCACCCATGTATGCATGACCACCACGATTCCCATTACCTTACTTCCTAGTAACCACCCTAAAAAACCCTTGGTACCTACCAACAAACATGCCAAAAGAAATCAACATGAACACCAATACCCATTACCTTTTACATGAATACATACTCACAAAAGATGGGCAGTTATTGGTACAAACATGTTTACAATTGGCACATCATTGCACAAAAAAGGTGTCATTTGAATTAATAAAAAACATAATGTTGCACATAAGTGCATATTTACATGGTTGGTTTCAAAATACAAACTGATTGTATTTAGGTTCACTTTGGATTACATTTAAGTGCACACATGCATGGTTATAGGTACATTACAAAGTATTTTACTTTAAAAAATGCATAGCTATTGGTCCATACCTAGTTATTTGGTATTCCCTTCTATACATGGACTGAAAACAAATGTGACAACTTATTGCATTTGATCCAAGTTCAATTGGTACCTGCATGAACAACTAATGGTGTGACATTCACCAATTGAATTAAATTAAATTGGATGAAAACACAACAAATGAAATTAACTTAACAGATGGATGGACCTAAAAGCACAAACCTGTGTCACCCTTTTACAAAAGAAAAGGCTAACAAAAGTATCATTGTTCACTTTCAAAGATATAAAACTGGTCTTATTATTTAGAATTTGAAAATGAAATAAACTAATGAAATGTGTAGAAATAGACGAAGTTTAGGATTATAATTTTTAATAATTATTTGGAATAAGAAACGATATATTTTCCTTTTTTTTAATGACAAATTTTTAATTGCTGAAAAATGCTGGAAATCAAGGGTCTAGTTCCCACTACAAAACTACATGGAAATAAACTTATTTTAGTTTGATCTTATATTATGTTATAGACAACATATGTAGCTAGAACAATCAAAAATAAAAATTGGCTTTAGACCTATATTTTCTCTTTTATAACGATTCAAAATTCAACCTATTCAAATCGATAGTTTTCATCTCCCATTACACTTTTCAAAATAATTCCATTCCAACCAAAAGAAAACTTATAGATTATGAAAGAGGACTCTCTCTCCTCTAGAACGTCATATAATTTTTAAATTTTATTGATTTGATTTAACATTTATTTTCTTTCTCAAAATTGACATCTTCCAGAGTGTTAAAATACATACTTGTAGATTTGTATAATTACAAAATACTATATCTAATTAAAAAGCTATGAACTCTATATGTGAATATTCTTGACTTTGAGCTCTATAAAATGGTGTTTATATGTTATTAAAAAAAATCATAAAAAATACTAAGAGTTATTGAAACGTTAGTTTTCTAAAATAATTATATTTCTATAGTAATTGGATACTAACTAGTATAAAACATGCATTTAATAGGCATTTCTAATTGGAAAAGTGTGAGACCATATATAACTTAGCTATAATAAATTTATCAAGATCATATATTTGAATAAAATTGAGGTTTAGATAGAAATACTCAAATTCAGTCATTCTGCTAAGTTGGCCTAAAAGGTGACATAGCTTTGTACTTTTACCCATATGCAAAAAAAAGGCACAAATAATATAGATTTGAATGCAAGAAGCCATCGCATGAAGTGAACATTAAATACAATTCATTGTATGAAACAACCAATCACTTCCCACCAATTCAAAATTCAAATTGACAAACCACTCCTTCTATGATATAATTCCTATAAGAACCAATGCCATGTTTATATCTTTTAAAATTCGTTGTCTTAACACTCCCGGTTTATTCTCTGCGCTTGTTCAGGTTGGTAACATACTGCTAATTTCATGTTTATTTACCTTTTTCGTGGTTTGAATGCACTCTAATTACTAGTTGTATTTCTTATGTGAGTGTTTCAAATGCACATATTTTCCCAAATACGTTCTTTTACAGGTCTTAGTGCTTTAAAAAGTTGCATTTTTTTCAATTGTAGTTGTTAAAAAATACATTTATTTTCATTTTTTGTGGTTAAAATGTGCATATTTGTCCTAGTTGTTTATTTCTTTTTTTTTTTTGGTTTAAAAGCACATTTTTCCTAGTTGTGTTACCTATTTAACTAGTTTAGTAACACGTATTATCTTCCTATTTTATTGGTTCAAATGCACATTACATCCCTAGTTTAAGTGGTTCTTATGACCATATTTAACTAATAATGGTTTCTCCTAAATCAAGTTTAATATCTGAATCGTTTGGTTCACCTCTAAGTGTAAACAAAATATTCTATATAGTTGTACTTGTCTTATTGCTTGTAAATAATGCATTTTCACACCCAAATTTAACCAATATGGTTGCTTGAATATCAGTTTTTATATCTAGATTCTATAATATACTACTCTTACTTCTTTAAAAAAAATATTTTTCTCCTATTTTACTGTCTTGGCTGCTTTTAAAAAACATATTTGACCCTATTTATCAATGTTCCACCCTCCTCAATCTCTTTAATTTTTTGCAAATAGGAAGTTTGTACTAATCTATTTGTTAATATTTATGTCATCATTCTCCTAATATTTACATACAAGTATTTCACTTCTGTTTTCACTATACAGTGTTACAATTCTTATGAACGACATAAGGTTTACTAAATTTCTAAGATTATAATCACAAGTATTGGTGTTTTGTTATGGTTTACTACTTGATGTCTTTCTTTTGTCTTGAATACCTATCAATCCTATCTTCATTTGTAACATCTTGTCAATGAATACATTACACATGTATCATATTTTTCCCCTCATTGTCTTCCCATTGTCATGTTCTCAATGAATACCCAACAATCCCCTATTTAATTTTACAATATTGTCAATGAATACATTACACATCTACCATACCAATTTCCTCAATTAAATTTGTAATGTTGTGCACATATACATTACAAAACCAATTTAGGCAACTGCTATCATAGGCATCCAATGTATTCATAAAAAAAATGATGGATAAAGATACTTAATATATCCAAGTAGCAATTTATTTTGTACCAATTAATGTTCACTTTATAATGTGAACCAACCCACTTGGTAGAAAAGGTGGTCATGGAGTGATTTCGATTAAGACACAGTCCCTAGGCAAAATCAAATTGTTGTTATCAAACGTGTCGAAAAGGGTCATAGGTTAACCTATGGCCCCTTTCGATCCATGTGATCAATTAGAATATTCCCCTAGGGGTCCTTGGACCTCTACGGACATATGTTGTCATCAAACATGTTGAAAGGGGTCATAGGTTAACCTATGGACCCTTTTGGCCCATACAATCAATTAGAATATATCCCTAGAGGTTGTAGGACCCTTAGGGACAAATGTGTTGGAATTAAAATAGGAAAGGTAAACTTTTGAAGGGGTGGGGGGTGCAAATTAGTAGTTTAAACTTTGACCAATAAAACATTCACCACACATCCATCTCATACATTCAATAAGTAAATTGAAAGACCATGTTAAACATGTGCATCTAAATCATGAAAACAAGTAAGCATTCACACATATATATGATACCAAATAGGATTACCCATAAACCCTCCAATGAGAAGGTAAAATTGGGGTGGGGATGACACCCACAAATCTTCACTGCTATAGTAATAAAGTATATCCAATGAAGGTTACAATGCTTGATCATGAGACATGAACTACCTTGTGAAAGGTTTTCCTTGTTACAGGCTTACAAAGACTGTTAGGTCTGGCCCTGATAAAGGATTTCAATACCCTGTTAGAAGAGTGCCTTGTTAAAGGAATTTAACTCACAATTAATTTCAATACAGTTTGTTAGGACTACTCTATCAAGAGATTTAACTGTTTCATCTGCTAGAATGACTCAACATTGATCCTACGGTTAGCACTTGGTTGCTTGATGACAGATCACCTCTAAACTAATGTATTCTTGATCCTTCTTGATCATAGGTCTCTCTATTGTATACTATTCCCTTCCTCTATTCTCTTTTAACTGATTCTGCAATACAATTTCACTTCATAATTCCTTAGCCACCATGAATTCTTCATTTGTGCATGCAAATTTCTCTCTTCACTCCTTCCACATACATATGAAGTTTAGGGTTTTTTCCTCCTTAAGAAGACTTAGGTGACTTAGGGTTAGGTATGAATCAACGACTGTGATTCATTCATTTTGCCGCTTAAACCTTCCCTTTACCTGATTTGATGTATGTCCTTCATAGGGATTCTAACTTAAGATTTTTCTTTATCTCCAAAATATCATAATTCAATCTTTAAGTTGGCTAAAAAATGGTTTACATAGTAGTTTGTGCCATTACAAACAACTATGTCAAAATTATGTTACTTGACATCTGAAGTCTTTTGATGCTTGACATATACTATTTTCTCTACTATGACTCAACATCTGAATAACCCGATATGCACTACTTGCTTGGTTCCTGTATCACTTTGCATACACTGTCTACTTGGCACTTGAGTGACTCGGCACATGAGTAGCTCAGCACTCACTATGTACTCAAAATGCTCTATCTTATACATGTTGTGCTCGGCATGTACTACTTGTTCGACATGAACTAAGTAAATGACTTAAGTGTATAGACACTCACTTGTCAAAACCAATCTGAGATAAACAATCTCCCACTTTGACATGAGTGTCAAAAACACTTGGTCATGCATTGATATCTTTATTCTTATGAGAATAACATATCTCTTATTCAACTTTTGTACAAAATTTCAAAATTTTGCAACAACACTTATACCTCAAAATTCGATAATTCCCCTTGAGTTGATAGGTATGTTATGTATTCAAAATTCCATACTCCTACTAAGTAGATATGCCTCAACTGATACTTTTTTACTTCTTTCTCTTCTTTGCTAACTGATACTCTTTGCTTCTTTCTCCTCCTTAGCTAACTCTTATAATCTCCTTAGCTAACTCTTATACTCCCCCTTTTTGACACTGATGTCAATGGGCTATACACTGATAGTGTGTTTGTCCAAGAAAGATTTATAGACTTCTAGTATAATCTTTATTCTTACGAGCATAACATATCTCTTATTTGGCTTTTGTACAAAATTCCAAAATTTTGCAACAACACTTATACCTCAAATTTTGATAATTCCCCTTGAGTTGATAGGTATGTTATTTATTCAAAAAATTTGTGAGACTAATCCAAAATTACATATATCACAAAGAGATTTTGAATAAATGAAGCCATTTTATTGTGTACTTCTTAAGATTCAAAATACATGTTGTGAATATCATGTGGAGTATTCTATGCACCATGAAGTATTACACTCCATCCATTATGCTTTACATACTAATGAAATGTTGGAAATTTGTGGTGTTTCTTGTTTTCCAAAATCATCAAGATCATTACTAGGTCAATTCTTATGTCCTAGAGATGATGGTTGTTTCTTTTATAGAAACAATTGCTTAAATCAGGAGTGCTCACAATGTGGTGGTTTATTTGTGACATGTTTCCATGAGGGGTGCAAAGAAGATATTGGAAAGATGTTAGTTTCAAATAAGGTCTATAAAATAGTGAAATACACATAGACAAATGGAGGTGAAGGATCTAGATGTGAGTTGGTTGCGAAAAAAAAGTGTGTGGCTGATTTTCTTTTAGATTTCAAAGAAAATATTTTTTACAAGTATGCAAGGCATAGTCATAGGTCTCAGTTGTTGGATCAACAATTTAGAATGTGTAAGGACACTTCCCTCATTGGCACTATAATATCAATTGTTGACTTTGCAGAGAACTATACAATACAACGCCAAAATAAGACACAATCAAAATATTACAACTCCATTTAGATTACTATTTTTGTCCACATAACATATAGACATGCCCCTAATAGTGCAAAAGATAATCAAAAGATAATTAGAGAGTACCACTTTTATATGAGCGACAATAGATCTTAGTCTCATGAATTTGTCCAACATTGTTTCGAGAATTATTTTGAGTTCTTGTGACAAACATGATATTACCATGGATAAACATCTCATTTGGTTAGATAATTACATAGGTCAATTTAATAATGCTCGCATGTTTTATTGGTTGTGTAGAATGCATGTAAAGATTGGTCTACCTCATATTTGAAGCTTTTTGGAGCTTGGATATGAGAAAGGGGAGAATGATGGAGCAGGGACATGTGTGAAGAGAGCTCCAGTGAAGGAGAAAATAAAGCTTTCAGCAATATAACTTCTTGATGCTCATACCATAGTTGATTGGTGTACATCTACATTATCACAGGGGGGACTCTTGATTCAGTAGTGCGTAGGTTATTTTGGTTGGTTAAGGAGGGCTCCTTAGGTGATAGATTAGATTGTGCTATAGTTAGATATTCTTCAAAGATGCATTCATTCCGCAACTTTGATTGTAGTACATGGACAATTTGGACACGATAAATAGCTTGCTTTTGTCCTAGTTTTTTTTAGTGTGATTGCGATTATTGTAAGTCAAGTGAGTGGGTGGATACATGGGCTCCACATTATCTTACTCAATTATCTCTCATGCCCTCTATCATAAATGATGAGATGGACAATTCTATTGACCATAACCATCTATCAGATCTTCTTCAGCTAGGACATGTCTTTGCATTGGTTGGACCACAAGGGAATGATGAGAAATCAAATTATTGGTTAGCACATTGTGTAAGAGGTAAACACAAGCTTGCACAATCGATTGCAGATGATGACATATTGACATATCCTACTAGTTTAGTTGCAGACATTCATGCTTAGAAAGAATAGAATTCCTACATTCAAAGACTATGATAAGCACAAAACAATTCTCATATATTCACATCTTATTATAGTAACAAATATAAATTTGTTGAAGCATCAAGGAAGACCAAAAGTAAAAGAGTTTTTTACTATTAGTAATGCTAATCACAAAACCTTATTGGAGACCCTCAAGTAGAGAGATGACCCTTTAGGAACACTTCCCTAGCTAATACTAACTCACAAGAAGGTTTCATATGTTCATTATATGCTTTAAATTTAGTTTAATATGTTAATTATATGCCTATACTTTTACTTAATATAAAATTCCTACAATATTAACATTTACTATGATATTGAATTGTAGGTGGTTCGATCAGTGATATACACAAGAACTTTCTAGTATGCACAATGATGTGCATTGTGTACCTTTTGTTCCATATACATAACTTTGTATGACAAAGATATATTCATATTTATATCATTAAGTTGTATTTATGATGGAACACTTGAAATATTAGAAATTTGAACTTGTTGATTTATTATATCTTTTCACAAGGTTCACTAATTGGTATTTTCATATTAAGTAGATTAATGGTACATTCTTATAGATATCTATGTAACCACTTAGCCTATTAGTCCATATTGGTCAAAGGTTGACCAAAATGGTCAAAGTAGTCAAAGTCATTAAATAACATGGAAGGAGATTTTTTTTTTAGTTCATCTAATTAATATTGGTCATGTTTACAATGTTCAAGTGAACCCTAGTGACACTGCTATATCGATCATAGAGAGCCTAGAATGTTCATAAGCACCCTGAACTAGAGTGTCTCCAAGGTGCCCTAAGCACATTTGGGCTGCAATCTTCTAATGCTTGTAACTCAAAACTTGTGAGGCCTATCAAAAAATTGTCAAATGCTAGAGGACTGTGATATCGATGTCCACAATAACCTCTCTTAGTTTTGGGAGATTCAAATTCATTTGGAATTGGCACAATGATCTTGGTTGATGCCAAAACTTATAGTGTTCCTCAATGAATTGGTTCACCACTGCACAACTTTTGAACTATTTGTTGTGGCATTATTTTATCAGCCTGTTAGCTTTGGATAACTAGGTGAACACTAGTGACACCATTGTAATAGAGATCCTATAACATTCGCAAGCACCCTGAATTGGAATGTCTCCAAGGTTCCCTAAGCATGTTTGCACTACGATCTTCCAATGCTTGTAAATAAAAAATTGTGAGGCTTGTCAACAAATTGTCAGATGTTAAAGGACCGTGATTTCAATGTCCATAATAATCTCTCTTAGTTTTAGAGATTTAATTTCTTTTGTAATTGTCACAACAGTCTTAGTCGATGCCAAACCTCACAATGTTCCTTAGTGAATTGGTGCACCACTATGCAAATTTCAAACCGTTCATCATGGCATCATTTTGTTGATCCCACTAGCTCTAGATGGCTGTGTGAACCTAATGACACATTTTTTTTGACCACGAAGAACCTAGAACATTTATGAGCACCTTGAACTAGAGTGTCTCCATGGTTCCCTAAGCATGTTTAGGCTATGATCTTCCAACACTTGTAACTTAGAAATCGTGAGGCCTATAGAAAAACTATCAGATGCTAGAGGACTATGATATTTATATCCACAATAGCCTCTCTCATTTATGGGATATTCAATTTTGTTTGGAATTGGCACATCAATCTTGGTTGATGCCAAACCTCATAGTATTCCTTAGTGAATTGGTACATCACTACACAACTTTTGAATCACTCGTCATGGCATCATTTCATTGGCACTATTACCTCTGGATGGTTGGGTGAACCCTAGTGACATTACTATTTTGACCACAGAGAGCCTAGAACTTTCATGAACACCCTGAACTAGAGTGTCTCTAAGGTGTTCTAAGCATGTTTAGGCTATGATCTTTTTACGCTTGGAACCCAAAACTCGTGAGGTGTGTCGATGAATTGTCAGATTCTAGAGGACCATGATATTGATGTCCATAATAACCTCTCTCAATTCTAGGAGATTCAATTTTTTTGGAATTGGCATAATGGTCTTGGTTGATGCCAAACCTCATAATGTTCCTTAATGAATTGGTGCACCACTATGCAATTTTTGAACCATTCATTGTGGCATCATTTTTTCAACATTGTTAGCTTTGGATGGTCAAGATAACCCTAGTTACATTGATTTTTTGACTACGGAGAACTTAGAACATTCATGAGCACGCCAAACTAGAGTGTCTCCAAGGTGCCCTTAGCACGTTTGGGCTGTGATCTTCTGATGCTTGTAACTCATAACTTTTGATGTCTATCAACAAAATATTAGATGCTATAGGATCATGATATCGATGTCCACAATAACCTATCTCATTTTTGGAAGATAATTTTATTTGGAATCAGAACAACAATCTTGGTTGATTCCAAACCTCACAGTTCTCCTCAATGAATTGGTGCACCAATGCACAACTTTTGAACCATTCATTACTATAAAGTTTGGGAATATCACACATCGAAGTTCCCATAATGTGCATTAAACATATTTGAGCAATGATCTTCGAAGGTCGTAACTCAAAGCCCTTGTTGTTTTGTTTATTCATTGTGTTCATGGTTAGTTGGATTTTGAAAACTTTTAAGGGCTTGTCTTCTCTTCTAGCTATTTTTTTATTAAGGAGGGATTTTGGTTTTAGGGTTGCTTAAATCTTTGGAGGAGTTCAATTTTTTTTCTATTAGTGTGATATTGATTTCATAAACCATGAACAAGACTACAATGAATAGGATTTCATAAACCCCATACAAGATTCCAATGAATGAGAATTCAACTAAAAAGATTCTAACATGAACATTATTAAAATAAACAAGATTTCATACACTATAGAAATATGCATGTGCAACAATTCACAATAATATAATATATCAAAATATATAATCATATATAAATTCAATGCAAATGTATGTCAAAATGTACACTTGTGTAAAAAATATGGCACATACCATCAGTATATATATATATATATATATATATATGAAATCAAATTTTATATATAAAATATAACATATTCCATCTAAAAATATTCCCTAAGGCACTACTAAATCCTAGGTTGTGGGAGGATCATCAAATTGGAGCCTCTTCGATGCACTCTCTGAACTCACTAGATCCTGTATGAATAAAAAAGATAACATCCAAGTTAGACTAGTTTCTTAAATGACTTGTACATATAAAATATAAATTTATTCAAATGCATATTGATCAATAATGAAGGCAACTTCATTTACCTCTCTTCCCACCTTCCTCTGCTACTCAAGATTCCTTGCATATGTCCTCGACAAAGAACACACCTCACTAAGTCTAACCTAAACATGTTTGTATGGTCATCAAATTGATCACATACTTAAACTATAATGTTAAATCAATGATAACATAATACATTAATAACATGATCAAGAAGGGTATGTGCAAGATCATGGTCAACCAAACTATGGCCTTAAGTGATAGTGAAACACCAACAAATCTAGGTTATGTTAATCTCACATGTAATTTTAAAGTAGTTATGGGCTTTATATCAAAATGTTGTAAGAAAATAATCTATAGGAAATTGAATGTAGTTTCTTAACTACTAGACCTTATTTGGAGAAAAAATTATTTGATTGGTCAAAATTTTGGATATTAATGCAATGCTACAAAAATTTCAAGGAAAAAATAACAAGTATGTGTATGTCTGATCACCTTAATCAAAATCAAATGATAATATTTTATAATATAATTATAGAAATGAAAATTAGACTCATGCTCGAATCTGATGCATATTTTTGGGTATTTTTATTCCAAATAAATAATTAAATATGAATTTTCTATTACATCTTTTTCTGAATAAAAAAAATCCCATGTCTAACCACCTTAACTAATTGAAAAATTTACAAAATTAATTTTTTCTTATATTAGGAAAAGCATAGAATGTGACACAACTTTTGGATTTCAAAAATGTTATACTATTTGAAAGTTATAGCTATTTTTCAATTAGTATGTCAATCAACAATTTATAGACATATTTGTTAGAAATTAACCAATAAACTTATCAAACTCATAATTTGATAACACTTATATCGATGAAATCTTGAGGGTGTTCTTAAAAAGCCCTTTTTATTTCATTGAATTTGGATGAAAAAATATTGTCAGATAGCTAGTCAAGTCTGAATGTCAGGGAACCATGTCTCAAACACATTTTTTGAGTTGATCAAAGAGGTTTGGTAAATACAAGGCCTAAACATATACACGATCCAAAATCTAGTACTTGATTTCAAATTGATTGCCTGAAATGTGGCAGCAAAACACAAAATTTTAAAAATTGAGATAGTGGGAACCAATTGTACATTTTAAACCAAAAGGCTTACAAACATATTTAAGTATGTTTTCACATTTAAGATATAATGATATTTGAATATTATTAATTTTTATTTTATTATTATATATTCTATAATAAATTTTATTATTATAATATTATATATGATATTAAATATGATTAGATAGTATATTAGGATCATAGTACTATATATTATTATAAAGTATTATAAATTATCTATAATATTATAAATATTATCTATATATTATTATTCTTATTACAATAATAAATATATTATTACATATACTACTATAATATATATTTTAACATATATTAGAAATTATTACATAGTATTATATAGTTTTTCAAATTACAATATGATTGATTACCATATGTCCCTCGGGGTCATAGGACCCCTAAGGATACATGTTGCAATGAAATGGGTCAAAGAGAGTCATAGTTTAGCCTATGACCCCATTCAACCCATATGATTGATTACCATATGTCCCTAGGGGTCCTAAGACCCCTAGGGACACATTTCATGATGAAATGGGTTGAAGAGGGTTGTAGGTTAGCCAATGACCCCATTTAAACCATATGTCCCTAGGGGTCCTAGGACCCCTAGGGACAAATGTCACAGTGTAGTGTTTTGAAGGGGGTCATAGGTTAGCCTGTGACCTCATTTGACCCATATGATCAATTACCGTATGTCCCTAAGAGTCCTAGGACCCCTAGGGATACTGTCATGATGAAATGGGTCAAAGGGGTTCATAGGTTAGCCTACGACCCTATTCGGCCCATATGATCAATTACCATATGTCTCTAGGGGTCCTAGGGACACATGTCATGATGAAATGGGTCAAAGGGGGTCATAGGTTAACTACAACCCCCTTTGACCTGTGTGATTGACTACCATATGTCCCTAGGGGTCCTAGAACCCCTAGGGACAAATGTCATGATGCAATGGGTTGAAGGGGTCATAAGTTAGCCTATGACCCAATTCAACCCATACGATTGATTACTATATGTCCCTAGGGATCCTAGGACCTCTAGGGACAATGTCATGATGAAATGGGTTGAAGGGGGTTGTAGGTTAGCCTACAACCCCATTTGACCCATATGATTGATTACCATATGTCCCTAGGGGTCCTTGGACCCATTGGAACACATCTCATAACAAAGAAAAGGTTTCTACCAGTAATCATAACACATGATCCCCTCAGAACACATGTCATAACAAAGATAAGCTTGGTTATTCATGGGATCATTACTGGTAGAAACCCCGACTTCCTTATGGGCATTCACAAGTTGCTCGAATGTTTCCCCTACTACTAGTATTTGATGATAGCTCCTTGCATGCTCTATTTCTCCACCTTCCATCACCTGTACAGATGACACTATTCAAATTTATTAAATCCAAACAACAATTGAAATGGAAATTTATAAAGGTTTTTCTTTGATAGGCTACAAAAGATTGATGAAACAGATGCGGGTTATGCATAAATACCAGGATTGTATCGATAGCAGGAAGAAATTCCACTTGATGTGTCACTAAAACTACTATTTTGTCAGCTAATGCTTGCATCACACAATCTTGCAAACATACCTTCAGACATAGCATCCTTAAACAATATGGGATTTCAATGTATAGATGTCTTCTCCCATGCTTACTATATCATGCAATCTGAAATTTGAATCCTCTATGAGAACTTCTCCTCCTGTGTATTCCTTTTGTAGTCTTCTCTCCAAGACTACCTTGAACTCAAAAGAAGCATGCTCAACCTACAAGCTCACATAATGCAACTGAGGCAAAATGTTTACATTAATGGTTACAGTTTGTGAAAAAATTGGTTGTCATGGCTGGGTGGGTGTTTGTATTTCCAAAATGTTATGTGCTTCTTGGTGAGAATATGGCAATCTCCTCAGGTGTTTGTATTATGAGAACACGTTGAATGCCTATGATGATTTATACTATTGTCTGCTATGATTTGGTGGTGTTTGGAGTGATTTAGTTCTTTTTCTTACTTACATGATCCTTCCTTCTAAAAGTAACTAGGTGTTATAATTCTCTTTGTTCCTGCCCAATCTCTAGAATTTGTAGTGAATGTTGTTCTTACTTTAAGTTCTTGTGCGAATAATCATTGTTTTCAGTTGTGTTGATCATGTCATTTTTTGTTCCTCTCCATGTTTAGTTTGCTGCTTTCTCACTTCTAATCTCATTCAAGTTTTTTAATGCTAGTCACTTCCTTTGTAATATATTTCTAAACAATATTTTCTATTAAGCTAATAAAATTTTTTTATGATTTCATGTAGAATGGATCTTATTTCCTTAAGCTGATCACCAGCTCAAAAAAATGTAAGGATTCAAGGTTCCAATAACAAATTTTCAGAGAGCACATTGAGGAGAATGTTCTTCTAATGAAGCTCAAGTAGTTGCAAATGTGACTTATATTCGTTGAGAAACTAAGTAAATTGGTTGCGTCCAACTACATGCACATCAAGTGTACCCTTAATCAGGTGTATGTCATGAGATCAAGGACATTGGTGAAATTTAATGGTTCAAGAAGGTAGTGGTAGAGACAAAGGAGGTGTGCATGCTTGTGTGTAACCATCACAGCTCCTTGACATTGCTTCAATCCTTTTCGATGAAAGAATTCCTCAATCCAATTGAGATCTAGTATGTTTCCTACTTCATTTTTTGAAGAAAATGATTAAGTTGTAGAAGTCCTAGAAAGTTATAATCAAGACAAAAGATTGGACTGGGAGTGAAAAGTTCAAGTCAAGGGAAGGAAATGGGATAAGGAGGTTTTGGTCAGCAATGTGTTTGGATCAATTCTGATTTGGGGATTTTTAAAGCTGCATGTACAAGTGCCTTGTTAACATGTTTACCTAGAATAAAGCTGCAATTCATGAGAGTGACCCCACCTTAGAAGCCTAATACAAAAATATTCAATAGAAGTGAGAGAAGTTGAACAAACATTGACCAATGACAACATATGTAGTGAATCCAAAATTATGTGCAAAAAATCCCAATAGAGGTGTTCCCATTGATAATAGTGAAACAAAGAAGAGCCTTGTAAATACCTCCAAATAAATTAGCATATACAGAGAGGGCCAAAAAGGCACACAAAAGGTCAAATATGTGGTGATGACTATATAAACCTTGAAGATTGTTGCATCCACATGGCATTCACCTTCTTTACCAAGCATTTAGATCCTTTCCTGCAAAAAAGAGTAGGCTAACATATAACTTCAGCCACTTTGCTAAGAGGAACATAACCTATCTCTTGAAAAGAAAAGAAGCATGTGTTCATACACAATGCCTTGAATATCATGCCTCATAAGACATCCCAATACGAGTATAGCCTACCAACATAACATAATGTAGAGCCAAAGAAGCCAATACAACTTGATAAGAACCAAGATTTGCAGCCAATCAAGGCCCCATTCTAGAAAGTGTGTGACTTTGAATCCCAAACTTCTAGCAATGAGTTTAGCTCATGTTGTTAACTGAATGTCTACAAGTGCAGATCAAAATATGACTAACTATATAAAATAATAAAAATCTTGTTACTTTTTTTTTTTGAATGATTGTTTTGGATATATATAGAATAAAGTTGGGAAGAAACTAATGTATATACTTCATTAGCATTTCCTAGGATGTACTTGTGATTGGTTGTAGAAAGAATATCTCAGTTGAACAAGTAAAGTGAAGCAAGTGTTGTTTGTCTATTGGATAGATTTGTTTGATTAGAAATTATTGAAAAGATACAAAAATGTTTGAGTTGATACTCTCTTTATAGTTTTTTTATGACTTCTTTATCATGCATGGATGCAGTTAGCAATAAAAAGCTTGCCTCTAAATTATTAATGTCAATATTTTGTGGCATTGTTTTCCTACACTTTACCAATTTAGATGATGTTTTTTAATTGTTGCTTGGGCATTACTGTGTGCATACAAAGTAAGATCAATAGGATTGTGCACTTAAATTTAAAGTACTATTGTCCATGACATTCAATTTACAACATAACATATCTACTTATGGAATGGTATAAAGTTATAAACTAAAACATTAATGATATGTGCTGTAGACATGGGAATTGAAGCAAATGAATGCATATCAGTCTATCTTGGTATGTATGTCTTCTTTCATTTAGTGTGCTTTGTGCGTCCTTAGGGAAATCCCTCTAGTTGGAACTTAGGGCATGGGCATTCTATCTATTAGTTCTTAATATGTTTAATAGAATACATTTCAATAGTATCTAATATAATTTTTTTTTGATGTGATCATTGCGCTATGTTGTTATATTGTTTAACAAACTCATTCAATACAGTACTCAGGTTCTATATTGACACATTGTGCTTCTTTTTGAACTGTAGTGAGCATCTTGGAAGAAATGCAAGACACAAAGAAATTGGAAGATCGAGGATTGTCATTCAACCCAGAGTATATGGAATAGTTTGTGGGGGAAGATGGAAAGATCTATGGCTGCAAAGGCTTGAAAGTGAGTTTTAAATTTAATTAATTAGAATTTTATATGTTATCTATTCATGTTTGATTCTTGGTGAAGGATTTGATAACTATTGTGCTCAGTGTTGTCTTTTGGATTTGAATACTTTCCTACCAAATTGATAATGCTTGATCCAAAGATGTTTCTCCAATTTAGTATAAACACATATATGGCGAAGTTAGATCAAATCTACATATTGTGGTTATTGTGTGCCTTGCTCTTAGTTCTTTCTTCTATTAATTTGAAACATTTAATGTTGACTTAGACTGATCCCATTATATTTAATTTTTAAACTTACTAATCTAGGGCTTTACCCTTTTTTATTTTAAATACTGCATTTTGCAATTCCTAAAATGAGATAAGTCTTATTTGAGCTGCATTCACTGTGAGAAACTAATGAGAGAATGCATTCTCAAATAGAGTTTTCCTCTTCACTCACATGGTAGTGTCCTTAGTAAATAGAGATGAAAAGAAATGAGAGGCTTCCTAAGAAGACTCTCCTAAAGAGGAAAGTCGAATACCCTCTGCAGTCACAAGTGAGGTGATTAAGTTTCTATTCCTTCTTGCTTTGACACAAATATGGAAAATAGTTGGTTTTATCTCCTTAAAGCTAATCAATATGAGTTTTATGTTTCCAAAGAATATCTTCACATAGTTCTGATTCTCCAACTAGTTTCAATTTCTCCAACTCCTTAGCAATTACATTCTCTCTTCTACCCAAATCCTATTTAAACAATGATCCAATACCCAGATGTGGTAGATGACATTATCCAATTGGACTAGGATTGGAATGAAGGTCTGAAGCACTGCCTATTTCACTTTTTAAGCTTATACTTTACAAATTGCAAACTTTTAGCAAAAGAATACATAGCCTTGCCGAGCGAACTTCTCTTGGTGCCATCAATCCATCGTCAAGTCCTGACATGAAGGATCACAAAATTACACAAGTGTAAACTTAAAAATATGATTCTTTGAAACTCTTGAAGGAAACAAGCGAGAAAAATATAGATTCTTTGAAACTCTAATGGAAACAATTGAGAGAAGGATCTTATTTTTTGAAACTCAAAAGGAAGCAATTGAGAAAAATATTGATTCTTTGAAACCCTTGTCCCCAGGGATGTATAAACTTGGAGAAACCTCTCCTCAATCCATAGAAATCACAAGCCTTGGGGTACAAAATTAAAATTACAAAGAGGATTGAAAACCACCCATCAACCAACAAATTGATGCCACATAGGACATATCAAAGAGAAGCCATAGAAGAGAGAATGTTGACCAAGTCAAGATTAGAAACCTTATTCAACATGCTTTCACTTATTTTATCTACTTCAGCCTCTACATCAATACTCGCATAGGGGATAGAAGCCCACAACAAAGATGAAGACCGTTGGTTTGTGGTGCAAGTTAATCAGTGTAATGTGTTAATATTCTAGAGTTATTTCTAAGGTAACTGATACAAGAGATAACTTAAAAGACATATTTACTTCTTGGCCTCTCATTTTACTTCAAGGTAGTGTCACTAAAAGCCATATGTCATTTCATTCTTGGTCTCTCATTTTACTTGAATATAGTGTCTCTAAAATGCCTAATGGTTGATTTGAATTTCTATGAAAAACATGCCTTCACTTTCTACTGAATACTTATTTTGTGGTATTATATGGTGCCTGATGGTATGAAATTTCTTGGCTATCCAAAACTAATTTCTAGTTTGCTCTTATTGTAGAGCCATATGGAAGGAGCTTCTCAATATGAAAGTTTCTTCAGTGTTTTAGCTCTAACAAGTTTGCTGGTAAGTTGGAAATTAAAACTCAAATGTGAATATAGAAATTGGAAGTAATAGAACTCTTAAGTACCATAACTTTTAGACCAAAACTTGTATGCATTAACTAGATATTCTCTGTCAAGTCGTTCTCTTGTCAACTTAAATGGGGTGCTCAGTGCTAAATCCTTTTGTTTGCTTATGTATTGAGAAGGCCAAGGAATAGTCAACAAAGAAGTCAAAGAAAATGACCTACATCAACAAGCTTGGAGATAAAGAACATCGAGAATAATGTGTTACTATTCACATTGTTAATCCCCAATATAATTGTTGCTTGTTATGTAAGCCACAATTTTTATATATTGTCTATGTATTTCAAAATGTGGGCACTTCTTTCAAAATATAGCTATATGGTATTTAATTGATTGCTTTATAAGTTGTGTCAAGTATGGTGAAACTTTTCCTGTGTTATATATATATATATATATATATATATATATATATATATATATATATATATATAGTATGATGATGATGATGATGATGATGATGGTGTTGATGATTCTTTAGCTGCTTTTTGACCTTTGTTGCAAATCCTCCCACCATATATAGTAAATGTGCCTTCATTTGAGTGTAAGAATGCTTGTATTCACCTCTTGATAATTCATTTTGACTTATCATAGTTCAGTTGTGAGTAGGCTTATCATGTAATGGCAAGGCATTATCCATGGTTGCTTTAATTCTCTCTCTCAAGTGAAAATAATTTCGTCAATGTTAATTTTTTTGAATGGGTGTTCCACCATTTTGGGCAAGTGAGTGGCATCTAAAGGTCACAAATAGATTTCATTTTGTTAAAGTAGCTTTTTCTTTGAAAAGATATATTTATGGACGTGCCAACTCATGTTGGGTATTCTTTTAACTTTTATTTTTTAGAAACCCAACATAGAATTTTTGATGCTATTCTATGAGGCCACATTGATTTTGATTTAGAACCTTGGCCTTCAATTTTTGAGAGTGCCAAGGATCTTATCAAGAAAATGCTTACTAAAGACCTAGCTTAGCCATCCATGCACACAAACTTCTAAGAAAGACTAGGGCTTGTATTTGGAAAGGGTTTGGCAACATTTCAAAATATTTTTAGAAACTTCATGTGGACATACCATTTTTTTCCCCCTTCTATAGAAAAGTTCTAAGTATAATTAAACAAACCAAGTTTATAATTATTACAGGTTAGCCTTGGATATGTGAAGATGGTGTTGCTCTAGATAAAGCTTTGGATCTAGTTGTGTTGTCCTAAGTAAAACAATTCTCTGCAATGAATAAATTGAAGAAGATGGCTCTTATGGTAAGTAGACTGGTTTTATTATTCACACTATTAAGTAATTGCAGATAGGAGTTTAACAATTTTATTAGATGCATTCAAGTCAGTTATCATTTATCCTTGAGTACTCTTTTTCTAAGGTAAGCATGATAGAATTGTTGTTGCAGTTTCATAGAGTTCCAGATTTTTCTTTATGAATGGGTGTTGCCCTTTTATCACATTTATGTTTTCTACCAACAAAACTTTCTTAGGAATTTCGTCTCTCTTTGACCAAATTTTCTTTAAATGATAAGAAAATTTCTCCTCTGCCTCCTTTGACTCAAATTACATCTCTGTTTCACTAAGGGGAATGATCTTATATCGAATACAAAGGGGAATGATGCTTTGCGACAATGTGTTGGGACATCTTTGGGCTCTTCATATATATATATATTTCCACATAGTTACAATGGTTTGTTTGAAATGTTGCATTATGATCAACAACTCTTGATACAATGCTAATGCATGCTCACCTTATAGCCAAGGTATGTTGTGGTGGATCATAAGAAACATACACTCTTGTGCTTGGGTCATATGCTTGTGGCATTTAGTTGATGACACTAAAGTGACTTTTGGTCTTAAAGAGGGATTCCAAAATGCTAATAAGTCAATCATTGCATTTGACGCAAATGATCTATGGCTTTGTTTTCTAGGAATGATTTTGTTTCTAACCATAAGGCTTATTGAGTGGAATACCATACTATGTCATGTGTGACTATCACAGATGGGCTCGATTCCATGTCTGAACTTGCATTAGTTGTTAATTTTAATATCTATCTTGTTTGTAGTCAATTAAGAGAATATGGTTGAAGGTGCAATACCTTGCAATTTATATGTAGTTGACAACATATTGTACTTTTTGATGTTGTTTCTTAATGATATTGTTGACAAGGATTTGCACAGGAAAATTATATCTAAGCACTTGGTGCGGAAGATGTGATACATTTATGACTTTATCCAAGCCACATCTTGACTTAAAGTTATATATACATATTTTGTTTGGGTATAAGTAATTAAACAAATAGTAACAATTGTTTTAAGACTTGTAATCAATCATAATTTTCTCATTCATCCAGATTTTCATATCAAAATTTGTTGAAAATTAGTATTCATTTGGGCAAATAGTTGTGATTGAATTAGTGAGCAAACTGAAGGCTGAAATTGAATTGGTTTACATTGTGACTCCTATGTTTCATGTTTTGGGAGTTTGATCTAACTCTAGAGTAGCTACTGAATCATCTTAAGGCAACATTTAATATTTTAAGTACCGTGTCCAACCCCTAGAGGCTTGTGTCCAAGTAACAAGGGCCTGCAAATTGATTTAGGAGTTCTGTGATTTGGTTTAGAAGGGATGCTATCAAGATTGGAAACCTTGGGTTTGAAGTTTTAAGGTGTCATTAGAAAACACATATAATTAGACTTGGCAGTTGTGAACATTGACTGAGGTTGCAATTGGATACTAATGCCAATTATGGATACTAGAGTGAGTTGGTGAAGGCATGTTGTAGTTGCATATTGAGTCTGAGAAAAATTATTGCACTTATATTTCCATACCCTTAAATCCAACAGGTTGTAATCCTTTCTTAATCTACATAATAAGATTGGACAATTCAACATTTGTAGAGATTATTAAGTGATTGTAGTTATTTGTGAAATTCCATGCAGTAAATATTACTTGCCAAATGTTTGTAATTTACTCTTCACTATAGATGGACATTTGATTTTCCTAGAATGCAATATGTCAACTCATTATGAAACTCATTTCAATCACTCATATGTATGAGAATGTTGTAAACAAAGTAGCATATTATCTCTACTACGTTGCCAATCAATTTTGTATCATTAGAACTATTCGAAAACACCATTTGTAGCATATGAATTTGAAACAATACAAGTTGGAACAAAGAACAACATGTACTTATTGGTCATAGTTAAACTAAAAGCTAGGTGAACAATTAATTATAATGTTCTTCATCGAGAGTATTCAAACCAGCAATTGTTTCAATAGAAACATATACCATAAGACTAGCAACTCCTTAGTTATGTGTCATTTTTAAAAATGTTTTTACATGTTATATTGATGATACAAGTCATGCCTAAACCTACACTAATTTTTTATTCAACTTTTATCATGACAACCTGATGCCTTGAATAACAGAAGAGGCTAAGATGTACCAAGACCACTACCAAGAAAATACTAGTATTAGTTAAGGGGATACCACAATAGTACATGGTAATGTCTAATGGAGCCCAATGGAAATATGTATGTTTTCATTTAGACTTAATAGTAAAACTAGTACAAATATCTTAAATACATCTATCTAAAATTTGACAAGACTTATCATCTCAAGCTATTTTATTTTACTTTAGAACTATTCAATTTTATCTATATACATAGTGTCATAGACACAATTGTATACAATTTTTAATTTCATTTTTGACAAAGCCACCATAATTATTTATGTAGCTTCTTTGTTTTATTTTTACATTGAAAACTGTGGTAAATATTATATACTTACATGTTAGTATTCGTAATGGTTCCACAAGGTCTTTTGACCTGTAAGTTATGTTTCTTACATAATCCATTATTGAGTTTTTCCTTCCAAATATTAAGTGCTTGTAATCTTTGCTTTGAAACTTGTTTAATAGTGGATCTATTTTTTTTTTCAGGTACTCATTGAAAAGATGGTAGAGCTGCTAGATTTTGATAAGGATCTTGTTCGTATTGAAGTTGCCTCAAAGGTACTTTCAATTGAATTCTTGGCTCCTCATAATGAATTACGAGAATTATTGTCATGTTTATGTTAATTTACATTTTTTTAATTTTTCAAAATAATGTGATATATAACAAATCCAATTGAAGACCTTGGCAGAAGAGATGCAAGCTATGAGCAAGGGCCTTGAAAAAGTTGAGCAAGAACTAACTATTTTAGAGAATGATGGAGCTATGTCAATATGATTTTGTAAGGTATAGAATCAAATAGATCAACTTCAAGCTATGCTCACTATGTCATATCATTATTAAGTTTGGGATTCCGTTACTAAATTATCTTAGCATTCTTCCTCTGCTATTTGCTCTACTGATCTATTGTGTCTATGGGGCTGATTTACTGATGAAGGTTTTATGTTTTGTGATGATTGAGGATGTACTGATATATGATCTCCTTGCTGGATGCAATATCACAGATATAAGTTGTATCGAATGTTTGATTAGATGCTTCTCTTAGATTGATGTTCTTTACTATGTCTACTCTAACAAATGCATATCACTAATAATTGCTGATATAACAGATACGTCATTGTTTCCTTGAATTATTCTTGATTTCTATTTAGTTTGGATTTTCTCTGTTACTATTTGATGTTATTGCTGATATATATTTATTTCTTTTTGTAGCTACTGACAAATGATGAGAGTTGTGTCAAGTCTGATGTGGCCTCCATCTTTCCAATCTTATTATTTTAATTGGTAGCAAAGACATTGTTCTTCATTTGTTGTCATGCTTTGTTTGAATTGAATTAAAGGGTGGTTTGGAGGCAGTGCTAGAACTTGGAGGCAGTGTTGGAGCTATTATTCAAGATTGTGATTAATTGTTATATGAGAGGCTAACTATTTACCATTGGTGGATGTTATCTAAATCAAACAAATATCAACTATATAAACCTTATATCTAGACTACTTCAGATAATGGAAATAAATTGATGTAAACAATTATATCTGTTATGTCAATTTTAGTAATATCAATAATGTTCTTAGAATAACATAATCAAATTTAAGATGGCAAGAAATTTGATATGCTTTTGATTTGTCTCTTTATGCATAAATTTCCATTTGTTCTATGTTGTATCAAAGCAATTGTTTCTTATCCAAGCCATTTAATTTGTAACCTTTTAAATCTCTACAAAGATAAAGTTGGAGCAGGACAATTTTTCTTCTCAAAGGTGTCCTCTAATTGTAAAGTGTCCATTTCATTATCTGTTGTATGGAATGGACACTTTAGAATTAGAGGACACCTTTGAGAAGAAAAATTCTCCTGCTTCAACTTTATCTTTGTAGATATTTAAAAGGTTGCAAATTAAATGGCTTGGATAAGAAACAATGGCTTGATACAACATAAAAAACATTCAACCAAACATTGGTGAAAATTTTGACCAATTCTTAATAGTTTTCTACCAAGAATTGGTTGAAATTTCCACCAATTATTAAAAAAAATTGACCAAACATTGGTGGAAAATTTGACCAATTCTTGATAGTTTTCTACCAAGAATTGGTCAAAATTTCCACCAATTATAAAAAACATTCAACCAAACATTGGTGGAAATTTTGATCAATTCTTAATAGTTTTCTACCAAGAATTCATCAAAATTTCCACCAATTCTAAAAAAATTTGACCAACCATTGGTGGAAATTTTGATCAACAATGACAAATTAGAGCTAGCAAAAATGAATGTATTCATTAAAATTTCAACCAGCTTGGGTCAAAATTTTGACCAAAATTCATCAAAAATTGAGTTCAAATTTACTAGTGGGGGGTCATAGGTTAGCCTATGACACCCTTCAACATCTTAACCTATGACCCTATTCAACCCTTAAGATGGATTACCATAAGACCCCTAGGGATACATGTTGTGATGAAATGAGTCAAAGGGTATGACCCCCTTCAACCCATATGATCGATTATGATATGTCCCCAGGGGTCTTAGGACCCATAGGGACACATGTCATGATGCAATGGGTCGAAGGGGGTTGTAGGCTAACCTACAACCCCCTTTGACCCATACGATCAATTACCATATGTCCTTAGGGGTCCTTTCAATAGGTTATCCTACCATCCCCTTCAACCCATATGATCAATTATGATATGTCCCTAGGGGTAGGGATACATGTAACAATACAATAGGTTAAAGGGGGTTTTAGGTTAGCCTTCAAACCCCTTTGACCCATGTGATCAATTACCATCTCTCCCTATGGGTGTTAAGACCCCTAGGAACAAATGTAGCAATGAAATGGGTCAAAGGGCATTGTAGATTAGCCTACGACTCCCTTCAACCCTAAGGAATATCATATTTCTCTAGGTCTCCTAGGACCCCTAGGGCCACATGTCTTGATTAAATAGATTGAAGGTTGTTGTAGGTTAGCCTATGACACCCTTCTACCCATGTGATTGATTACCATATGTCCCTAGGGGTCCTAGGACCCCAAGGGATACATTTCACAATGAAATAGGTCAAAGGGGGTCGTAGGTTAGCCTACAACCCCCTTCAACCCTTAAGATGGATTACCATATGTCCCTAGTGGTCCTAGTATCCCTAGGAACATATGTCATGATGAAATGGGTCAAAGGGGATTGTAGGTTAGCCTATGACCCCCTTCAACCCTTAAGATGGATTACCATATGTCCCTAGGTGGATTAGGACCCCTGGGAACATATGTCACGATGAAATGGGTCGAAGGGGGTCATAGGTTAGCTTATGACTCCCTTCGACCCTTAAGATGGATTATCACATCTCCCTTCATGTCTTAAGACCCCTAGGCACCCATGTCTTGATGAAATGGATCAAAGGTTTGACCCTTAAGATGGATTACCATATGTCCATAGGAGTCCTAGGACCCCTATGGACATATGTGCAATGAAATAGGTCAAAAGGGTTCATAGGGCAGCCCACAACCACTGTCAACCCTCAAGATGGATTACCATATGTCCCTAGGTGTCCTAGGACCCCTAGGGACACATGCTACAATGAAATGGATTGAAGGAGGTTTTAGGTTAACCTATGACCTCCTTCGACTCATATGATTGATTACTATATGTCCCTAGGTGTCCTAGGATCCCTAGGGACACATGTCACAATGAAAAGGGTCAACCTACAACCTCCTTCGACCCTTAAGATGGATTACCTTATGTAGGGACATGTGATTAAATTGGTCAAAGGGGGTCGTAGGTTAGCCTATGACCCTCTTTAACCCTTAACATGGATTACCATATGTCTTTAGGTTTCCTAGGGCCCCTTGGGACACATGTCACAATGAAATGGATTGAAGCCTTTGACCCATATGATTGATTACCTTATGTCCCTTGGGGTCTTAGGACCACTAGGGACACATGTCCTAACCATTAAGATGGATTACCATACGTCCTTAGGGGCTCTAGAACCCTTAGCGACACATATCATGCCTTAGCGACACATATCATGATGAAATGTCTTGAAGGGGTTACATGTTAGCCGATGACCCCCTTTGACTCTTAAGATGGATTACCATGTGTCCCTAGGTGTCATAGGATCCCTAGGGATACATGTGATTTAATGGGTTGGAAGGGGTCATAGATTAGCATATGACCCCCTTTGATCCATATGTTAGATTGTCATGTCCCTAAGGCACATGTCATGATGAAATGGGTTGAAGGGGGTCATAGGTTAGTCTATGACACCGTTCGACCCTTAAGATGGATTAACATATGTCCCTAGTTGTCGTAAGACCCCTAGGGACACATGTCATGATGAAATGGGTTGAAGGTGGTCATAGATTAGCCTACGACTACCTTTGACCCTTAAGATGGATCAACATATGTCCCTAGGTGTCCTAGGACCCCTAATGACACATGTGATGAAATGGGTCGAAAGGGGTCATAGGTTAGAATACAAACCCATTTGAACCATATGATTGATTACCATATGTCCCTAGGAGTCCTAGGACCCCTAGGGACACATGTAGCGATGCAATGGGTCAAAGAGGGTCATAGGTTAGCCTACAACCCCCTTTGACCCATATGATCAATTACCATATATCCCTAGGGGTAGGATCCCTAGCAAAAAATGTCATGATGAAATAGGTCGAAGGGGGTTGTTGGTTATCCTATGACTGAATTTTACCCATATGATCAATTACCATATGTCCCTAGGGGTCCTAGGACCCCTAGGGACAATGTCACAATGAAATGGGTCGAAGGGGGTTGTAGGTTAGTCTTCGACCCCATTCGACCCATATGATTAATTACCATATGTCCCTCAGGGTCCTAGGTACCATAGGGACACATGTCACAATGAATTGGGTCAAATGGAATCGTAGGCCTATGACCCCCTTTGACCCTTTAGATGGATTACCATATGTCCCTAGGTGTCTTAAGGATACATTTTGTGATGAAATTAGTCAAAGGGGGTCGTAGGTTAGCCTACAAACCATATGATCGATTACCATATGTCCTTAGGGGTTCTAAGACCCCTAGAGACACATGTCATGATGAAATGGGTTGAAGGGGGTCGTAGGCTAATCTATGACCCCATTTGACCCTTAAGATGGATTACTATATGTCCCTAGGTATCCTAGGACCGCTAGGGACACATTTAGCAATTAAATATGTTGAAGGGGGTCATAAATTAGCCTACAACCCCCTTCGACCCATATGATCAATTACCATATGTCCCTAGGGTTCCTAGGAGCCCTAGTGATGAAATGGGTCATAGGTTAGCCTATGACCTCCTTCAACCCTTAAGATGGATTATCATATGTCCCTAGGGGTCTTAGGACCCTTAGGGACACATGTCATAATGAAATGGGTCTAAGGGGGTCGTAGGTTAGCCTATAACCCCATTTGACCCTAAAGATGGTTTACCATATGTCCCTAGGTGTCCTAAGACTACTAGGGACACATGACTCGATGAAATGGGTCAAAGCCTTTGACCCATATGATTGATTGCAATATGTTTCAATGGGTTGTGTCATGATGAAATGGGTTGAAGGGGGTCATAGGTTCACTTATGACCCCCTTCGACCCTTAAGATTGATTACCATATGCCCTTAGGGGTCCTAGCACCCCTAGAGATACATGTCACAATGAATTTTAGGTTATGACACCCTTTGACCCTTAAGATGGATTAAAATATGTCGCTAAGTGTCCTAGGACCCCTAGGGACACATGTCACGATGAAATTGGTCAAAGGGGGTTGTAGGTTAACCTACGAACCCATTCGACCCATATGATTGATTACCATATGTCTCTAGGGGTCATAGGACCCCTATGTACACATGTCATGATGCAATGGGTTGAAGGAGGTCATAGGTTGGCCTACGACCTCCTTCAACCCATATGATTGATTACCATATGTGCATAGGGATCTTAGGACCCTTAGGGAAAAATATTGCGATGAAATGGGTTGAAGGGGGTCATAGGCTAGCGTACAACCCCATTTAACCCATATGATCAATTAACATACGTCCCTATGGGTCCTTGGACCCCTAGGGACACATGTCATGATGAAATGGCTCAAAGGGGGTTGTAGGTTAGCCTATGGCCCCATTCGACCCATATGATCAATTGCCATATGTCCCTAGGGGTCCTAGGGACACATTTCGTGATGAAATGGGTTGAAGGGGGTTTTATGTTAGACTACGACCCCCTTTGACACTTCAGATGGATTACCATATGTCCCTAGGGATCCTAGAACCCCTAGGGACACATGTCACAATGAAATGGGTCGAAGGAACCTATGACCACCTTTGACCCTTAAGATGGTTCACCATATGTCCTTAGGTGTTCTAGGGACACATTTCATTATGAAATGGGTCGAAGGGAACTCTTTGACACTTTAAATGGATTATCATGTGTCCCTAGGGGTCCTAGAACCCCTAGCGACACATGTCATGATGAAATGGATTAAAGGGGGTGGTAGGTTAGTCTACGACCCCCTTTGACTATTAAGATGAACTACCATATGTCCCTAGGTATCCTAGGACCCCTAGGGACACATATCATGATGAAATAGGTCAAAGGGGGTCATAGGTTAGCCTACAACCCCTTTGACCCATATGATTGATTACCATATGTCCCTAGGGGTCCTAGGATCCCTAGGGATACATGTTGCGATGAAATGGGTCGAAGGGGGTCATAAGTTAGCGTACAACCCCATTCAACCCATATGAATGATTACCATATGTCCCTAGGGGTCCTATGATCCCTAAGTACAAATGTCACAATGATATGGGTCGAAGTGGGTTGTAGGTTAGCCTATGATCCCTTCAACCCTTAAGATGGATTTCCATATGTCCCTAGATATCCTAGGGATACATTTCATGATGAGATGGGTCGAAGGGGGTTGTAGGTTAGCCTACAATCCCATTCGACTCATATGATTGATTACAAAATAATATATAATAAATATATAATATATTATATAATAATAATAATATATTACTATATTATATAATAGTAATAATAAAAATATATAACTATATTATATAATAATAATACTATATTATTGTATAATAATAATATATAATTATTCTCTAGTAAATAACATATATGACTATAAATTTCCCACTAATTGATTTCCATCCAAATTTTGGGCAGATGGGCCCTTTATGTTCTATTGCCACTTCCAATTTATGTTGTTGGTTTAGGTCTAAAGTTGGTTGATTGAACAAATAGACTTAGCCCTATCTAAATCTTAAGAGTGCATAAATTGTCTCTCTGCATGCACTGGGTACCTGATATCATATCATGTATCCAATTTGGGATCAGATACCTGATATGGGATCGAGTACCCAAATCTATTTACTGGAAAACTTTTACCAAAATAGTCTCTATCATTGTAGACCCAACAATCATGCTCTTTTTTGGCTTTTTCATGGGCTTGTAGAAAAACTTTGTTTGGGGCCCATTGTTTGATAGGGTTGCTACAAGATTTGATTAGGTTTCTGGTATTACTATCTGAATGGGGAGTAAAAGTTGTTGAAAGGCTAAATGCAAAAGGAAGGTATCAAATAAAGAGATAACAACATATAGGGAAAGAGACAAGGTAAATCACTAAAGGAAGAGACAAGGTATGTTAAATGTCAATCAAGTTGACGATGTATTGATCAAAGGTGAAATCATCGAGTTAGAAAATTAATATGTTCAATTGGGGAATGAAAATGTACCAATTGATAATGACAATGCCAAGATTGAGATTTTAGAGAATGAAAATTTACTAGTTCATAATATAAATGTCATGATTGACCATGTCAAAAATGAAAATGCATAGGAACGTTGCATATCTCCTAATTATAATTGAAATGAAGGTCCTAGAACACCAAAATGGATAATTGAAATTGATGAAACAAATAATAGTAATTTGGAAGGAAAAAATCACAAAGAACCATTTGGTTATGGGCTTCAAGGCTATATAATATATTTTTCAGAAACAAGACAGTGGTGGAGCAATGTCAACTTTTTATGCACTTATTAATGATGCAAAAGATGAGACCTATGCTTTCCAAATTGAAGATTCAACATGTCAATGAAAAAATGGAAAGAAATGCCATTATTTTGAAGAATCTTTTTAGTGTTCTCAATAGCATTGGGAAAAATAGTAGGGAGAAGGATAAGAGATCTACTCAAAGGGTTATTACAACCTGTTTGGTAAGTCATCATTTGAGAAAAAGGGTATATATATGAGACAAACTTGTATTGACTTGAACCCAAATCATACTACTTTGAGAAGAGCACTTCCTAGATGAGAGAGAATTTATGATCCTCTTCAAAATGATACATGGGATTTTGGTGGGAGACTTCTAGATTTTGATAAGAAGCTAACCGATGATGTGAAGCAAGAAATTACACAATTTTGGCACTCTAGTTCAAGAGTCACACCCAATGCTAAAGATGTGTTGAAGTTGAGAATTTGAATTAGAGACCACACACCACATCCTAAACATTATTTGGAGGTAAGTCATACTTTGTTGTTCAAAGAATTTAGAGAGAGTCATCCAAGATTGCATGTATCACAAAGGGCTTTTGAATACTTGAAGCCATTTTATTCTATGCCACTTAAGATTCAAAATAAATGTTGTTTCAAATATCATGTGGAATTTTCTATGCACCATGAAATATTATGCTCCATCCCTTCTACTTTGCATAGTGATGAAATGTTGGAGAATTGTGATGCTAGTGGGCTTCCAAAATTATCAAGAGACTTGCTAGATCAATTTTTTATGTCCTAGAGTTGATGGTTGTTTCTTTTATAAAAACTCTTTCTTAAATGAGAAGTGTTCGGAATGTTGTGGCTTATCCAAGTTTGGCAGATGTTTCCATGAGGACTACAAACAAGATCTTGGGAGGACAATAGTAAAAAAAAAAAGGCATATGAAACAGTGACATACACATTGAAGAGTGGAGATGCGGTCTCTAGATGTGAATTGGTTGTAAAAGAAATCAAGGTGACTAGTGTTAATTCATATTTCAAGAAAAATATTTTCTACAAGTATGTAAGGCATAGTCATAAGTCTTAGTGGTTTGATCAACAATTTGGAATGTGTAAGGAGACTTTTTCCATCGGCACTTGTTAGTGAACAAATTTTGTCTAAATGCCCAAAATGAAGTACAAATCACACTAATAGTTGGATAGCTTATCAAGGGATTGATAATATTCCTTTGAATTATTCGAGTACAACTCCTCGTGCAAGATTTGCAATGAATTCACTACATTATAATCGATAATGCTTTTAACCTGAAAGCAAGAAAGGTTTACAAACATCTATCCATAAACATGGAGTAGATGTGGAAAAAGAACAAATAATTAAACATAATAGATAAATGGCACAAATTCCATTTATTAAGATTCTACATTATAGAGAAAACCAATAAGATAAAATATTATCATTATTTTAGAATACATGAATAATCAGGATTCAATGATCTAGTGATAAATACAAATGAAGTTAGATGAGATAGAATTTTCTTCAAAGAGAATCAAGATAATTCAAAGATTGATCCTGATTAAAGATATGCATAAAGATTCAAAGCCCTGACACCCACATCTCTATTCTCTGAAAAGACAAAAAGATATTAAAGATCTTATTGCTTCTCTCTCAAATCACTATTTGGAAGTATGACATCCTTTCCCTTACATTGCAAATAAAAACATAAATGAAAAAAAAACCCCTCTTCTTGTAGCACAAACTCTATAGGAAAAGAATCCATCTCCTAGAGCACAAAGTATCTTGGAAAAAGAAGAACCAAACCCCTTCTATGTCTCTTTGATTACAATAAATAACATTCTTGCTTATTTATTTGTTATGTAACCAATTCTTGAAAATATTACACATTTAAATTATTTTATATCTCTTCCTTTCCTGTGATGACTTTCTCTCTTACTTAATCTCAATATACCTTATACATTTTTTAAATGAATAACCTGGAAATATAACTCTCCAAAGTCCCAAACAATCTATAATCAAATTGGGATAGGTGGCACTTTGTTGGAGATGATGTCATGTCATCATTTCATGAGTCATAGATAGTTTTGATGGTACACACCAATATCCACAACTAATATAGAAAAATTGTTCTCAGAGGATTTAGAAAACTAGGATGTCTAAAACATATTTTAAAGACAAGTCAATCCAATGGTTAGATTAAAAGTTATGACCCCCGCAATATGACCCATTTTTTTGGCATCATTTTTTGGGTGACATAGATGATTTTGATAGTACTACATTCAAACATATGTAAATTTTGATCAGGATTTAGATAATTTGTTTTCTTCAAACATATCCAAAAGTAAAATTAATCCAATGGTTGGATTATGAATTATGCCTCCTGTAACATGACTTTTTTTCCATCATCATTTTGTAATTGTCATCGATAGTTTTGATAGTACTGAACTAAGAAATCTATACCTATTGATTCATAAAGAATTTGACAAAATCCTTTGGACAAGATTTAGAATATTAGGTTTTGAAAAACATATCCAAAATTCATCTTAATCCAATCATTGGATTAATATTTATTACCCTTGCAATATGACCCATTTTTCAAATTTTAGAAAATCTATTATTCTAGGTTGTTGCTGTTAAAACCAAACCTCTTTGAACCATTTTGAAATTATTATGCCAAATATACTAGATTGAACCACTTGGAAGAAAATGCACCTAACTAAACTTGCATGCTGAGCATTCTTTACTTTGGAAAAGATGGCCAGATTATTGAACTCCAAATTACTAAATCTCGAACTTGCAGTTTAAGCTTTCAAACTTTTGAGCCCTTTGAATTCTTTGAACCTCATGAACCTATGAATTTTTTGTACCAAGACAAATCATAATAAACCACTTGAACTTGATTGAACCACTTTGAAATTAGTTCAAAGAGGTTCAAGACTCTAAACTAAAAATTCTATTATTGAGGTCTATATGGGTACCAACAACACTATTATATTAGTTGTTGAATTTGCAAAGAACTACACATTGCAGCCCCAAAATGAGACACAATATCAACATTACAACTCTATTCAAAATGCTATTTATGTCCACATAACTTATAGACATGCCCCTAATAGTGCAGAAGATAATCAGAAGATTATTAGAGAGTACCATTTTTACATGAGTGGTGATATATCTCACTCTCTTTCAAGAATTATTTTGATTTCTTATAGGAGCATGACATTTCTTTGGATATATAATTGCATAGGTCAATTCAAGAATGCTCACATGTTTTATTGGTTGTGTAGGATGCATGTAGAGAGGGGGGGGGGGGGGGGGGGGTCGGGGGCTCATATTTGGAGTTTTTTTGAGTGTGACCATGGGAAAGGGGAACATGATGGAGCAAGGGCTTGTGTGAAGAGAGCTCCAGTTAAGGAGAAATTGAAGATTTCAGGAGCAGCGCTTCTTGATGCTTGTAGCATTGTTGATTGGTGTAGTTCAACATTATCACAGGGGGGAATCTTGCTTCAACAGTACACATGTTCTTTTGGTTGGTTGAGTAAGGGTCAATAGGTGATAGATCATATTGTGCAACTATTAGAGATTCATCAAAAATACATTCATTCTAGAGCTCTGATTCTAGCACATGGATCATTTGGACATGATAGCTAGCTTGTTTTTGTCCTCATTTTATTCAATGTGATTGGGATCATTCTGAGTTGAGTTAGTGGGTGGACATATCGGCTCCACATTATCTCACTCCATTGTCTATCATACCCTCTATCATAAATGATGACATGGAAAGTTTAGTTGAGCATAACCATCTACCAGATCTTCTTCAGCCAAGACATGTCTTTGCATTGGTTGCACCATAGGAGAATGATGAGAAATTAGATTATTGGTTAGCACATTATGTTAGAGGTAAAAAAATGCTTGCACAACTGATCATAGATGATGATGGATTCACATATCCTACTAGTTCAGTTGTTGTTGTTGGAACATGGCTATGGACATACATGCTTAGAAGGAATGAAATTCCTGCATTCGAAGACTATAAGAAGAGAAAAAAAATTCCCATATACTCACATCTTATTATAGTAGAAAATTTGAAGTTGTTGAAGCATCAAGGAAGACCAACAGTAAAAGAACTTTTTATAATTACTAATGTTGATCATGAAGCCCTATTGGAGACTGTAAAGTAGAGAGAGGAGCCTATATGAACACTCAACTAGGTATATTACTTCTTATGTTCTATTATTCATAGTGATTCGATGAATCAATGATTATCTTATTTAATATGATTATTTACTGATATTTTTTATGATATTTGAATGTAGGTACAGCATAAAGAGTAGCCATGCATGAAGATAAAAATTAAATAAAGAGAAAAATAAAGCAAACTATATTCTATTTTTTATACTATGATTTTTTACACTGTGATTTTTGATAGTTGTGTATTGATGTAATAATGATGAAACACTTGAGATATTGTAAATATAAACTTTTTTATTTAATGTAAGAAACAAGGATGTTATTGCTTAATGTAATTAATGTGGAGGGACCTAAAAAATGATGTTTTTACTTAATAATAAGACCAGGCTTGCACTGTTCCCAATGCCAAAAACTTGAGGGAGCTAAAAAATTATGTTTTTACTTAATACTAACCCTAGTGACACCCTTCTTCTAACTATGGAGAGTCTTCAATGTTCATCGCCACCCCATACCAAAGAGTCTCCAAGATGCTCTAAATGCATTTGGAGATTGATCTTTCGAGGGTCATAACTTAGAGCTCATAAGGGCTATAAGTGAAACATAGAATGCTATAGGATAGTGATGTTGAGGTCTACACTAACCAATCTCATTTCAAAGAGATCACATCTCGGTGGATTCAGCACAATGATCTCACATGATGACAAAACTTGCAGTGTGCCTAAGTTCATTGGTGCATCATTGCATAATTTTGAAACCATTGATTCTAGCATCAAATTGTTTGTGCCATTAGCTTCGGGTGGGTGGTGAAACCCAATAACATCCTTATTCCATCTACAGAGAACATACAACATTCAAAACCACCCCATATCAAAGAGTCTCCAAAATGCTCCAAGTGTGTTTGGAGATCAATCTTTTGAGGATCATAACTCAAAGATCATGGGAGGTATCAGTGCAATGTTAAATGCTACAGGATGATGATGTCAAGGTTTATAGTAACCTATCTCATTTCAAAGAGATCACATTCTTTTTAGATTCAACACAATGATCTCGCTCAATGCCAAAACTTGTAGTGTGCCTCAGTTCATCAATGCATCAATGTGTAACTTTGAAACCATTGATCTTGGCATCAAATTGTTAGTGTCATTAGCTCTAGATGGTCGAGTGAACCCTAGTAACACCCTTCTTGTAGCCATAGAGAACCTTCAACATTCACGACCACCCTATATCGAAGAGTCTCCAAGATGCTCTAAGTACATTTGGAGATTGATCTTCCAAGGGTCATAACTTAGAGCTTGTGGGGGCTATTGGTGAAACATCAAATGATATAGGATGATGCTGTTGAGGTCTATAGTAACCTATCTTATTTCAGAGAGATCATATTCTATTTGGATTTGACACAACAATCTCACTTAATGCCAAAACTTGCAGTGTGCCTTAGTTTATTGGTGCATCACTGCATAACTTTGAAACCATTGATCCTTGCATCGAATAGTCAATGCCATTAGGTCTGGATGGGTTAGTGAACCCTAGTGCTACCCTTGTTCTAGTCATGGAGAACCTCCAATGTTTGTGGCCACCCCCATACTAAAGAGTCTCCAAGATGCGTTTGGAGGTTTATCTTCCAAGCATTATAAATTGAAGCTCCTAGGCTGTAGTGCCTCTCCAATTTGAGTTTTTTAAGTCATCCCAATGGATGCAACCTTTTTTTATCTCTCCTTAAGAAGGGATTGTGATTGGGACCATGAGTGGTCTACACCCTTGAGGTGATTGGATTTATGTTGTTGTATCAGTTACTTTGATTATGCTTTTGGCTAATTTTGAGATTATGATGTGTTAGATGGTTCACTAAGGTTTGTGGTAGTGGTTACCAGGATTGATGTGGTATCATGATGTTGTTCTATGATTACCTAGAGACGTGTGTAGAGATTGCAATATGTACTATTATCTTGCTACACTAGACTAGGTTCCTATAGCAATGGTTAGTTATGTTTATGACTGTGTTCACTTATGTGTTTTAAATGCCTTTTCATGTTATTTAAACGATAATTATTAAATGCTGAAATGATTATAAATGGATTCTCCATGTTAGATTAAATAGTTATATGTTACGAATATTTACCTTGTTATATTTTGATATGAGAGATACTTATTACTCATGCTATTTTTACATGTGACCTAAGAGTTGGATGTTATACTTTGATTTCAGTGTCATAGATGCTATACTACTATGCTGTGTAGTTGATCATATTTGCATGTTGATGCCATTTTGAGATGAAAATATGTTTTATTATGATATTTGGTTATCTAGTATTTGGACATATCTTTGATTTAGTTATATGTGGATTTAATGCTATGGTTATTTACTTCATTCTTGCTTCATTATGTTATATGCAAACGTGAGTAATGTAAATGGATTATTTTAGTATAATTGAATAAATGGTTAAATTAGACAATTTAATGCATTTATTGCTTTGACTAAGTTATTATATTCAATTGCACTTGATCATGTATTTTAGTGTGCAAGATTTATATCCTTGGTAGTAACACATGGAGTTAGTGATTCATCTGTTCATATTTTATCAATGACATTCTTGTATGGTCAATATATCTTATTTAAATGTTTAAATTAAACCTTCTAGTGATTTTATTAAATCCAAACTCATTGCATTATGTGACTAGACCTGTGAGCATATATGTGCATTTAGAGGTTCACATTGTTGCGAAGGTTGTTAAGAACATTATGTGATTTTGGGGTTTTCAGGCTTTATTTTATTTTGTTTTAATTTTTAGTAACTTTTCCATAGATGAATTCCAATTTCTTGGAATAACCTATTTTTATTTGGGATTTAACTAGTTCTCCTAGTCATTTGCCCTAATCCATTATTCACTCAAAAAGTGAATAAGTATCCAAAAATAAATTTAATTCCTCACTTCTTACTTTTGAATTAGAAAGTTTGAGAGTAAAACCCAAAATTCTGTTCATGAGGAGTCACTATTTTGTTCATTGTGGGAGCTATAGGCATGAGATTGTTGCGACATCGGTCTCATTGGATCTAGCTCGGGGAGACCTTGGATTACCACAATTTTTGACTACTTCTACCTGATTTTTATTTTATAGTTCAAATTCTCATTTTTCCCTTTTGGCTTCAAGATAGGACTCTCCCATTTTATTGTTTCAGCTTTGTTTCTACTTTTGTTTTTGGTAGTCATTTGTTAGGAGGTTGAGAACTAGTGTTCCCCTACATTTCTAAATGCTAGCTCTACCCAGTTGGGTAGGTATAAGAATTTCCCTATTTTTCAAGATGAGTGTTTGGGGTTTTGCACCATTATGTTGGCTTTTCTTGGCATATGGACTCCAAACCCATATTTAATTGGATTATTGTGGATTTTGTATCCTAAGACCAAATGGGTTTTAATTTCAAAGTTTTTTGAGTTTTGAGGTATTTTTCCCTCAATTTGCGTACTGCCCAATTTTCTTGAGTTTTCTTGGCATGACATTGGTCGTGGACATGGATTATCCATAGGATGTTAGTCAAACCATTGATGTACTTTTATGTTTGCATTGGAATGTGTGTTGCACTTGTACTCCCAATGTTGTGTTTGGTTGAGTGATTTTATGTCTAGTGTTATTGTTTCTTTTGGACCTTTATTTTTATTTCGTGGACACTAGGATTTGTGCAGAATCCATACTCTCAAATTGAGGCTAGTTGACTAAGGTCATGATGCTTGGTCTTGTTGCATCACTAGGATTCATGTAGAATCCATACTCCTAGATTGAGGCAAGTTGAGTGAGTTCATGATGTATGGTTTTATTATCCTCCCGAGTCTGTTTTTAATTGAGTGTATTTTTGCATTGCATTTTGATCCAGTCCTTGTGTGATGATCTTTGTGATGGTGGTGTGCCACACATGAACACATATGTGTGCATTTGTCGAGTGACTTGTGAGGCTCAATCTTCTATGGTATTTCTGGGAGTTATGATCATTGGGGTTGGATTGGGAATATGCATGCCTACAGATGCTTGTCGTTGGATTAACATGGGTAGGTTAGGGTAGCATATGGAGGGGGCTTCCATATTATAGCCTAGTGATAATTGTGCCTAGAGGGTTGGTAGAGGAAGTTCTAATTAAGTGATAACTAAATAAAACACTAGGTGGTAATAAAACTTAAGATAATAATCTATGCTAGAGCCTTCCATTAAGGGAGTTAAATCTACACAATCCAAGCTTGGGCTTGTCGATGCCAAGTGACTCTCCATGATGTTAGCCCTTACTTAGTAGCCATGGAGTGTTTGACCAAGACTTGTAGTTTATGAATTTTCTCTAATCTTGGTTTCAGTCGTCATATTGTCTGGCATGAGTGTTAGCTTTGGACATTGTTCTTTATGTGTGTTTGTGGTTGGATCATTATCTCCATTAGCAGGATGGGAATGGACTTGCAGATTTCACATGGTTGGGAGGTGTAGTTACCTTCACCACTACTAGGGACTGGTGTATAGAGACAGTCTATTGTCCCAGTACGACCATTGTTGGATGTTTTCACTTGGTACTTCAAGTTCCAAAGTATTCTTTCTTGTGTTTTATTTTTTCATTGGAATGCTTGGATATCATGTTTAGATAATGTTATTTTTTTTAATGCATTCCCTTATTATGATGTTTAGCATATGATTAGATGATGTGATTTTCTTAGTTGGATATCTATTGCTTGTTGGATTAGCATGTTAGATTTCATGTTCTTATGATGTTATTATGCTTTAGTAGTGACGTCCTCATAAGAAAAATTTGACTATTTAGTTGGTAGCTTGGGATGTTATGCATAGGGGATGGCTAAGACCTTCGAAGTTTCATGATACTATTATGGTAAGAAAGAATTGCACACTTATTTTGTTATTTTAGTACATTGTGATGTTGCTTCTATACAAGGGATGTTGCTTTCAGTTATTCCCCTTCACTCCTATGTTAGATGGTTAGATGCAATTTCCTCTTTTAGTTATTTTGTTCAAGTTTCTTTGCCTTGATTGTGGATCTGATACTCCTCAATGTGGAGGAAATTTATTTCTTAGCCTTTTATCTTTATGTTTTCTGGCTTTCTATTTTGTATCCTCATGCAAAATTGCACTTTCTCGCACAAGAATGCAAGATCTCATGTGGTGTGTTGGGTTTCCTCACATGGCTTATGGTGCATCCTCACACGAAACCCAACACCAATTTGGGGTGTTGTGGTTGCTGGGCCAAGCAAGACCTGATGTGATTGAGTAGATCCTCGCATGGCTTGCTCTACATCCTCACATAAAAAATAGGGGGCATCTCCATTGGTTTTTGGGGAATGCAATTTGGTGTTTCAGTACCCTTTGGGTTTAGTTAATTTTCCATGCTTTCACAGATCTAAGATTCTTTGTTCTGTTGTTGTCTTTGGTTTTCGTTTCTCTATTTGTGTGTGTTAGTTTGATAGTGGTATTTGAAGGTTCATTGGTTGTTGGGATTGTGGGTAAGTCTTCCATTGCAATCTTTGTGATCCCTGTATGATGTTTTCTTGTGCATTCATACTTGTAAAAAAAAAAATCTTGGCTCATATTGAATCCTTGTTCCAAGGATCTTTGGGTAGGTGGGGGCTATTGGTGAAACATAAAATGCTATAGGATGGTAATGTTGAAGGCTATATTAACCTATCTTATTTCAGAGAGATCACATTCTATTTGGATTCAACACAACAATCTTGCATGATGCCAAAACTTGTAGTATGCCTCAATTCATTGGTGCAAAACTGCGTAACTTTTATACTATTGATCTTGGCATTAAATCTTTAGCACAATTAGCTCTAGATGGGCAAGTGAACCTTAGTGAAACCTTTTTTTGACCACAGACAGCTTACAATGTTCATGGCCAACCCGTATCAAAGAGTCTCCAAGATACTCTAAGTGCATTTGGAAATCAATCTTTTGAGGGTCATAACTTGGAGCTCATGGGGGCTATTGGTAAAACATTGAATGCTACATGATGGAGTTGTCAAGGTTTACAGTAACCTATCTAATTTTAAAAAGATCACATTCCATTTGGATTCGGCACAATGATCTCGCTCAATGCCAAAACTTGCAATGTGCCTCAGTTCATTGGTGCATCACTGCGTAACTTTAAAGTTGTTGATCTTGGCATCGAATGGTTAGTGACATTAGCTCTAGATGGGAGGGTGAACCCTAGTGACACCCTTGTTCTGGCCATAGAGAGCCTCCAACTTTTGTGGCTACCCCATATCAAAGAGTTTCCAAGATGCTCTAAGTGCATTTGGAGAGTGATCTTTTGAGGGTCGTAGTACAGAGCTCCTCGGGGCTTGTTGAAACATTGAATACTTTAGGATGGTTATATTAAGGTCTAAAAAAACCTATCACATTTTGGAGAGATCACATTTTGTTTGGATTTGACACAACAATCTCGTTCGATGCCAAAACTCACAGTGTGCCTCAGTTCATTGGTGCATCACTATGTAACTTTGAAGCCACTGATCTTGGCATGAAATCATTAGCACCATTAGCTCCATATGGGTGGGTTAACCCTAGTAACACCCTTTTTTCGGCCATGGAGAGCCTCCAACATTTGCACTGACCTCATACCAAAGAGTCTCCAAGATGCTCTAAGTGTGTTTGGAGGTCGATCTTCTAAGGGTCGTAACTCAAAGCTCATGGGGACTACTAGTAAAATGTCTAATTCTAAAAGATGGTGATGTCAATGTCTACAATAACATATCTCATTTTAGAGAGATCACATTCCATTTGGACTAGGCACAATGATCTTGCTCGATGCCAAAACTTGCAGTGTGCCTTAGTTCATTGGTGCATTAATGTGTAACTTTGAAACCACAGATCTTGGCATCAAATCATCAATGCCATTATCTTTGGATGGGTAGGTGAACCCTAGTAAAACCCTTTTTCTAGCCGTGAAGAGCCTACAACATTCGTGGCCACCCCGTACCAAATAGTCTTCAAGATGCTCTAAGTGCATTTGGAGATGTATCTTTTGAGGGTCATAACTCAGAGCTTGTGGGGGCTATTAGTAGAATATTAAATGATACATGATGGTAATGTCAAGGTATACAATAACCTATCTCATTTTGGAGAGATCACATTCCATTTGGATTTGACATAACAATCTTGCTGGATGCCAAAACTTGTAGTGTGCCTCAATTCATTGGTGCATCGTGGCATAATTTGGAAACCATTGATCTTGGCATCAAATCACCAATTACAGTAGCCTTGGATGGGAAAGTGAACCCAAATGACACTCTTTTTTTGGCCACAGAGAGCTTGAATGTTCATGACCACTCCATATCGAAGGGTCTCCAAGATGCTCTAAGTGTGTTAGGAGATCTATCTTTTGAGGGTCATAACTTAGAGCTTGTGGAGGCTATCAGTGAAAATTTTCATGTTATAAGATGGTGATGTTAAGGTCTACAATAACTTATCTCATTTCTGAGAGATTACATTCTATTTGGATTTAGCACAATGATCTCGCTCGATGCACAAACTTGCAGTGTGCCTTAGTTCAGTGGTGTATCATTGCATAACTTTGAAACCATTGATCTTGACATTGAATTGTTAGTGTCATTAACTTTGGATGGGAGGGTGAACCCTAGTAACACCCTTGTTCTACTTGCAGAGAGCCTACAACATTCGTGACCACCTCATAACAAAGAGTGTCTAAGTTGCTCTAAGTGTGTTTAGAGATCAATCTTTTGAGGGCCATAAGTTAGAGCTTGTGGGGGCTATTGGTTAAACATGGAATACTATAGGATGGTCATGTTGAGGTCTACAATAACCTGGTGACACCCCTATTTTGACCACATAGCTCCTATAACATTTGTGATTAGTACATACTGAAACATCTTGCAAGACCAAAGATGGGCTCCTAAGACCAAATTGGCCATGGATTTGGCTCATTGTAGACATCTTAAGGGATTACATAGATCATTTAAAATTAAGCATATATGATATAATTTAAAATTAAAAATTGCATCAAAATTTGACAATAAAGGTTATTAAAATGTTATTGACAAATTATTGCATTTCAACCAAATATAACAAACATGATCAAAATGAATTATATTCCATAAACATGAACAATACACATGATCCACGATAGATTGAACAACACTATACTAAATTAATATGTATATCCTTGTGCACATAAATGACAAAAATATATGTCAAACTACATCTATCCATAGACAAATTATGAAAATGTATATCAAAGTTCATATATCCATAGACAAATTACACAAATATATATCAAAATACATAGATCCATATATAGAATGTGGCTAATCATGCCATCAAAATGTGTATAATATCAATGTTTCTGTATACAATGTGGCAAATTCCATCTTAAAATATCTCATGACACATCCTATGACAACTATACTATCCTATGTTGCTAGTGGATCATCAATATGCAACCTCTTTGCTAAACTAGGTGGATTGGATCCGTCCTACATAAACAAAAAAGGAAAACCCAAAGTTAGAATACTAAATTTATATGATTATATGTATCTAACATTGAATTACCCAAATGCATAATGAGCCTTTATTTAATGAATAATTATAGTTTTAAACTTTCCTCATAAAAATCCTCTCTTGTCAATGTCTTGCAACAGTCAAGAGTCCTCTCATATGTCAAGATTTCTAGAACCTGGTTGGTTGTGGGTTGTATGTTCAAGTATGTTTGTCAAATGGATCTACAACTTAAACTATAACATTATAATTCATAGCATACTATATTTATAACATATAATCAATAATTCAAACTAAAAGTTACCTTTGTTGACTCCTCCTCTAGATATAATGGTTGCATGAGCAAAGATACAAAACTCTAACATCCGACCTCCTGTGCACTAGGTGTTTCCTATCAAATATAAAAGCCTAGTTGTTAATATCATGGAAATCAGTTTGAACTTGTTTATAAAAATAAAGAAAATAACAAATAATTGATACATATACATATGACTAGGGCTCTCGCTACGAATGGAAATGCCAAAGGGTCTGTGATGCGAAATCTGCATGGACTCATCACGAATAGCCACACCCTATACAATAAAGAAAAATTTAAATTTCATTAGCACAAAAATTTTACAAGAATGCATCGATATTTAATCACTTTAAAAACACCTAATTACCTTTCACTAGTCAATGGGTTGCACCTCACCCCTTGCACTTTGCCCCCCATTGATAGGTGATACCTGCAAGAGAAAAGAAAGATTAGAAACCATATACGTTCAAATATCAAATAGGAAAATAATGAGAACACAACATAATGTATCATAGATGTCTCAAGGTCAAATGAAATAGCTAAGAGCATAACATCATCAACCTATCTCAGCTTATCCTTACTCATCAACTTGTAGACACTTAAAATTGTCCTAAACACTATATTAATTTATTTAATATTTCCCTTGATATTATAATTGATTATTTACTAATTAATTATATTTTCATATTCTTATACTCTTTTAATTAAATTTATTTAATTAAATAGGTTCACTTTTCTAATGTATTTAAATTTAATTTAAATACTTCCATCCCTAATGTGTTAAATTTATTTAATACACGATCCTCCATAAATCCCCTTTTTAAATAAATCTTATTTATTTAATTCCCTCCATTCCATTAAATTCTCTAAAATCTATGATTAAATTAAATCCTATTTAGTTTAATCTTAAACCTAGCCTAAAACCTACTCTACAACCATCACTTTCATCCTTCTAAGCCTACCCACCACTTAATGCCACTTATTTATCTTAAACACCTTGCTAAACCCCTTTTAGTTCTTAAGTGTGTGCTCACACATGTGAGGAACACTCACACTTCTCACACTTCTCATGCCTTCCACACCTCTTACACCTTTGTCCCCCACTCCTTTCTTCAAGTTTGCTCACACATATGTCAACAAACTTTGAATGTTGACCACTTGCATGACTTGCCTACATGTCTTCCTTGTGGCACCTATGTGGATGCTAGATAGATGCCACCTCACCAAGAAGCCTATAAATAGAGCCCTTGTCTCAATCCTTTTACATCTCCCTCATATGTATTGTTATCACATGCTAGTTTGGTATTAGAGCTTTCTAGTGATTTTCATAGTGGCATTGTTACTAACCCTTGGTTGTTGATATATTTCTTTTCATCTTGCATTGTTAGATTAGTTTGTTTTCTTGCATCCACCTCCATATACATTTGAATGCTCTCAAGCATGGTTGTTTCTAAAGCCATTATTTGAAGCATGCTCCATTCATCTTAGTATAAGATCATTTTCACTTGCATTTTACAACTTTGGGATTCAAATAGTTGTGTTTTGGGAGAGCACACCAACATCTCTCCAATCTAAAATACACCAACAGGGCCTCTCATGGGTGTCTTTGTTGAGTTTTTTGAGGTTGCATGAGGACTTGGCTTTTTGGTTGCTTTGAGTTGCAAAACTCAAGCATAGCATTAGTTGTGTTTGTTTTATTTTGAATACTTGATGTATCTATTGCAAGTAATGTGTGCTTGTTTACTCTTGTTCCTAATAGGTTAAGTTTTCTTGCATACATTTTGGCACACCCTATAGGACCCACATCCTTGTTTTCCTTTCAAAAATTTGTCAAAAAATCGTAACTTGTTGCCAAAACCCATGCACTATCATCTGCATTCTGTCATCTTTGCATATTAGTGTTTGCACAGATTGGCATCTCCACCTTACTACTTTGAACCCACCTATTCTACATTAAAGTCTAGTTTTGGAATCTACACTATTTCCCCTATCATTTGCATGGTGGGTTAATTTAAAATTTGCTATAAAAACTTGATTGTCATCTGCATTATATACTCTGTTGTCTCCATTGTGGGTAGATTCCAAACTCACTGTAAAACCCAATTGTCATCTACGAGGTATACTTTGTTGTCTATGACCCATAGTTCTATCATCTACGGCCCATAGTTATATCATCTATGATCCTTGTTTTGTTGTCCACATTGTGTTCTAAAGTCTTTTGTAATCTTCAAGTTTTAGCATCTGTGGACCTATTCTATCATCTGTGTCTAACAAAGTTGCCATGTGCTTGCAAATTGTAGACATTTTAGAGTTTGTGCTTTCTATCGTCTGCATGTTTTAGTGCCTGAACAGTTTTGTTGTCTACACCTGTCATCTATCATCTCCAATTTTTGGTAGATTTATTAAATTTGAAACACTTGATTCGTTGACTAGTTTCTTTGTAGGAATTTCTAACAAGTTTACATTGTAGGAAACAAATTTTGGAGAATCTAAAAACTTATAGTGATTTTTATCACTTGGGAAGTTTGTAGTGATTTTTATCACTTATAGGATTAAAGGTTTAATGAACTTGTATGCAATAACCACTTGTCTTTAAATGTATGTTGCAAGTTAATAACTAAAATCCAAACACACTCTTGAATACTCTAAGGTCAAACATTACATCCAATTTTGAGTGCCTTAAGGGGAATTTACTCACATTTCATTGGAATGAATGTTTAGGATAGCAAACACGCTCTTGAATGCCTTAAATAAATTGACATGCTTTCATTGGAATAAATGTTTAGGATAGAAAACACACTCTTGAATTCCTTAATAAAATTGAAATGCTTTCACTGGAATGAATGTTTAGGATAGAAAACACACACTTGAATGCCTTAAGGAAATTGACATGCTTTTATTGGAATGAATGTTTAGGATAGTGAACACACTCTTGAGTGCTTAAGGTTAATGAAGCTTGCTATGAAACATTTGGATTTGGTGCTTAAAATGAATTCACTCAATCTTGAATGACTTAAGGGAATTGGTTTTATTTTCAACAATTTGCTTATGTTCACGAGCGATTTACTTTTTTTTGATGAATCTGTGCTTTTTATTTATGTTGATGACATTTTCAAGTTGGAAAGAACAATGTATGCTTAAACATGTGTGTCTTCAAGAGTAGATTACAAAACTTAAAGCTTCATTGGGAAAGAACAAGTGTCTTTTAATCCTGAGGCCACTTACATATTCTCTTCTCTCGCGCCTTTGGGTGATCTTGAGTGCACAAGAAATAAGTGATTTTTTTTTTTTTTTAAAGAGGTCTGCTTGGGGATTTCATCACCCCTTGGGATGACCTCAACTCCAGTGTTCTGGAAGAGTATAAGAATTAGGAGGTGAATTGAATGACACCCCTCTTGGAAGTAAAATCTTGTCACTCTTGGCTAAGCCCCAAAGAACTTTATACCTTTGGGAAGTGAAGGTGGAGAGTTAGGTTACCATGTCCTCCTAGCTGTGTGACATTATTTTCTTTCATCTATAGATTTGGGCTCACGTACCTTGCGTATATCAAGGATGCCCTTTAGATAATCCTTGTACATCCTAGTGGAAACCTTATTAGGATTGCTGGTGCATTTTGCGTGCCTGATTGTTTAAACATTCAAAACCAACACCAAACATCAAACAAGTACAAAAATGAGTGAAATTGTGAGCTAAACCTTCAGTGAGTGAAATAGTGGTAAATGGGTCCTCTTGACTCATGGTTATTTTTAGGAGTTCTATATTGGTCTAGCATTTAAAATTGGTTGAGTCTAGTTTGTGCTTGAAATTGAGTTTTGTTCTGTTCCTGCCATGACCGAAAAAGTCAAACCTAAGAAGGTGAAATTATCCAAACCATTTGTCTATAAGGAAATGAAAAACCTAGCACAAGGCGATAAAAAATTCCAATACGCTATCAAAGACATCCAGAAAGAAGAGGCTAAACAAGACTGTTATGATAGAATTGAGTACAATGCTAAACTTCAAAATTGGTCTACCTTCCCAGGAGTAACCCCAAGACTTTTGTTCCTAGTAAGTGAGGATTGAGTTAATCATATAAGTGACCACCACACCTTCATTTTCACATCAACACCATTTTTCCAAATTTCTAAACTTCCTTTAGAGAACTTGATCATTTGAACCTGAAAAATTTGGCATAAGAACACCTTCTGAGATCACAACACTAGCCCTTTTATCCATAAGAAAACAACTATCACTCATTTGGGATCACAAGTCCATCTCCAAATAGTGGGTAGTCAATTTGGTGTCCTATCTTTCCTAAAGATCACTTGGTAGGAGAAAGATACTTTTAGCCTATAATCACACTTTGTTTGCTAAATCAAGGTCTTTTGTTTACATTTAGGTTTTTGGCCCCTTTCATTGTGTAAGGTTCTAGAGTTCTCCCTTACATTCCTCTATTTCTTCCATAGTCTTCGACCCATTGGTTTGGTCACTATTATATGGTACATACACGATCCAAAAAATTCACATTTAATCCCATGTCTCACTTGTTGGGATCATTTGAGTATCTTTTTCCTCCACACGCAACATCATTGGGGGGAACATTTCCCTCTAGTTCAAACTTTGGTATGCCTAACTTAACATCCACATAAGAACCAGAAGATCCCTTTTGCAACACAACTTTGGGAAGTAATGACAAAGAAGTATACCAAGAGGAAGACCCTATTGACAACAACAACATTCCTTGTAGATCCATACAATGTCAAAATGGTGGAAAAATCTATTAGGGAAAACAAGACTAAGATATTCCTAAACATGGTTAAAGATGGTGTTAATGTCCCTACAAGTTTTGATGAGACAACTAGTGCTATATCTACATCAAGTGGCACAACACAACTGACATTCCAATTAAGTGCAGAACATATCCAACAAATCATTAGTGCCATGCCCAACACTACTACGCATGCTAGTATTTCATAGTCCACCTTAATAAGTCCAACTGTAGGATGCTTAAACATTGGGCAAGTGTCTACTCAACAGATGACAATTCCAACACAACCAATGTATTCCTCTTATTCAAAAATTCCAACAAGTATGGTGAAAACATATGTGCCAATTCCAACAACTACATATCAATACATTGGTGAAAGTGGAGTATTTCCACCACCTCACAATATGTTTGGAACTCCTTATAACTTGGGGGGTGGACTTATAAATTTTCAACAATCACAAATCCAACCAAACCAAGATCTAGCTGAGCAGTTGCATGAACTTCAAAACTTGGTCCATACCATGAGCAACAAAGGGGTGAAGGATTTCTCTTTTAAGGAAGTTTGTCCCTTTCCATTTGATAGATCCATTAACATTATACCATTCCCACCAAACTTTGAGATTTCTAAATTTGACAAATACATGAGAGAAACATCTCCTATCACACATCTCAAGGAATTCTTAGTTTTGCATCAAGAAGTAGCCTATAGTGAGGATTATCTTAAGAGGCTCTTCACACAAAGTCTTGGAGGCTCCACACTAGAGTAACTAATGAAGTTACCCAAGGGTTCTATTACCGCTTTCAATAATTTAACAGGGAAGTTTGTAGCACAATACTCTTGAACGTCATACCTCATTAAGTGATTTGTGCAACACAAAACAACAAAATGGTGAAACATTTTCCAACTTTCTACAATGGTGGAGGCATCTTGCTAACCACATGAACTACAAAATTGAGGATTCCCACCTTGTGGATATATTTATCGAAAACTTGATACCAAAGATGTCTTTTCACATGAAGATGGCTAGTCTTGAAGACTTCACTACATTAGTCAAGAGAGGCAAGAGCATTGAAAATGGGCTTTTAGACAAAGGTGACATTAAACATTATAACTCATCATCCTAAAACAATGACACAAACAACAATAGCAAACCCAAATTTTGGTCCAAAAACAAAGGTTTCACACACGATGGTTTCACTAATGTTAAAAATGTACAAAACCTTCAAGGAGGAAACAACAACTATCATAACTGAAATAACAACAATTCAAACCATGACAATCAACAATCTCGTAATCAAACACAATTTTTTTCTCGCAACAACAACAATAACAATAGCAATTGCAACTGTGACTATGATTGAAATAGGAAGTTCACTAACTTTCCTGAACCTTTGGATACCATATTCCGAAAACTAGTGGATCACAATTTGATGGTGTTTCTCAACACACGACCCTTTGATGAGAATCAACCCAAATCAAAATGGTATAGGGAAAATGAATATTGAAAATATCATCACATCAAAGGACATGACACAAACAAGTGTATAAAACTCAAAGTCTTCATTCAAAATCTTGTTGATGATGGAGAAATTGAGGTAGAAGAAGGTCCATCCTCTAAAAATTATAAATTGAAGATATTTCAAAAGCCATTTCTTGACCACAACAATGACAATAACAACAATGGAAACAACAATATGAACAATGCAAATTGAGCTTCCACATATAATGCATTACCCTATGACTATTCTACTAACCACATATCAGGGTTTGAGTCTTTGTGTGGTAAAATAGAAACCAACAATATATGTGGTTTTGATTCCATGTGTGGCCAATTGAAGAGGTAGACACTGATGTGAATACACTTGTCTTACAAGTAGTAGATTGTGATGCAACCACTCAACAAGGAAGAATCACTTTGCAAGCTACCACTCCCAACCCCACTAATCCATCAGTTCCACATACACCTGCTGCACCATCCACTTCACAAAGGCTTGCTTCTCACTATGATGTGTTGTCCTAGTTAGGTAAGACTCCTACACAAATATCCATTCTAGAGCTCCTAATGACATCACCCATCCAAAAAGAAATTTTGGAGATTGCTCTTTTAGAGTCTCATGTTCTTGAAAACATTAATGCCTCCCAATTCATCACCATGATTGGAAACCTTGCCACACAACAACACCTTGTCTTCATAGACAAAAATGTCCAAGGTTCTGATCCCCACCATAATTTTTCACTCCACATTGAAGTCTTTATAAAACAACATAAGATTAAAAGAGTCCTTATAGATAATGGATTCAGTTTGAACCTATATACATTGAAGATGATTTGCTTCTTGGGACTTCTAGAGGACCTCATAGATGTCAATAAAAGGATAACAATCAAAGCATATGATAAAAGAGAAAGAGAATCAAAAGGAGTTATCATGTTACCACTAAAGGTTGGGTCAGCCATCATAAATACTCAATGCCATGACCTAGCCTTGGATTTTCCATATAACAATTTGCTTGGTCGACCCTAGATATACACACTCAAAGCAGTACCATCTACATATCATCAATGCTTGAAATTTCCTCACCAAGGAAGAGAGGTCATGATTCTCAGTGATCCTACACCTTTTTCCTTTTGTAAAAGATTGGAAGGTGCACCAACAATTTTTTTTCCAATCAATGAGTTTGCTAAGGTTATAGCTAAACCTCTCACAATAATGGAATCACCTTCCACAATAGTGCTAGAATTATCCAATAATGTTTCCAATTCCCACAAAGGAAAAGAAAAGGTGGAAGATACTAAGGTCAATACTACAGGGAAGAAGGTTACTTTTGCTGATTTAGGAATGGGAGAGTATAAGTTTGAAAATGCCTTGTGTGTTGGATAATTACCACTCTCCCCTCATTCCTTTGGAAAACCTTCATAATTACCACCTCCTGCAAAAAAGGATACTAGGTATGTTAACAAGATGACATTTGAACATTGGGGTTCACTCAGTGATGAACATATGGAATCTAATATCATAGATTGGCTATATTATGATGGAAAAGATGAACCTATGTAATTACCCAAGGATAAATATGTTAAGACCCCTCCCATCATCAAAAACATGGGATATCATGGTACCAGCCTCAGACCTAAAAAAGATGGAATCAAACAACCCCTTAAGGCTAATAGCTATCATAAAGGATGTGGTTTGGGCTCCATTAAACCCAAGGTGTCCTTTTTTGACAACTATTGTATGGTTGACCCTAATTCTAAGACTGAAGAGGGGGAATTCTTTGAAGTACCTTTCAAATACATCAAGGATGACTTAGATAACCATGTTTGTGCCATTACCATAGCCAAGGTTTCACCCACTGACCTACCTCTCACCAACCCTGACATGATAGACTGGGACCTTCATGACACACCATTAGCTCTCAATATCTGTAACTCTGATGAAGTAGTGATGGTATTCTTTGGCCTTAAGAATCTCCAAGATTACAAACATTGGATTCAATACAATGAGGAAGCCTACTTTGGTAGCCAAGTCAACTCTCTTAGTCACAAAGGTGAAAAAGAAAATAAAAATGGAAAAATAGAAGAAACATCCTCTAGTGAAAACTCTTTTAGGGCACTTTTGGATAAAGAAAAAGATAAAATAAAGGACACATCTTCAGGTGAAAACCTCCTAGAGGCATCAGAAGAGGGAGACGTTGACTTGCCATTCAGATCTTTGCCACCAAAAAAACATCTATTTTGAATGAGGGCACAATTCCTGTCAATTTAGGTATAGAGGATAATCCACAAATCACCTACATTGCAGCTACCTTAAGTATTGAAGAGCAAAATGCAATGACTGAATTCTTGAAAAAGGGTAAAATCAATTTTGCATCGACATACAAAGACATGCCTAGTTTAGACATAGATTTGGTTGTGCATCACTTGACAATAGATCCCAAGATTAAACCTGTGAAGCAAAAGTTGTGCAAAATGCATCCTAAGGTAGCACTTTTAGTCAAAGTAGAATTGTAGAAAATGTTACAGGCAAAGTTTATCCATCCTATTTATTATCCTGAGTGGGTCTCCAACATTGTTCCTATAGAAAAGGCCTTTGGGGGCATTTGCGTGTGTTCAAATTTTTGAGATTTAAATCTCGCATTTCCTAAGGATGATTTTCCACTTCCTAACATAGATATCATAGTGGATTTGACTGCTGGACATGAGATGTTGTCTTTAATGGATGGCTTCTCCAGTTACAATCAAATCAAAATTGTAGAAGAAGATCAACATAAAATGACATTTACCACCCCATGGGGAACCTTTTGTTATCAAGTCATGCCTTTTGGCTTGAAGAATGTTGACACCACTTATCGATGCGCAATGAATACAATATTCCATGATCTTCTACATGTCATAATGGAGGACTATGTTGATGACATCCTAGGAAAATCAAAGACACATGAATCCCACATTGATGTGCTCACTACCATTTTTGAAATGTTGGAGAAATATAAAGTGCACCAAAATTTGAAGAAATGTGTTTTTGGGGTCAAATCTAGCAACTTGTTAGGCTACATTGCATTAAGAAGAAGTATTGAGGTAGATCTTTCCAAAGTAAAAGCCATCATGGAAATGCCTCCACCTACCACATTGAAACAACTTCATAATTTTCAGGGAAAGTTACAGTCCATTAGACAATTTGTGGTCCAGTTAGTAGATAAGGTCCATCCACTTGAACATTTTCTTCACGAAGACACTAAGTTTCAATGGGATTGCCTATGTCGAAAAGAATTTGAACAAATTAAGGTATACTTAGCTAATCCTCTAGTCATAGTCCCTCCAATTGCAGAACAACTATTGATTCTATACATTTCAGCTACTTCAGTTGCCTTAGGTGCCCTTTTGGCACAACTAGATAACAATGGTAATGAGCAAACTATATACTATCTTAGATGGACATTAGTTGGCTATGAGTTGAATTACACTATTATTGAGAGAGCTTGTTTAGCCATACTCTTTTGCACACAAAAACTATGCCGTTATATGCTTAATCATACTACACATCTCATTGCCAAAATATATTCACTCAAATATTTGCTCTCAAAAGCCTCCCTCACTAGTCGAGCTGCAAAATGGGTCTTGATTTTAAGTATATTTGACATTGTTTATAAGGAATGCAAGGCCATTAAGGGACAAGTAATTGCAGATAAGCTTGCCAAAGCTCCTCTTCTAGGAGCCATCCCATAGTAGCAGACTTTCCAGATGACACAATTATGACTATTACCCCTAGTACACACTGGAAGTTATTTTTTGATGGTTCCTTCACACAAAAGGGATCAGGGGTAGGAATTTTGTTTGTTACATGGCAAGGAGATCTCATTCCTAAGTCTTATAAAATATCATCCCTTGCACAAACAAAATAGTACGAAGGATTAGTTATAGGGCTACATTAGGCTATCAGATGGAATATCAAAAACCTTCTTATCTTTGGAGACTCATAGTTTTTCATTAAACAATTTATAGATGAATACCACATAAAGGATGAAAATTTGTTGCCATATCGTAGAATAGTTGAGGATCTTAAACAACACTTCTCAGAGATAGTCTTTCAGCAGATCCTAGGGGCTCACAACAAAGCAAAATATGCTATGGCTACCATTGCCTCCATGGTTGCCATGCTTGAATATAGTCCTAAATGTGAGTTTCCTATTGAGAATCTTTCTATTCTTGCTTATGAGAAAACTGATTCAGAGTTGGTGTGTGAGATTGTTGGTCCTAAGTCTCCATGGTACATTGACATTTTTGCTTATCTACATCACAAAACCATTCACATAGTCCTCACCCGAAATCAAAGTAAAATCTTCATCCATTGCATTGCTCGATATACTTTCCTAGGTGACACACTTTTCTAAAAACACTTTGATGGAACCCTCCTCTGATGTCTTAGTTTAGAAAAAGCCAGAATGATGTTAGAAGAGGTCTACCAAGGAATTTGTGGTGCCCATTCCAGTGGCCTTACATTAGAAAAAGAGCTCCTCTGAATGGGTTACTATTGGCCTACTATGGAAGTAGATGCCTATCATTTTATGAAGAGATGTGTTCCTTGTCAACAGCATGGAAATTCCATACACACCCCCACCCAAGAACTCTTACCCACCATTACCCCATAGCCCTTTTCCTACTAGGGATTTGATCTTGTTGGTCAAGTCTACCCAAATTTTGTAAATGGCCACAAGTATATTATTGCCACCATTAAGTACTCTACAAAGTGGGTCGAGGCTATACCATTAACCTACACCATAGAAAAATAAATTTTGAAGTTCATCTTGAACTACATTATTTATTGTTTCAGTATACCTCAAGACATCATGACCGATAATGGAATGCCTTTCAAAAATTAGGAAGTTGCCACATTGTGTAGGAAATTCAAAATCACCCAAATTTTTTCCACCAAATACTACCTCCAAGGCAATAGCCAAGCTAAAGCTACCAATAAAACTATTTTGAAAATCCTAAAGAAAATCATTGATGTAGATGGCCGTGACTAGCACCTCCAAATTGTTCCCGCCCTATGGGCCTATTGTACCTCCATCCATACCCCCACAAAAGCCACTCCATTTTCCCTTGTTTATGGTTCTAAAGCTATCTTACCCATCAAAATTGAGCTCCCTTCCCTCAAAATCTCTCTTAAGAATTTGATGTTCAAAGAAGAATACTGAGATGCTCACTTGCAAGAGCTACAACTCCTCGATGAGAGATGCCTCAATGCCCTAAACCACCTCCATGTGTATCAAAATTGTCTTCAGCTTCAGCATCAAAAAAAAGTCAAGCCATAAGAATTTGAGGTGGGCGACTTAGTTTTGTAGCATACCATGAGGAATCTCCAGAACCGTGAAAAGAAGGGAAAATTTGAAGCTAATTGGCTTGGTCAGTTTATCATTACAACCAAATATGGTTCTAGGGCATATCAGATTGCCACTCTAGAGGGAGATCTACTCCCTGAGCCTGTAAATATCCAACATCTCAAGCGGTTCTATGCTTGAGTCTTGCAGTTGCTGTACAGTGTTGTTATAGTCTCACAAAAATACAAAAAAACTAAAAAAATTAGAAAATAAAATAAAATCATAAAAGGTTCCTGAAAAAAGACTAAAAAGAAGAAAAAGTTCATGAAAAAATCATTTTGGTCAATTACCTATAAGGCTCATTTCACTTCACCCCATTCCACCATTTTTTTTTCCTTTTGTGCAAAAGTCCTATCTAGCTTATATGCATCCAATAAAAAAGACCTCTTGTCTGTGAGGCTTCATTTCACTCCCATTCTTCAAAAGACCTCTAGTCCGGGAGACATTTTCTTGTCAAGTGCTTGTTCAAATCCATTACACTAAGCTTTTCCCACAATAGTGACTCCAACAAAACTTAAATAAAATCACCTTTGAGACTTAATGATCTGGGAAACTTGTTTTTTTGACAGCCCTTTCTACCAAACAAATTGCGATAACCGACGTCAAAATAAAACAAACTTGCATAGGATGAATCCTTCCTATATGTGGCATTACAACATTTAACTTTAGGCTTTAAGATTCTTGGCAGGAACTATGAACTAAATGACTACTAAGTCATGAGGTCTCTTTTTGGTTGATTTCATTTTGTGTGTTAGTGGAAGCCTTTTATGGTGCACCTTGATCTTCCATATTTTGGTTGTACCTGAATCACTTTCATTGACTACACGTGTTGTTTGTGGTATGATCTATTTTTGAGTTTTTAATACATATGTGTCAGTTTCAAGTTATCTTTATGTGTTACATAATGGGGGAAACACGTTAGTACATTTTTCACCAAAGATCCCTAAAAAGACTTTAGGTGTACCTAGACCTCTCCAGGGCATATATGACATTTGTTCCATCATGACTAAGCAAACTAAACCTATTGTTCTAAGGTCTCTAGTCCACACAAAGGTGCCTTTTCATTTATGCTTCTATAGCATATAATGCATAAACTCTTTTGCAAAATCAAACTACAGTTTTCTTTTTCATATAAACACAACTCAATCCCTTGGTATCATGTAGTTAGGGTTCATGTAGAACAGGGTTTCATTGAGCCCTGCTTATGATAGAGGTTCTATTTATTTCTCCCCTCCTATGCTATGCTACTTGGTTCTTAAATGTGAGGAGTTTTGACACATATCCATTCATTAGGATCATTCATGTTACATTTTCATATTTACATTTTAGGTTCGATCATTTCACTTTGCATTCATTAGTTAATGACATTTTAGGATACATTCCTTGTCATATTTCATTATTAGATTGCATCATTAGTTCACTACATTACTTCATTAAATGCATCCATTCTAATCATCATATCTAGTGGCATATACATCATAAAAACATCTCACAAAGCATATAGTACATCATACATGTAAAAAAAACACTATGCATACATCTCATAGTCGCCAACAAACCTATATCATACCCATGTTACGCATCATATATAAATCATAGGCAACATCAAATCACACATATCCTGCATCACAAATGTCAGTATCCACACCATAGGTATCATATGCATAAATAATAATCATCCATATACACGTAGGCCCATCAAATCATGTCATATATATATCAAAAGAATAAATGTTTGTATAGTTCATATACAAAAGAATCCTATAGTGTCATCATGTACAAATGCATTATCAAAAACTCGATACATCTGCACCTCTATCAAAGCTACTCACTGTACAAAATTAGGAATCTAGCTATGAGTGGCCAGCCCCACTTGTATTCCTTCCTTATGGAGGTTGGTGCTATCCTACAGACTACTTTGACTTGTCCCTGCCTCCTGTGGTCCATGAGCTCAAGGCTTCTTGAAAATCTAGTTGCCACTGATTGACATGCATGACATTATGATTCAATGACCTGTAATAGGAAAGCTCTCATACTTCCTGTGTCTCTACTTGGTGAGCTACCATCACCTCCTACATAATTTCCATAGCCACCCCAAGCTACACTACCTATCTAGCTATATGATTCTACCTATGATACTCATCCAGCTGGGCCTGATGGGTGTCTCACTCTACCTATAATGTCTCCACCTCTTACCGGAGGGTCTCTACCTCTACGAGCTCCTCAACATCCTCCTCCATCCTAAAATTGAAAAACCCCCCAACATTAATCCGTGCTTGTAAGGCTGGCAAGGCCTCCTATGCATTTTTCACTTTGGCCCTCTCGACCTGCACCTTTGCTTGTAGGGCTGCCAAAGCATGTTAGGCACTATTTTCTTGTGCTCGCTCTACCTATGCCTCACCCTAGAGTTGGGCAACCTCCGTAAAGAGACTATCTCGCTCTACCCTGAGCATGTTTGCATCCTGTGGCCTTGATGGCCCCTATACCTATGGCCCTGGCAGCACTTATATTTGTGGCTCCTATGGTGGTCTCTATGTTGATGCTCTCCTCGCATGGGCTTTGCTCCCCTCCAACCCCTCTTGAGCCCCCTATGCTAGTAGTGACATCATCGTTGCCTATCCTCCATCCCCTATGCCATCACCCTCTCCTTGTGCCTTCTTTGCTGGTGGTGGTGCTCTAGGAACTGTTAATATGATAGGATGATGTGTTGCCCACCATTGTACATAAGATGGAGTCATCCTTACATCCCCTATATCCTATCTATGAATCCAGGGCACTAGTTGCATAGATTTCCAAGGGATCCACGCCAACTACATGTTGGTCCCATGACCCCATAACCTATCGTACTCCCAAGATACTACAAGGTATAAGAACCTGTTAGGAATTACATCATGTATCTACCTGAACTATCTCCGCACCCTAGAGGGCATATATCTCATAATAACATGCATGGACCTCCCAATGAGCTAGCAATATATCTGAGTGTATGGGAGATACCTCTAATCCTTTGTGTCATCCTCTCCTCCCACTGCCAAAATTGCCCCATCACTCCACACCATCATATGGTGTCCAGTCAAACATGATGATCTTGTTGGTACACCTACACTAGAATCCCATAGACTCCATGGAGGTGTACTGGCTTGGTGGCTTGTATCTGCATGCAAATGGTTCACTGGGCTATTGAGTCTCCTATCTAGTGATCTTTCATGTGACACTAATGTGCTCCTATGACCATACCATTAGTAGTGTCAACCCTATCCCTATGGTCCTCTGTGCTTTGTAGGCACACATGTGTAGATCATGGTATAACTCTACCAAAATGGTTTGGCCCTAGAAGTACACCACACCGTCATCCTGTAGTAGGGTGCTAAGCACCTATGTCCATTCAATGGGAAATCCATGCCCAAAATGGTTTGGCACTATCCTCTAGATAAGTGATGTAAGATACATGGCTAATTAGGGTAATCGTTGCTCTAGTGCCTCCCTACATGTAAGCGATGATCTCTGAATCAACAGTCTCTACTGTCGCCTCCCAAAGCACTCCTATAGAAAGGGTTTGTGCCCTCTAGCACATACTTGGGATACATCTTGTGGATGGGAACTTGTAGTATCTGCCACACATTGAGCAGAGTGATAGTCACCTCTCCAGAAGGCAGATGGAAATTAGATGTAGGTGTATGCAATCACTCGATCAACACTAATAGTTGTGCTGAATGTGCTCATAGATCAGCCCACTTGTGCACATGCTCCAATCTGCATAGCCTCACGTATCCCCACTTAGCCTCTATTAGTCTCTCCTCTAGAACCATTGTCAGTGGATAATGCTCCCTTGACCAGAATATCACCGTCTGCTCCTGCAACATAGACATGCAGATGGTTAGTTCCTTTATCTTATGACTACCCCCTGTATGGGTCATCCTTTGCTGCCCTTTGTCAATTTGTCCCAATTGACAAAGATGTGAATCGACACAAATGCTAATCAGCATAGATGCTGATTGGCGTAGATGTTGATCTATATAGACATGAATCAGTGTAGATGCCGATCAATGCAGATGACAGTTTGCGAGATGCCTTTTCGGCATCTCTAGCGGCTACATAGACACTAGTTTCCCACCGGTGACTATTGTTTTGTCGTCTATGGAGACAACAACATGGAGATTTTTCTTCACCCCTAGTTTCCCCCCTTTGTCATTTGCATAGATGACATGATGTATCCTGTCGTCTTTGTGGACCTCCCCATCCCCCTTTTGTTGTCTGCGTAGACAACATGATAGATCCTATCATCTTCGTAGACCACCTAGTCTCTGTTTTATAGTCTATGTAGACAACAAGGTAGAGACCATCATCTCTGCCCCAACTAAATTTTTGGCCTATTTAAGGTGCCATAAATGCATCCTAGCCTATGAAATTGATAAATTGACAAGGTGGGTTAGTCAATTTACCAGTAGGCCCATCTTTGCTGGTCTCTGGTGCTCCCAGTGCACTCGCCAAGCTGCAATCTATCAATGGGGTCTATCCTTACTCTGGTTCTCTACTCTCTAGGTGTGCAAATGACCCTTCCTTGAGCCCCTTATAGGCTTATATAGGCCCTCCAAGACCCCTTTTTGAGCCCATTTCCTTTCTGAGCCGCGTCAATCCCCTAATTTTATCTATAAGTCATGCAAAGTCTTCATTTATCCCCTTTTCTTCTCATTTCCTTTCTTCCAAAGACCTTTTCGCGAAAATTGCCCAAAATTTATTTTTTACGTAAGTTTTGTGAGGGGGCACCCTCCTCTATTGTCACTTCGACCCCACCCCTAGGACTCCTATCCTCTCTCGGGCAACCTATATTTTCTTTTCTTTGATATAATATCATCCTAACATCACATTAAAGAGGGGCAAAATGTAGACACTTAAAATTGTTCTAAACATTATATTAATTTAGTTAATATTTTCTTTGACATTATAATTGATTATTTACTAATTAATTATATTTATGATATTCTTCTACTCATTTAATTAAATTTATTTAATTAAATAGGTTCACTTTCCTAATGTATTTAAATTTAATTTAAATTCTTCCACCCCTAATTTGTTAAAATTTATTTAATACATGATCCTCCATAAATCCTCTTTTTAAATAAATCTTATTTATTTAACTCCTTCCATTCCATTAAATTTTTTAAAACTTATGATTAAATTAAATCCTATTTAATTTAATCTTAAACGTAGCTTAAATCCTGGTCTACAACCGTCACTTTCATCCTTCTAAGCCTACCCACCACTTAATGCCACTTATTTATCCTAAATGACTTGATAAACCCCTTTTAGTTTCTAAGTGTGTGCTCAATCATGTGTGAGGAACACTCACATTTCTCACACCTCTCATGCCTTCCACACCTCTTACACCTTTGTCCCCCACTCCTTTCTTCTAGTTTGCTCACACAAGCGTGAGCAAACTTTGAATGTTGACCACTTGCATGACTTGCCTACATGTCTCCCTTGTGGCACCTATGTGGATGACACATAGATGCCACCTCACCAAGGCCCTCTCAAGCCTATAAATAGAGCCCTTGTCTCAAACATTTTACATCTCCCTCATATGCATTGTTATCATGCTAGTTTAGTATTAGAGCTTTCTAGTGATTTTCATAGTGGCATTGTTACTAATCCTTGGTAGTTGCTAGATTTCATTTCATCTTGCATTGTTAGATTAGTTTGTTTTTTGGAATCCACCTCCATATCTATTTAAATGCTCTCACGCATGGTTGCTTCCATAGCCATTGTTTGAAGCATTCTCCATTCATCTTAGTATAGGATCGTTACCACTTGCATTTTACAAATTTGGGATTCAAATAGTTATGTTTTGGGAGAGCACACCAACATCCCTCCAATCTAAAACACACCAACATGGCCTCTCATGGGTGCCTTTGTTGAGTTGTTTGAGGTTGCATGAGGACTTATTTTTTGATTGCTTTGAGTTGCAAAACTCAAGCATAACATTAGTTTTGTTTGTTTTATTTTGAATACTTGATGTATCTATTGCAACTAATGTGTGTTTGTTTACTCTTGTTCCCAATAGGTTAAGTTTTCTTGTATACACAACTAAACATGAATGAAGATCACAATTGTATACATGTATGAGTTAGTATAGGTTAAAATTAATCTATTATAAAGATTAACTTTAAATCACATATGTTGTAACAAAAAAATGTATACACGTACCAACACAGGAGAATCACATGAATTTGCATGCTTCTCCTCTCTCATGTCATGATGTGTAGTCTCTATAGGTGTGTTTGTTGTATCATCCTCCTCAAATAAGAACTAATACTTAGAAAGATCACCTATGAGACCCAGGTAAATATTCTTATATGCTATGTAAGTATGGGGCACACAAACATGTAATGAGCTCACCAATGATGAACTCATGCCAACATCATCAACATGGGGAGGCAATATTGACCTAGCCTGGGATATCAATAGGCTACTCAATCTATGAATGACTCTAATAGTTTGAGAGCTAGTCTTTGTATTGATATCAAGATGCTACACTAGAGGAGGGGGGGATACATCAGTGGGGGGGACAAAAGTGCCAGCTTTCTTCTACTAGGAAAAGGGTCTATCTTGAGGAGCTCCTCCTCCTAGAACCATGTTGGGCCTCATGCTCCAGTAGTTCACCTTGAGACCCAAAAAAAATTTAACATAAAATTTTCTAATGAAATAGAATGTCACCTCTAATTTTTTGTGTGGAGGTTTGTCAAAAACCATCCACCAATGATCCCAAAAATTCACACACATAGCCTCATTTGTGCACCATTTAATTGATAATTTGGGCTTTTTGCAGTCTACTATTTTATTGGTGTTTGGGTCCACAAAAAGGTTAACCGTATCCTCTTTGCTTATGTTTAGGCTGCAACCTCATCATAGTCCAACCCATCATCAAACATGGCATGCATTTTGCTCATGCCGATGAAGAGAAAGATTTCGTTCATCGGTAAGTGTTTGAATATTATCCATTATGGCGTTTAATGTGGATAACATGGGAGCCAATGTAGGTTTAGTGTAATATGTGGTTTGAAAATCCCTTAGTTTGGTAATATTTTCTTGTATCAAATCTTCAATTCAATGAGGTTTTTGAGGGGGTAGGGGATCATTTGGTGGACAATTTTGAGGGGGTATTGGCTCATTTGGTGCAGGGTTTTGAGGAACATTATTTCATGGCTCAGTGTCATCAATATCATTTGGGTCAACCATACCTATTAAATTGCAAAACAACATTTTAAGTTTTTAATCAAAATAAAACAAATCAACAATCTCTATTAAATTTCTATAAAATCATTTCAAAAGTTTTGACCACTAGTATTCTCAGTGTTCTCCACTTGATTATTTCTCCACAACAATCTAGCTTTGTCCCAAGGAAACAGATCCTAGAATCAATTATGATGGTTCATGAAGTTATTCACTCCTTGGAAGCTGGGAAAAGGGAAGGATTCTTGCTCAAGTTGGACCTATCTAAAGCCTATGATAGGGTGGACTGGGACTTCTTGAATGCTGCTTTCCTGGCTTTTGGATCTAATGTCTAGGTTTGTAAACTAATTCATCAACTTGTCTCTACCCCCTCTTTGGCCATTTTAATCAATGGAGCTCCCTCAAAATCCTTCTTCCCCTTGAAAGGGCTTAGATAGGGTGATTCCTTATCTGCTGTTCTATTCGTTATTATGGAAAAGTGTATTGGGAGGTTAATCCTAAGGAAAAGATAGGATTAGAGCTTGCATGGTATTAAGCTTTCTTCCTTACAGATTACCTTCACCCATCAGCAATTTTTGGATGACACAATTCTGGGAGGGGAAGCCATGGTTCAAGAGGCTAAGGTGCTAAAATGTTTGTTGGATACTTACACGAGGGGTTTAGGACAAGCTATCAACTAGGAAAAAATCTCGATTTCTTTTGTAAACACCCCAATTGAGCAACAAAGAAAAATAGCTAGCATCCTAGGATGTGGTGTGGGATCTCTTCTAGCTACTTACTTTGGAATGCCTCTGGGGTCAAAACAACCAAAATCTTTCTAGAATGGCATTATTGATAGATTTAACAAGAAGCTGGTAGGTTGGAAAGGATCTACCCTCAATCAAGCAGGTAAATGTACTTTGGTGAAATCAATTTATGCCCTCAGCATTTTTGGGATCCTAGTTAAACATGTTGATAGAATGGAGAAAATCCAGAGGGACTTTTTGTGGACAGGGGTTGAAGAAAACAAGAGCTATCATTTAGTGGCATGGGACAATGTTTTCTTGCCTAAAATCTAGATGGTGGCCTAGGCATTAGAAAAATCAAACACCTCAACAATGCTCTACTAGCAAAGCATATATGGCACATTTTTCAAAGTCATGGAGAATGGTGAGATAACATGGTGGAAAAGTATTTGAGAAGGCAATCCATCAGCTTCATATTTAGTGAAGCTGATCTTCTCCATGGATACTTTATTTGGAATGGGATCCTTAAGGCAAAACCTTTGGCTAAATCAAAGGCAAAGAGGAAAGTAGGCAACCGGGGAAGTATCTTATTCTAGCAAGACAACTAGTTAAGCTAGGGGCCCCTCATAGATCATCCTAACTATGAGAGACAGGCTGAATTATGTGTAAGAAGATTTTTTCTGAAAGTTAGTGGATTTGATGTCCAGGTTTGTAAACTAATTCATTAGCTTGTCTCTACCCCCTCTCTAGCCATTTTAATCAATGGAGCTCCCTCAAAATTCTTCTTCCCCTCAAGAGGGCTTAGATAGGGTGATCCCTTATCCCCAGTTCTATTCATTATTATGGAAGAGTGTATTGGGAGGTTAATCCTAAGGAAAAGACATGATCAAAACCTGCATGGTATTAAGCCTTCTTTTGGATAGATTACCATCACCCATCAACAATTTGTGGATGACATAATTCTAGGAGGGGAAGCCATGATTCAAGAGGCTAAGGTGCTAAAAAATTTGTTGGATACTTACATGAGGGGTTAAGGATAGGCCATAAATTGGGAGAAAAGCTCAATATTTTTTGTTAACACCCCAATTAAGTGACAAAAAAAAAAGCTAGCATCCTGGGATGTGGTGTGGTGTCTCTTCCACCTACTTACCTTGGAATGCCTCTAGGGTCAAAACCACTAGAATCTTTCTGGAATGGCATTATTGATAGATTTAACAAGAAGATGGTAGGTTGGAAAGGGGCTACCCTCAGTCAAGTAGGTAAATGTACTTTGGTGAAATCAACTCTTCAAAACCTCCCAACTTATGCCCTTAGCCTTTTTGGGATCCCGGTTAAACATACTGATAGAATGGAGAAAATCTAGAGGGACTTTTTGTGGACAAGGGTTGAACAAAACAAGAGATATCATTTAACAACATGAGACAATGTTTTCTTTCCTAAAAGCTATGGTGGCCTAGGCATTAGAAAAGTCAAACACCTCAACAATGCTCTGCTAGCGAAGCAGATATGGTACATTTTTCAAAGTCATGGAGAATGGTGGGATATCATGGTGGAAAAGTATTTGAGAATGCAATCCATTAGCTTCTAATTTAGCAAAGCTGATCTTCCCCATGGATCCTCTATCTGGAATGGGATCCTTAAGGCAAAAAAAATCAAAGGCAAAGTGAAAAGTAGGCAATGGGGAAAGTATCTTAATGAAGAGGAAGAGGAAATGGAGTCGGAGGAAGAGAAGAAGTGGGAAGATAGTGAGAAGATGGGGGAATATATTTCTATTCAATTAGGGAACCCCAAAAAGAGAAAGGTCAAGGAGGAGCTGTAGCCAAAAGAGAAAAAAGATCGGACCCTAGAAGCTTCAAGACCCTTCCCTTCTATCTCTCCATCTCAGGAGATTAAGGAAACTATGGTGGAAGATAGTGGGGAGATAATTATGAAAGATAGAAAGAGGTCATGGAGAAACTTCAACACCCAAACAACAAAGATGGGGATTGTTAGGGAGAAAGTGAACCTGCAAGTCTTGGAAGACATAGAAGGAAAAGCCCATTTCGATGAACTCATAGATCCTACTCTAGTTGCAATTTCAGATAATGCAAGGGAAACAGGGTTCAATCTGCTCAATAATGCCAAAAATAACATGATAGATAATTTTTTCTCTATCAAGTGGCTATTCCATGAGATTGAGGCACTCAAGGAGAAAAGGAGCTTGGAGGAAGGCCATAGGACAAGCAACGACCAGGGTCATCTTACTGGCCAGGAGGATCATCTCTCGAAGGTTGAGAAAAGGGTGCAAAAGATGGAGATATTGAACCAAAACCTAGCTAATTAGGTGATTGCTGACCTAAACATTTTGAATGAGAACATCAATAGTCTACGCGAATCACTAAAAAATGTAGGAATTGGTGGGGATAAGGAAGAAAAGGCTAGCTCAAACCTTAGGAAGACCAAGGAAGAAATGAAAAAGACCAGGGGCCAAGTGGAACGAACTAACGATCTAAACCAGGAATGTGTGGGTGTGGAGATCCAGAGCGCCAATGAGGAAGTAAAAAATCTGTAGGACCCAAAAAGTGAGAAATAATTGCTAGTAGTATGATTTTTTGCTTCATACTATCTTTAGTTTAGTGATTCTGGCTTTAGTCTACTGGCTGTAGGCCTGTATTTTGTTTCTGGCTTTTGTCTCCTGGCCGCAAGCCTATCTTTTGTTATGGCTTTTCATAGGTAGTTGAATAGGGTTTGGACTTTATTTAATATTATTATTTCAGATATTATGTAATAACTCTCGAGTTTTAGGATCCCTATAAAACCTATTTTTCTTAATAAAAAATAATCTCTATTAAAAAACAAATTTTTTAAATATAATTCATTGAAAACCATTAAATAAAACCTAATTGAAAATAAAATTAATAGAAAACCATAAAAAATAAATTAAAAACTACTTATCTCAATTGTATACCCAATTTTGTATCTGATACCTGAAATGGGAGGAAAAAATAATGCTGCCCAAAAATGACTGATTTTGCTCTCGAGTTTATTTTTAAAATATTCTTAGTCACAAGTTTTTGGTATCTGATCTCATATCAAATACCCAATACGATATTGGGTATCTAATAATGGATCATATACCCGGTAAGGGTTGGTGTAGCCTTTTTGCCTTGGTATTAGGATAAGTGGAAAAAAGTCGAAGCAAATTTTGAAATGCTTTTAGACATTTTAAAACTCCACTTTTGTCACATCGCCACTTTTTGGACACCATGATCCTATACATACCCAAAATTCAAATTATAATTTACCTCAGGTGATCTCTAATTAGCAAATGAAGACTGAGTGAGCAAAGATACAAAGCCCTATTGTTGCCCCGCCATCACATCAAGTGTTTCCTATGAGAGTTAAAAATATAGTTTCTACAATGATGACAATCATTTCTTTATAATCCAAGAACATTAAGATAAATAACAAATAAACACAAAATATACATACTATAGGGCCCTCACTATGAATGGAAATTCCTAAGGGTCTATGATGGTGAATCTTGATATCTACATCATCAAAGGTCACCCTTATAAAATAAATAATACAACATTTCATTAGTACAAACAACTAAAAAGTACAATCTCTCTATATATGCATTTAATGACTTAAAAAAATATAATTACCTTCCCCTTATAATTGGTTGGTGGCACAGGCCCTTCACACTATGAAACCTGCAAGAGAAAAAGAAGATGAGATATCATGTAAAATACAATATCAAATAGGAAATTAATGAGTAATCAAATAATACATACTGTAGATTTCTCAAGGCCAAATGAAATGGCCAAAAATGTAACAACATCCAAATCTCTCATCCCCTCCTCTATCATCGGCTGAACATAAATGAATCACATAATGTACATAAGTATGAAGTTATAATTTAAGAAAAAATATAAATATTGATATAAATTAACAATGCTATGACAAATCAAATTTATAGATTTACTATAATAGAAGGAGCCCATGTCTTTTCCCATCCCTCCTCATCTCTTGTAGGATCTCTGCCTATCTCTATAGCCATGTCTATTGTATCATCATCCCCAACCTCAACCTAAAACTCAAAATTAGTAATGGGACCTAGACAAATATTCTTGCACATAACACAAGTATGCAACACACATAAATGTGAGGAAGGGCTAGATACACTATCGCCAACACCATCAATACGAGGAGGAAATAATGTCCTATTTTGAGTGACTAGTAGACTGGTCAAATGATGAATGGCTCTAATAGATGTCATGCTAGCCTCAACGATGAAATTAGGATGCTAGACTGGAGGAGGGGTGGGGATATCAGGAGTGGACAAATGTAGTGACTTTCCTCCTCTTTGTCATGTGTCTATCCTACGAAGCTCCACCTCCTGCACCCATATTCAACCTCATGCTCCAATAATTAGCTTTCACCCCTTAGAAAAAAATAAGTAAATAAACTTTTCAAGAAATATATGGGCACCTCCAAATTGTTGTGTTGTGGTTTGTCAAAAACCATCCACCAATGATCCCAAAATGAGTTCTATTGGCCTCGTTAGTGCACCACTTGGTTGATAATTTTGGCTTTCAAGGGTCAACTATTTATAACGAATTTTGGTTCAGCAAATAGGTTGGTTAATTCCTTTTTACTAATATTAAGGCCCAAAACACCATCATAATCCAAACCATCATCAAACTGTTTGTGCATCCCATCACACCAACGAAGAGCTACATCATGGTGCTCAGTAAGGGTCTCAATATTAGCCACAATAGTATTAAGGGTGGCTAGCTTGAGAGATAAACTAGGGATAATGTTATATGAGTGTTGCACAACCTTCAATTGATTTAGATTTTCTTAAATTAGGTCTTGAATTTAGGGAGGGTTTTGAGGGGTAGTGGTGGATCTAGATTGTTTCAAGGATCATTGTTCAACAATAGATTACTTGGAGGTTAGTTAGGGTCTTCCATGCTTGTTTATAATGCAAATGAATATACAATTACAATTTGAATAAACAATTTATAAATCAAACTAAGAAAAAATCCATTTTCATTAAAAAACCTAAATTTACAAAAAAAAAAAAAAAAAACTAAATCAATTTAAAAATGATAGAAAATGAACCTACTAATAGTTGGATGCAATTGGGAGTGATAAATTTGAAAGATCTAATCATATACCCAATTTTATATCTAGTACTTGATGCTAGGACCGTGATTATTGGGAACAAATGAGGAAAACAATGCTCATTTTTATATATTTAAATTTATGCATAGGTTTTGGGTATCTGATACATCGGACACCTAATATGCCTAGGTAGCCATATTTTTTCTTTGGTATTAGGAATGCCAGAAAAAAGCTAGAGCAAATTCCAAATCACTTGTGGACATTTTTAGACTAGCTTTTTTCCACATTGCTAGCTCTTGGCCCACCTTGATGTTGCACATACCCTTGCATTGAAATCTACCACACAATTCATGACATTGATAGCTTAAAATATTCCTAAAATTATTTAACAAGACTAATTGCACTTTTTTAGATTATCATTTTCATAAAATGCTAATTTAAATTAATCATAAAATATACATTATTTCCTTCCTCGAACTCTAGATATGGTCATTAGGATATAAAGTTAAGGAAATGATTTTTTGACACTTATCTTTGATTGAGAAAAGATTGTTATAGATATAATGGTTAAACAATTGTATAATATTATGAATAGAAATAAATTCCTATTTAGTGGAGTAGTTCATTACAATCAAGCATTGCATGCATGTATACTAAAAACAAAGAAGGCACACTAGTAGTAAGAAAAGGAAAGGATCCAAAACTCAAAAAAATCTAAGCATTGAATAGAGGTTAACTTGCTAACTTGAAAATAAATTCCTAACTTTCATTTTACCTAAATGGAGAGCAATGAGTAGAGCAGAGCTGATGGGCAAAGTGGAGCAGGGAAGCAAAATTTTGAATGGGATTTCGAGTGGGAAACCTACAAAGCTTGGATAGGATTATTAGGCTATGGACTTGGAAAGGGATAATGATGAAGCAAAGGAGGATGCAATGGAAGATGGGGACCCACAAGTTTTGCAGTTGCATCCAAGAGAAAAAGATATTTTTTCTTCAAAACCAAGGGCATTTGGAGGGGTCCTAGGGGACTAAGGGCGATGGACCAATATGTTTGGAGTCAAACTATAGGGTAAATCCTCCTTACCTAAGATCATTGATAAATAAAATAAAGATAAGGGGATTTATGCCTTATAAGTACTACAGAGATTATAGACCATAATATTTTGGGCATGACAACTACTATGCTGGATAAATTCATTGGTCCTCGACCAAAAATTGACCTGGTGCATATCTTTGCTAGAAATAAGTGGGAGTTGAAAGGTCAGGTTAAAGTAATGACTATGGCTAAAGGCTTTATGTCTTTTGAGTTTTCATGCCCTGAAGATTACTGAAGGATTCTCTATGTAGGAAACTAGTCGATGGGGAAATTGGTGAATGGGGAAGTCTACTCTTATAAAGAAAGTATAATCAACACAAATTCTTGAATCAAGTTGAGGCTTCCAAAAAGGTGTGGAGGAAGAAAACACCCAATGGAAAGATCCCTAAGGGGGAAGTTCTTGGAGAGAGAGAGAAGATGGCGACCCCATTAGATCACCATGCTTTGGAAGGAAGAATAGAAAATAAGAAGCCAGAATCACAAAAGACCCTTTTGACAAAAAACAACAGGGACTCAGAAGAACTTGAGACTAACCCTAAAATTATTACTCTGGTGGGGGGAGTGGATGAAGTGGTTTGCAAGAAGAATATAGAAGAAGATGAGACCATAGGGAAGGAAATAAATGAGGAGACCACAGTGGAGGAAACTAATGAAGCTCATCCTGCATTCCTAACACTTGAGATGGGGATTCTATGGAGGTGTAGGGACTGCCTCTTACACATGAATCAAACTTTAGTAGAAGCAATGGGGTTTCCCTACAATAGTATAAATAGATTTCATGAGATGGTTTCTGTCACTACTCCTGTCTATTTCTCCCAGATGGAGGATCTTTTTGATAGCTGTAAAGATGCCAATGCAGGACCATGGATTACAACCAAGAATAAGAAAAAAAAAAACAACAGGGATCCATCACCAGTATTGCCTACAACAATGAGGAGCAAAGTAAATGTTGATACATGAAGTAAATCCAATACTCTAGGTAGGAAGACCAATCATCAAATTAGAAAGGAAGAAACAATGAGGAATATTATGGATAGGACACAGAGAACCATCCAAGAACCATGCACCCAAAATAAACCATGGAGGTAATCTCCTGGAACATTCGTGGACTCAATGGAATCCAAAAACAAGAAATTATTAGGAATATGATTAGGGATCATAGGCCAAATTTATTTTTGATTCAGGAACTAAAGTGAAGATGGAGAAAGTTGAAAAGAACTCTTTCAATAAAGGAATAAAGAACGTTGTGACAAACTCTAAAGGGGCTTTTGGAGGCTTTTTAGTGATATGGAAGGACACTTTTGAAGAAGACATCATTTTTGACGAAGGTAATATTTTTCTCATGCATTTCAATAATCCTAAGGACTAGGTCAGCTGGTATATGATGAACATCTATGCCCCTAATTCTAAGAATAGTAGAAGAATTTTTTGGAATAGAATCTATGATTTAATGGCCTTGGTGGGATATTCCAAGGGTATTATTATGGGAGATTTCAATACCCCTCTTTTGGCCATAGAAAAGTTAGGTGGGCTCCCACTTGACATGGATAGCAGGCAACACTTGGCCGACATGATTAGAGACCTAGCTCTTCTGGATGTCGAGCTTGGGGGTGGAAAATTCACTTGGTCTAATAAGAGAGTCAGTATGGACTGCGTTCAAGTGAGGTGTTCAAGTGAGGCTAGATAGGGCCCTAATCACTATGGATTGGATGAACCAGTTTCACTGCAAGCTTTCCTCTATGGCGAGACTTGGATCAGGTCATTCTTTGGTCCCTTGATCTTCTCCCATCAAAAATTCATGGATGACACCATTTGAGGGGGAGAGGCTTCAGTGAGAGAAGATAGAAATGTGAAGAACATCCTCAATACTTATTCCAATGCCACTAGGAAACTCATCAACTGGAGCAAGAGTTTGGTTTTCTTTATAAACAAACCAACGAATAGACAGAGAAAAATTGCTGACATTCTAGGTTGTAATATTGGTGCCCTTCCTTATAGATATTTGGGACTACCTTTGGGGAACAAACCTCCTGACATCTTTGGGAATAATCTCATCGACAGCTTCAATAGAAAGCTTTTAGGTTGGAAAGGCATCACTCAGAGTCAGTAAGGTAAAGTGCTTCTGATTAAATCTACCTTGCAAAATTGTCTACTTATACTTTAAGCCTCTTCTATATTCCTTCAAAGGTGGCCCAGATACTCTAGAATCCATATAGGGGAATTTCATGTGGGCTGGTACCGATGGCAACAAGAACCATCCATTGGTGGCTTGGGAGATCATTTGTAGAACCAAGAAGTGGGGGGGCTGGGGATTAGTAATTTGAAATAGTTCAATGGAGCCCTCCAAGAAAAATAGATGTGGAGGTTTTTCAACACCACTAGGGAACAGAGAGATATTTTGAAGTATAAGTATGCTACTAATATTAATCTCATCTAGTTCATTAGTAGAGATCTTGACCCTAGGGGATCTAACATCTAGAATGACATTATGAGAATGAAGAGTTTGGCTTTTGAGAAAGTTAAATGGAAATTGTGAAATGGAGAAAACATTAACTTCTAGCATGACGACTGGCTAAGAAAAGGGCCTCAATGGAACATAAAGCCATTTAATAGACGAGCTAACTTTTGCATGGAAAGATATGGGAGCAAAGAGAGTGGCTACATGGCCCATAATGAGTGGATTGATCTGAGTGAGATATCCTTGGATCTCAAGCCATTGATGGACATGGTCAGGCATATACCTTTTTCCCACAACAAGGATGCCATTATTTGGGGGGAGACTGAGAATGGAAACTATACCATAGCCTTTGGCTATGAGACCATGAAAAACAAGGGAAATGCCCCAGTTTGGGCAGAGGTTGGTATCCGGGTCTTATTCCCAAAATTAACATTTTTTTTTCTAGATCATGCTCGAAAACATATCTTAATAGTGGACAACCTCACCGAGAGGGGGAATATGATGCCAAACAAATGCATTCTATGTGAAAATCATAGATAGAGTGTAGACCATGCCTTTATCCACTGCCACTTCATTTGAGATATTTGGTCTCATTTCTTGTCATTTTTCAATATGACGTAGTGCTTTCCTTCTAACATTACTGATCTCTTTGAAAAATTGCACCATGGTTTCTATGGGGATGGGATCAAGGATTTGTGGAAATGGATTTTGCCTCATGTTTTTTGGGAAGTGTGGAAAGAGCAGAACAACATAATTTTTAGGGAGAAAGAAACAAATGCAAACATTATCTTCCACAAAAGTCGTAACACTCTGTTTGAAAACTACTCTATTATTAAAGGTCCTAACCCCTTTCTCATCACAAAGGACATGGATAGTAACAAGAGGAAAGATTGCAGATGGACTCTCCCACCTCAGGGATGGCATAAAGAAAATTTTGATGGGGTGGCCAAAGGCAACTCAGAAAGGTAGGGGTGGAAGGTATCATTAGCAATGCATATGGTAAAGGTATTGTCTCTATTTTTGCTCCTTTGGGAACATAAACTAATCATAATGTAGAAGTGATAGTGGCTCATCAAACAATCAAACTGGCTAGGGACATGGGAGTCAAAAATATTTGGCTAGAAGGAGACTCAAAGAATATTATAGACTGCCTTAATGAGAAGAACAAGCCTACGTGGATGATTACGAATATCATTGAAGAATGCATTCAACACCTCAAGACTTTTGATAAAACTTATGTGGCTAACGGGTATAGGGAAGCCAATCAAGTGGCTGATAGGTTGGCCAACTGGGCAGTCAAGAATAATGAACTAGCAAAGTGGACGGACGGGCATAATTTTTTGCCAGATATTAATGAGCTGATTGAAAAGGAAATGATCCTGAGTAGATTGGGAATCATAAAAAGGTTCATTATGTTTGCTTATGAGTTATGAGAAATGTGCAAAAAATATGATGTGTAAGTACAAAAGTAATTTTAATTTTCACATCAATAATATCCACCATCTCACTTTGAGGATCAATTTTAGGCATACAGTACACAATGTGAAAAGAAGTTTTGAGAAAATGACTAATGTCAACAATAATCCAGCTTCAAAGAATATCCAAACTAGGAAAAAAGCTTGCAGAGAGGAAGAAATAATGGTGGGGGAAAGACACAGGAGGGAACTTGAGCACAAAGCTCAGTAGTGGTATAGATGCTCCAAGGTGTGGAGCATTTTTAAAAAAGGCGAAGTCACAAATTTCATTGAATGACTCCACAGATGGAAACCCTCGGTTACGTGGAGCATGGTAAAGAGCTAGAATGAACAGATTGTTAATATTGATGGAGTGGTTTTCATGGTGATGGAGGATGTTATCTCTGCAGTGACTGGTATTCCCATCACGGGGAAAAAATTCTATAGAAATATAAAGATTTCAAGGTAGGCTGTGGTTGAATTCACTAAGGATTTGGAGGAAAAGAAGACTTTAGTGAAGAAAGGTACTTACTACCTATCAAGCATCATTAATCCACTTTGGAGGTTTGTGTTGAGGGTTATAATCAAGTACATTTCCCTTGACATGAGATTTGACCACCTCTGCAGTCACCATTTCATGCTTCTCAACCATTTCAGATATGGGGCAAAGATATCTATTCCTTTCTACCTTTATTCATCTATTAATGGAAATATTAATGAATATAAAGAGAAGAACTCTAGTAACCCAACCTTCTATGAGGGGATCTTGCTGTTAATCTATGAATTTTTTAAGGCTAGATCTATGGGGAAACAAATTAAGAATAGGAAGGAGGAGAACAAGGGTAGAGTTGTTCCAGATGAGTCGAGAGAGGACTATATGCTTCAAATATTGAGGACAGCCAAGAGATGCACTCAGACTTAGAGGAGGAAGCTTCCCCATAGGGTAATACTGGTAAAAAAAAAAGTATTAAAATAGAGAGAAAGGAGAAGAAAGTAATTATTGAACCTAAACAGGGTTTTGACATCTCTTCAGATAAGGACTATAATGAAAGGGTGAAGGGCATAGATACGAAGGGCGACAATGTTTAAGGGGAAGAGGAGACCCATCTCAGAGGAGGGGAGGACATTGAGAGGAAGGGTGGTAAGAGAAACATTACCATTAAAATGTCGGCCAATAAAGAGGAGGAATGTGAGGTCAAGACCTTCGGGGGTGGGAAAAGAGAGAAAGCTAGCTCCAAGGAGGAAAAGTAGGGGGTGGGGAAGGATAGTGCCGAGGGCGATATAATTAGAGTGACAGGGAAGAGCAAGAGTAGGACTATGAGGAATTTGGATCCAGCCAATACGAATGCATGATTATGAGCAAAGATAAGAATGTGGTGTGGAGGAACTTTAATATTGTGTTTTCTAGGATGGGGATTAATAGACAATTGATTAGAACTATGGTCAAGGAGAATAAAGAGGGCAAAATCCAAATGGAAGAGTTGATTGACCCGACCCTTGTGATTTTAAGTGACACCACCAAGGAAAATCCTCAAATGGATGTGCTCAACAATGCAAAAAATAGTGCGATAGATAGATATTGCACCACTAAATGGATTTTCAATGAAATTCAGGAGCTCAAATACAGAGTAAGCATCTTGGAGAGGGAGAATTACAACTTGTAGAAAATGAAAATAGAAGAGGAAAAGTACATGGATAACAGAGTGGAGGAAGTGAAGAGTAGGGTCCAAACCATGGAGAGCTCTATGCATAATATTGCTGAGAAAAGCTACAACATTCTCAAAGAGGCCAATGAGAACATAAAGGTGCTCATTAACAAAGTGGAGGAACATAGGGCCATCAAAGAGGATGATTTTTCTCCCAACAACACCAAGGATAGGTCTCCTAAGGATAGTTCAAGGAAGAGAACTAGATCCAACACAAAGAAGAAGGATATCCAGGAACCTAATAAAGATTTGTCTAACATGAAGGAGGTGGTTGGAAGAATGTCGGAGCTAGAAATACGAGCTACAAAAATACTCAAAGAAATCACCTGAGTAGCCTTCAAGAGCTGGCTTTTTGGCCACTCTTGGTTTTTTGTCTCGTTCCCCTAATTTTTTTTTTTAGGTTTCTTTCTTTTATCTATGGGGGAGTGGGGGGGTTGGGGTGCTATTTTAGTGTGTTTCTTTTAGTTATTCTGATACTTTAAGCATTCTTTTTATGACTATATTATGTTGTGTAAGGGTTTCAGGGCCCCATTGAAACCTATTTTCCTTAATTAAAAACAATGAATCTAACATGGTGTTAAATTTATTTGTAATGTACTATATCCATCGATATTTATAAATACATAAAATTTGACTTTTTAAATTCATTATCCTCTTACATTTGATTGAAATTATTTGATTTTAATATGACTGCTCTTTCATATGTTGGTATATCTTTCTTTAGGGCCCGATTGGTTGCTAGAATACAATGAGAATAAGAAGAGAAAATTAGAATAAGTTTTATATTCTTTGTTTGGTACGCCAAATCAAAATTGAGAATAGGAAGACATATTCTCATTTTGTCCCTAAAATGAGCAATGTCTATACCAGAAAATATATGTTATTGGAAAAAGTCATTCCTCTTCCTAATCTATTTTTTCCAAATTATATAATATTTTGGGTCCATGATGGTTATACACATTGGGATTGAATCATATTGGCATCCGCTCATATTACGATGATTTGATATTTTCTTTGTTATAGCAGTTTGTAAGTGGTATGTTGTTTCGTTCTTTTATTTCTTTCAGTTGGGTTATATTTATATTCATCTTCCTTTTTAACTTAATGCATGTAACATCAAGATCAACAATAACAAATGGCTTTAGATACCAATCCCTTGCAATAGTTTAAACTCATTAGTTAAAAAGAAACAAATATGATTAGGACTGAAAAATCCAAGGCATCCATAAATAATGAATAAAATCCTTAGCCAAAAAGAGAAAGTGGTGTACCAATGGTCCTAGACATTGCAAGTACTCTAAAAATGTGATAACTTTTCCCTTTTTCATCCCAATCCTTTCCATTTCATCATCTCTGTTAGGCTTCAATCATGTTCAATTCAGATCCATATAGAGCATTTCATTCTGAATCTCTCCAACTTACTATAATGAAATATGATACAATAGAAAGAGCATTGAAATATATAGATTGTAACTATATCAGGAATGTGGCCTCACTTTATGATCCATAGAAAGTGCAATGGCTCTTCTCGCACGAGACAAAACAACCCTTGAATCACCACAATTAGAAACTATAATCTAACAATGCCCCACTATTGCAACCACATCCGTGGATCCAACAATTTCAGGGACAACTAGATCTCTAATGCATTCTTCAACCACTGCTTCACCATCACTATCTCTTCCAAAACCTCGTCCTACAGCCTCAACATCAATTATAGGGAAACAATCAGAAAACACCTTTTTCCATTTCCCTTGCCAATTCTTGTACAACCGAACAAAAGATTAATAAATTTCCAATCAAATCCTAGGTGAACCGAACAAGACTTGAAGTGCCACTTTCCATTCCCATTCCCATTTTCTATTCTAATTTTCAATTTCTATGCTAGCAACCAAACAGGCCCTTAATCTAATCATTGTACCTAGTTGATTGTTTAAGGGTACCCTTTAATATATTACTCAACTATATCTTTATTTTAGCATAACCATTACATCTTGTTGGGGTGAGATTACTAGCTATACAATCCACGAAAGTCCAAATTACCATGTTGAATGTTTGTCAATCTATGACCATTTTCTTAAATACTTGGTTTTACATAATATCAATATAATGAATCTCAAAAGGAAGTCCAACTCAGGGGAAAGGAGGTCGATGTGGATTAGAAATAAGAAAGATACTAGAAGGATAAATGAAATGAAGAGGAAGTGGTTTACAAACTGGCCAAGAGTATGCCTCAGAGGATCTTAAAGAAATAGATGATTTTAAGGACAAAGATTATGAGAAGGAAGAATAAATAAAGGATTCAGAGGATGAAAAATCCTCTAAGATTATATTGAATCTAGGGAATGTGTAATAAATTAGGGTCCTAGAGTGTAATTCCCCTACTCTTTTCGAAACTAGGAAGGATAACTTATTCAAAAAATATATGTAGAATGTTCATTGAAGGTAAAATCATGGGTTATATTCATGCCCTACACGATAAAATTGTTGCATTAGAACAAATCATTCCTAATACTATTTGAATGGAGGAATACTGCTTTGTTGTCACTTCTATAAGAAGGGTTCAAGATGGTTTGGTGAACATGGCATTTTTGGAGCAGTTACTCGAATGATCAAACCAAATCTAAGTACCTAAAATAAAGAAACCATGAATATAAAAATGAGGACAATGATAAATGGAGAAAAGAGCTTAATCACTTCAGTAAAGACCAAGAGGCTATGATTAGTTTCTAAAAGATCTTATGCTTTGTTTCCATCGACAAAAAATGTATTAATTCTTTTGTTCTAGCTATTATCTCCTTTTTGATATAACATGTTTAAGAGTTCTAAAGACTTTATTCATATTATTAGAAGACAAAAGATTTTAGATTATAGTTTTAATAATTTTCCTAAGAAAAAGGACATTATTATAGTTATTGTAGATAGTAGTACTAGTAAAAATGAAAAAAAAAACAAGAGCTCTTGGCAAGCTGGAGTTCCTTCCTTTAAGCTTAGAGTAAGAAAATATTATATTTTTTGAGAAGATATTTTGCAATTAGAGTGTTATTTGTAAGCCAATGTAAGTATTCAATCACACTGCAAATGTAAAGAAGATCATATACAATACTAAAGGTACCAAGAACAATTTTGTATAAAACAAAACTTAACATGTATATTAGTGAACCACAATAATTAGTAACAAGAGTAGATAGGGAAACATTGAGAATGCATCTGTAATGAGTGTAAAAGCAAGTATGAGATGACTTTACTATCTACAATATCATTATGTATTCCTTAACACATGTATTATGCAAGTGAACAATTCGTACCAAAATCAAAGAGAAATTTATGTCACGTGGCGTAAATTACATCCCTAGATTAAAATTACAATAATCAAACTCAATACAAAGAAATGCTATAGACCTTAAAAACTTAAAATCTATCTATCACCAAAATCTAAGAGTTATTTTAATTTCAAATTCCATCTTACAAAACTTTGTCATAATTTGACAACAATCAAAACTACATCCATTTCAATCTATTTAAATTCTTATTCTTCTAATTTCTATCATCATCTCATAGAGCTATTATTATTATTATTCTTACCTAGTGTCTATTCATTCTTCAAATTATAGATTACTCAAATAGTTTTTATATTTCAAATTTCAATTAGCTTTCAAAATAACATAATTAATTTCAAGATAATTTGATTTAATCATTAAGTTATATTGTTTTAAAATTGTAATATAATGAATAATATAGATGTTGAAAAATTAAAATATATTATATTGAAATAAAATAAATTTAGCCAATTCTTAAATAATTTTAAATCAACAAAATATCATCCTGAATAATGTAAAATATTAAATTGAAAAGTTTGAAAAATTATAATTACGCGGAAGCGTTCCCTATATGAGATGAGAGACGTGATTTATACAATCCACGGACGAAAGTCACCAGGAGGTTGGACGACCATCAAATCAATCTCAGCCATTAAACATGTCCAAACCATTGTCGTCGGCAATCAATTAAATCAGGACATACAAAATCCTCAACTGCTCACATTATCGCTACAGCAGTACATGTACACGTTTTCAAAGACTGGATATTGCACGCCAGACGGGGGTTATCTGTGAGCTCATTTCATGGACCATATACCATTACCATCATCACCGAGTGTTGGGTCTCTGACAATAACAAGCAAAAAATATTCTTCTGGATTCTTTGAAATGAAGAAACTAGTGTTGATCCCGGCAGGTCGAATTGGGTTGAATCTTTTCTGCAATGTTTGTAGAGGAATTGTTTATTCTATTGCTACAACAAATTCTTCCAAATTAAAGAACACTAATGTGGGAATGAATGGATTCAGAGCAGAATTGGTGCATATCGATTCTCCACTCTTCTCAACACATAACATCAGTTGGATTGAATGGCTGGAACGAGTAGTGAAAAGAAGCAAGCAGAGGTTGGAGAGCTTTAATGGCGGACGCATTGTAAAAATAGAGGCGACGGATTTGGGAGCAGCTGTAAATAGGGAAAATGGGGAATTTGTGATGAAATTGGCAATTGGTACTCTAGGGGTAGTCATTGTAGGGATTGTGAGACATGGGAAGCGATTTGACATGGACTCAATGCAAACCTTGCATTCGATTGCTTTACACAATCCACACCCATTTTTGATCCTGCTCTATCCTCCTCTTACGAAAAGCTCCCTTGTTCTCATACCCTATGTTCCGCCCAAGCTCTTCCCAAATTGTCATGCAAATCTAAGTCCCGTGAGTACATTTAAACTTATGGTGATTTCTCCATCACCTTAGGAATTCTTTCCTCTGAGATTTTCACTTTTGGTTCCCCCAAATCACAAATTAGGGCTTCAAAGGCGCAAGTTTTGTTCGGGTGTCACCATGACAATGAAGGAAGCGGACTCGATCAAGCGAGCGAAATTGTTGGAGTGGGAAGAGGGCCACTTTCTTTGATCACCCAGCTTGGAAAATCTCTCGATTCCAAATTCTCCTAGTCTCACAAATTCCTCTTCGAAATCTAGCACTACTTTCTTTGGCAATTCGGCCTTGCTTGAAACTAAACAACAAGGTGGGATTTTTCTGCGGGTATTTGAATAGTAGAGTACAGAGAAGTAACTTTTGTGTGCAACATGAATACTTAGTGTTGGTTCAATTGCAGTAATCCTTCGGTGCACCATCAATCTCTTCAGTATACGCATAGCTGCAAAAGCACAATATTCCCATCAGTCATGACAGTGTTTTGGGAAATCGATACAATCGTATTTGTAGTGCTTAAGATTAATAAAGATAGAAGCACATCCCCAGTCTCGTGCGTGACATGGGCAAAGAAGGCAGCGAGTTCTCTCTTGACATCGTCATAATTTCTAGTGGTGCCACAGCCAGAGTAGGCATCGACGGTCTGCAGCACTGAGAGTGGCGTCAAAGAAATCCATGCTTACGACGGAAGAGACGCTCTACGGATAGATGCTGCCAAATAGAAGGGATACTAACATTTCCATTTTTTCACCCTCTATATTTCTATTATAGGGGAAGAGATGCATTAGTTGTCCACATTTCTTAATTACCATTTTAAAAAAGTCTAAAAAAAATGATAACACATGTACTAGTAGTCAATAAGACTTGTACTAATAGACATGTACTAATAGTAGGTAATTTTTTAGCTTTCTTGGTCTTTGATTGGTCCATTTGTGAAAAAGTACTATTTTTTGGTTAATGGCTATTGGTGGGTGAACATAGTGGGTTCCAGGAAAACCTTTTGAAATGACACTTTTGGCAGCTTCACACTCTATGACTTCTATAGAGAGCTTCGTAAAGGTAGAAATGCCTAAACTTTAGCTTTAAACTCTTTAGACACGTATGAAGGTTCACCAAAAAATTCAACAAATTTCAATGCACAAATTAGAAACTATAGATGTATGAAGTTAGCCTAGGAAGCTATTGGATCTCTTCCCCTATCTCTCCCATCTCAAAGTGTTATATTTGTATCTCTAAATTTCCCTCCTCAACCCATATATATATAGACTAGTAAATTGTTATGTGGGGGCAACATATTTGGTGTTTCCATTTGACTAACTTTGGGCCACATAAGCATCATCATGACTCATTTCTCTCCTTACCATCCTTCCTTGCTTAGTGTTTGCATTCCAACTACGTAACTTGTGACTTTGATGTGTCTATTTTCACCAAGCACCTTTATTATGCAAATGAAACATTTCCAAACTAAAATCTATGTCTTTATCTTCGAAAGGGTGTGTTGATATTTATCCAAAATTAATGAGCATAGGAACTCTTTGACTTTATCTATTAAGATAGACATTTGTCAAAGGGTCCTTGGTATGTTGGTAAAGTTGAATGACTCATAAAGAGAAAACTAGGGATCAAGTCTTCATGAGTGCAAGACCCTCAACATAAAAAAGGGACGAGGTTGAGATTGTGCCCTGGAGAAATTTGATAGAATGGAAGAAGAAAAATATATTATTAACACTTCCCCTAGTAAAACTTCAACACGATGTCTATAGGAATTAACATATAAACATAAAATTAAGTTATATTTAATATAGGAATACCTCAAATATATGTTGCATCATGTAATGACGAGATGACATTTATATCTACAAAATGAATTCCTTGGAAACAACAAACTTCCAAATAGATGTTTTTTCTAGGTGTAAAACTAGTTTTGCACAATACAAAGAGGAAGTCATTGGACAAAGTTTGGTAAATGAATGTCTCAATGTGTGGTTTTCATGCATGCATAACTTGGAAATGTGACCTCATTTAATGTAATGATATAAAAAAAAATAGTTTTGTTTACAAGGCTTTAAAAACTCCTAAGAAATGTAATCCAGAAGTACAAAATAGTGAAGAGTGAATAAGCATAGCTGTAACATATGATTAGTTTGACATGAGGTATCAAAGAAAGGTCATTTTGAGGGGTGCAAGAACAAAAATATGCACAAAATAGATATGAATTAATCCTAGAAAATTTCCAAACAAGTAGACCACATATTTGCAAAATCAAATTCATCATTTTCTCCAACATCTTTTTTATCTACATAAAATGAAAGCTTTGATGACAAAATTTATGGATTTGGTTATTATATTTAGAAATGCTCCAATGGACATTTTCTCAAAAAATGTGAAATGATGGGTCACAATATACATGAACGATGTGGCATAATCCTCAAAAAGATGACAACTAAGGAATGTGATTGAGAAAGAATATCAAATTCACATCAAGGTACTCTAAGTTTTTTACATCATAAAAAAATTAGGAGAGATATATAAGAAATGTATAATCCATCATTTTGATATTCAACAAGTTCAAGTCAAGCTCCCAACCATAATTTTCCATTTCTATATAGAGAAAAAACATCAACGCAGTAAGGAGTACAAGTATTTGCATATTTATGCATTTGTGAATGTCTCCATGATCTTCTCTTTTCGAAGTTGTGTACAAGTCAACATCAACCATCTTCATAAGAATTTTTAAATCAAGATGGTTTATGAAGGTATAAGCACTCTATTTTTAGATCTAGCATATGTTATCCAAAAATGCACTTTCAACTCAAGTTCAATTTATTTTCATTTCAAAATTGATTTCTAGAAATTGCCTTTTATAGTGTAGATTATTTATAGGGCAATCAACTTACTACTTTTTTTCATTGTAGGGGACCAATGTGAGGAACAAATTGTCAAGGATTCCAAATGGGGCTTTTGAAATTCAATTAGTTTATAAACTCTTGGGCCCAAATTCATTCACCTATCTTATGGCATACATACATATGAAATAGTAACATTTTTAATTTGATTTCGATTCCAGCTATTAACTTCACCATGAGTTCATCTCCATTCGAATGACATGTATTGCAAGCACTATTATGAGAAAGATCCACTATATAGACTATCTCTATGGAAATCCCTTGCATTTTGTGAATCCAATCTTGCTTGATCTATATCACATTGCACATATTGGGATGCGACACATATTGAGACACATTATTCAAAGTGCCAAGGACCAAGTTGGGTATGAAAGACCAAGGCAAGTTAAGTTTTGCTGACAAATATGGTGATACATGCTATGGCAGATACAGACTCGGTGAGTTTGAAAATGGATTTTTCTCGAAGGTATTAAGAAATCTAAACTCCAAAAAGATTCATTAATCTTGTTTGATAGATGCTCAGCTCTTGCTTGGTTTTAATTGATCAATAATCTCCCATCCATGAAGTTTGAGTAACATAATCCAGATCAATAGGGTACTTTGCGTTAAGCTTTCTAACTAATAGTGTAACATAAATGCTCTGAGATTTCTCATCTTCATTTTTTTCTCAACTACAACCTTAGCCGATAAGAACTGTATTTAACAGTCGATTACATTTTTGTGAATTGGTCTGATGAGTGAAATGTTTTCACTTTTAATCATTTTTGTTCTGAAAATGCAACATTATAGCTTTAGAATGAAATTATTCTACATAAAGTTTAGTTTAATGGACCATCAAATGGTAAAAAATGACCCAATCATCTTGCATTCCTCTCGTCGTTATTTGTGAGCCAGTGATTGGAAAACTTGGGTCACCCTTTAGAGAAAACATAACAATAACATCAACCTCACTCTTTAAACATCTCTCTATCTCTTTAAGCATCTTTCTTTCTAACCAATGATGCTGAGAACTATATGATACTAAGGGGACATTGATAGACAAAATTAAATAGTGAAGATGGGTTTGATACATTTTTAGAGTTCACAAATGTCTAATAGTTAGTAGAGATAATAAATCTTTATTATTACCTTAATAATTGTCAGCTCTATCTCAGTTGCTTAATTCATACAAGTAAGCAAGGTAATTTTACAATTTCAAAAATAGATTTACACAATAAAAAATAGTTGCAAAACTATTTTTACCATATTTCATAATTTAGAGGGAAATGAGAAAAAAGAAAAGTGGGTCTTATAGTGAACTTAGATCCTCGTTGTTTCCTCTATGGTCTATTTTTGCAGTCCTCCTCTTAGTACACATTAGGCATAAATTACATAAACAAAGAGAGTTAGAGACAACTTATCTAATTTTTAAAAAAAATGGTCCTCCCATATGGTAGCAAGTACCAAATTTTCACCTTTCTTACCATTTTGATAAACCATATTTAGCTATGAAACAAAGCATAAACTCAATACATCTCATATTTTATAAAACAATTGCACATATCTTAGTCACACTTCTTCAAAATAGCTACTTCTCCAACTCCATATGATGGACCACCTATTAAAACCACTTCCTTATGTATATGATTAGAAAAAAAATTTGAATGGGGCCCAGACATAATCCTCAATATAGAAGGAGACATATGCAATGTGAAGAACAACATCAACAATGAAGAAATGACACACATTTGTATCAAATCTATCTTAATAAAAAGTGCCTAGAATGGTTTGGAATCCTAATTATTTTCAATGCCATTTAAGCTTTGTCTTACGTGAGTACTAATGATGAATCCTATGATAGTATAAATCATCTATGCATGAGGATCACCAAGATATTAACTTGATATGTGACAAGTCTTGTGATATAATTCCAATGATTTAGGATTTAGTTATGTACTTTACAATCTAATCCTCAACAATCTCCGTGTGCTCTCAATTTCAAATCTCCTTAACAAGATGGAATATATAACTGGAAGATACATGCATATTAATTGATAGGTGACTATAGTGTATGCCAATAGAAAATTTGGTTTATGATTTAATTTTTATTAATATAGTGAAAACTTTAATAAAGATGTAGATTAAAAGAATAATATCTAATTATATTTGAAGATGTACAGTCAATTGAATCTACTATCCGCATTGACCAAGTATTGGTTTTAGTCATGTTTTGTTTCTTATAAATGGACCCATAAGTTGATTTGAAGTTATAATTGCTAACTTCTTATATAAAAAATGCTTCTTATATAAAATTGCTAATTGTATATTTGAAAATGTACAACCAATTGAATCTACCATCCGTATTGAACAAGTATTGGTTTTAGTCATGTTTTGTTTCTTATAAATGGACCCATAAGTTGATTTAAAGTTATAATTGCTAACTTCTTATATAAAAAATGCTTCTCTCTAACATTATTAGGATAACACCTTTCTCTAATTTTAATTTCACATTATATGTTCCCCTCTCACATATCTTTAGGTACCCATTTCACACTAAGATGTGATTGCTAGTATATTTAATCTTAGGGTCCGTTTGGTTCCTAGAAGATGACAGGAATTGGCTTTTTTAAAACTCGGATTTGAAAATTTGTGCGTTTGTTCTAAAATTTGCAAAATGGAATTAGCACATGGGACTTCCAATTTTGCATCAAAACTAGGTTTTCCAACTTCCTAAAAAAAGTAAGAATTGAAAATCAAAACCTAGTTTTGTTTTTTAAGGACAGTAAAAACAATAGATTGGACTATTTTTTGAAATTTGCCTTCAACTCCAAGCTTACGCATAAAAATGTGTCGTAACACGCATCTTCCGAGCGAAACAAACGGTTTTAGTAAAATCCCAAAAATCCGAATGAAGATATACAAAACCTTGATTTGGCTAAACCAAAGTTTGTAGAAATCTGAGTTTTTTAATTCCATGAACCAAACAGACCCTTAATGAATTTTAAAAAAATCTGGGTTTTTTAATTCCATTAACCAAACAGACCCTTAATGAATTTTAAAATTTGCAATATGTATCATTTTGTAGTGCGCAGGTGACTAAGAATGTGGAAGGAACGAAAATCTTCTTATAAAGAACAATTATCGAAATGAATGCAAAGTCTTTTTTGGAAAGAGCGGCAGACATTGTTTCTGGAGTCAAGTCAAGATTGCTGTCTAGCGGGTACACACGACCATTCACGTCAGAAATCTGGACTACTTATAATAGAACACACAAGGAAGAAATCACCGCAATCAGCGCGAGGACACAGAAGGAAAATTCCACACGGAAAGTATTCCCGCGTGTGGAAACCGAGGCATGGAACGTCTCTCCGTGCCCGACACGGCAAGGCAATGTGTCGTAACGGAAGCAGCTGCTGAACAAATTTCCCTCTGATCTTCTCTTCCAAACTGGCCTGTGTATATAAAGGGATCCCAGTGCTACCATCAACACGTATACCTCCATTGAAAGCCATGGAGAGACGTACTAGCGGAATCAGTAAAGGGGCCTCAATTGCCTTTGTACTTTCTCCGGCTCTGCTGTTGAGCGGAGCATCGGGAGCGAGTTTAACCGTTTACTGGGGCCAAAACGGCGGCGAAGCCTCACACCTGCGCAAGCGGCAACTTCCAATTTGTGATGCTCTCCTTTCTCATCAATTTCGGCAGCGGGCAGACACCGGTTCTCAACCTGGCGAGCCACTGCGAGCCCTCTGCGGGAACCTGCAAATCGCTGAGCGCCGACATTAATTCATGCCAGTCCAGCGGCGTAAAGGTATTTCTCTCCCTCGGAGGAGACCCCAGTTACGCAAGCTATTCACTCGCCTCCGCAGACGACGCTAAAACCGTGGCCACGTATCTGTGGAACAACTATCTCGGAGGGCAGTCGGACTCCAGGCCTCTCGGAGCCGCCGTTCTGGACGGCATAGATTTCGACATCGAAGCCACGGCGGATCACTGGGACTATCTGGCAAGGGCCGTGTCCACTTATAGCACGACATCGAAGAAGGTCTATCTCAGTGCTGCCCCGCAGTGCAAATATCCCGACGATCATCTCAACACGGCCCTGCAGACGGGGCTGTTCGACTACGTGTGGATTCAGTTCTATAATAACCCCTCCTACGAGTATGCCAACGGGGACACTACTAATCTGGTGAATACGTGGAACACGTGGACGACGTCTGTTACAACTGTTCAAGCGGAGGGCACCTTTCTGGGGCTTCCCGCCTCCTCTGCGGCTGCTGGAAGTGGGTTCATTCCCGCAGACACACTCATCTCCGACGTGCTGCCTAAGATCAAGAACACCAAATATGGAGGGGTCATGCTGTGGAACAAGTACTTTGACCAGCAAGAAGGTTATAGCTCGGCTATTAGGTCTTCTCTCTGACCAAATTCATCTCAGTTTGCAAGCCTAACCTACCACATAATATAATGAGGCCATCCATGTAGTAACGTTAGAAAAAATTTATAAGTAGATTACCAATTTCATTAAGGCTATAGCCATAGGAAGATATATCTTGATGGTTATAGTGCATTACAAGTTTATGCTTGTTGCATTATCATGTATTTTGAAATCTTTTTAAATTTAAATCTTATGTTTCAATTTAACTCTTCATGATAATAGTTTTGATTTAACATTCATATAGACTAATAAAACATTCAATTTGGGGGGTTTGGATTGCTTGTAGAAAAGTGTGTTTATATGGCATCATATTTGATGATGTGGTGTAAAAACCTTAGTTTTAAGTAAGGGACTTACCAAGAAAGTTGTAAACAATTGTGAGTGATTTGAAATTTTCACATAGGATTATTTAAAATGTGAAGTTAGGGTTACCAACTACAACATTCATTTCCCCTCTTAATGAAGATAGTGCGCGCGCGCGCGCGCGCGTGTGTGTGAGAGTGTGAGAGAGAGAGAGTATACAAATCTATTGGTCATGGTTGCACTAAAACATGCATTGCTACTTTCTACTTGATTGTCCTTTCAAATGGTCTAATGCCAATTGACATGGACACTAGTGTAATCAAGTAAGACTTTGTATAGTTAGATTTGACTTGACTAATGTACTCTTCATTTTTATTTTTATTTTTTACCCATACATATTTCCTCTTTGCCTTATTTCTGAGAGAGATACTCGGTACTTATACTTGACATAAACCATTGATCTGTCTTCTTAGTGATGTGGCATCTAACATGTGACCCTTCCTTTAGAATATTTCAATTATTAATATGTTTAATATTTTATTTAGTGCGTAAGTGCTCAAGTTAATTATATGTTTATTGTACATAGGTTTTATTAGTGCATATTTAAGATTCTACTTAACTATTTAATTAATATTGATTTAACTTACGTTTTATTTATTAACACTTATTTATCTAATAATAAATGTATTTTTCTTATATTTCCCTTTAAATGGTTTATATAATAATCAACATATTTCTCTTAATTTGTAAATGATTATACAAATAGGACCATCACATATGCAAAGGAAGAATATTGGCCTATTCTTAACTTCTTAGATTTTAGAAAGTGACATTTTTAGGAATCTTAAATATTTTGAAATATAAAACATTTTATAGAATTCTCAAAATGCTTTAGAGTCTAAAGTATTTTGTACAATTTTCATATATGTTAGATTTAATAATTAATTTGAATTTTATTTGAGGACTCATCATCACCAAGACCTATTTTATCATTTTAAAAATAAATTATCCTATATTTGTAAACTTAATTAAATTGAATTGTATAATATATTAGATTAATATGTAAAAATTGATGATTAATTTAATTGATTACCTTTTATAAAAAATATAGATGATGAAATTATTTAAACTAGTCAAACAATAAAAAATTCTTAATGTTTTCATTTTATCAAAATTTCATAATTAAATAAACTATGACCAACAATTGATTGTTTAAAAATGAAGATGGCATTGACTAAATTTAGATATCTAAGATATATTTGGTGGATTATAATCCTCTTTAATCTATTTATTATTCCCTTCCTTCTAAAGGTAGGGATTAATGTTTTCAACTTCCTTATTTCATATTAATGCTCATCTTGATAACTATGCACACTTCCATATTTTCCACTTAATATACGATTTGTAAACATTTTCTATTAAAAAACTCAATATATTTTAATTCGCTGTTTTTTAATTGAACATATTACTTTTTCCTATGAGTCTTTTTATTTTCTGGCCCGAAAACAATACAAATTTTTCAACATTCTTCCAAAAACCTTGTTCCTTTGACACATTGTGCGCATGATGCATAAATGACATTGTTTCTCCTAAACAAGTGTCTGGGAATGGAGCACATATACTATTATTGTTGGTGTAAATAAGTATTTACTTATTACACTTACTTAAGTTTTACATAGGTTAATGCATTATTTAATTATTTTGCATTATTTTATTATTATTTTAGGTGAGACACTTAGGAGTTTGTGAACTGTCATTGAGTTACAAAACTCTAATTATGCACATGGTGTCTACAACACAAGAGTATGCATCATTCACTAAGTTGTCAGATTGACAACACAGTTATCCACACTCCTTATTTAGCACATGTTGTCTACACCACTGATTTGGGTGCTACACCATTATAGGCTTATCCTCACATCATCGCACTTAATTTCGTGCTTAATGGAGGATAACCCATATCTGGTGGACATGTGCTTGGTTGTATGACAGATCATGATGCTGACTTCTATGCATTTTAGAAGCTCTCCTGAGGCCTTTATATTTAGGAATTCCTAGTGTACTCTTATCCAGCTATTGAATGAATATCGTCATTCTGATCATACTCTATCTATTTTGGTCTACTGTGTGCTTGTGTTGAGTTCTTTAGTTCTTGGGTGAATTTTTGCCTAAGCCAAATTCTTACATAGTATTAGAGCCAAGGGAGATTCTCTACATGTAGCCATCCAAGACCATTCATGCTTCAACACCTTGACACGAATCTAGAGGATCTGCAAAAATTGAGAGCGTCTAGAGCTAGATCTGACCTCACTGTTGCATCCAGAGCATTGATTCAATGAAGATCAACTATAAACTCACCTATATTGGGTGAGAGTTGATCGTGAGGCAAATTTTTTTTGCAAATTGAAACCTAGAAGCCCTAATTTGCAAGTCGGGTATGATCGATTTATTGATCTGATTGTTTGATTTTTAGATCTATATTTCTCTATAATTTTCATATTTATTTTTCGAAATCAATAGGAGGTAGAGAATTTTTTTTTGCCAAACTGGACAGTGACAACCCAGCTCAGCTCTATTATTGGTTGGTATATTAATTATTAATCCGCAGGGTTCATTAATTAAATCTACGGATGCCCATACTACCCTACAAATTTGGGTGCAGTAAACCATAGAAATTAGGCATTGAAGGCCCAAATCTCGACAGAACCTGCATGCTAACTGGTGACATCAATACACGACGAGCAAGCCAACCTCCGGCTGCCTCTTTGCAATGTTTCGTGTTGAAGTTTTTTATTAAACTGCTCAGACTTCCAAAAGCCCACGAATGTGGGATTATAAAACAATAATCCAGTGTCGTTAAAGCTTTTGGCTACAGGTAATTTGATTCTCGACAATCAGCGACGATAAATTCAATACTCCGTAGCGAAGGGAGAAAATTTGGCGCATTTTCTGACCACAACAATGCACGGAAATTTTTGGCGGTTCTGTATATCTGTGATCCACTCCTGCGACATTAGACACGCGGCTCAATCCATTGACTCATTGGCCCTTTGTGCAGTCAAACAATGCCACGTGTTGCCACATCTATGACAACCCATCTACAGCATAGATCCACGTGGATATTGTGTCACAGTTGGTAGTACCAATCCTGCCTAGACATGTGGCAAGCAATCTGCCACAAGTTGACATAGTCAGCCTGCCACATCGATAGCTGAGACATCCGCCAACATAGCAAATCATTGCCCAGTCAGCACCTCATCAGCTGTGATAGTGCACCCACATCACTCTGCCACATAGATAGTGACTCAGCTCTTTCGTACTGACCGTACGATCAGTACAATATGGATTAACACGCCAGCTTCCACATTAATAGAGGGCATAATTTTGTGCTGACATCATCAATCTATGTGCTTAAAATTGATGCCTGTTTGGACGTCATTTCAGGCCAAATTTCAACTACTGTGACAGCCATATGATCATCAAATTTAACCTTGTATTTCATTGATGCAACCCCTCTCTAGATTCATTTTGGTTTTTATAGTTCGACTTCAAGAGGCCATAACTCGCACATTTGGACTCCAAATCAGGTGCAATTTTTTTTGAAATTGGGTAGAATTTTCTAAATTTTTCATTGGTGTAGCTATTTTCTAGTTTTGGTGCATGGATTGTTCATAAATTGCATTTTTTGGTGACTGTACCTAGATAATCCTGCATTTTGCAACTTCAAATGCTCCGTATGGGCACATCTGGAGTCAAAAAAAAGTTCTATTTTTTTTGAAAGTGCATATTTTTTTAATCTACTATTCAGATTTGGCATTAGATCATAGTGTTGTGTGGACAAAATTGTCACTTTCAGCAATAGGAACCTTCTTTGCTTTGTAATGCTTCAGAATTGTAGCAAATTGTAAAGTTTCAGTTTTGTACTCCATCAAAAGGTTGTAATAAGAAAAATTAGAAGTCCACAAAGGCCAAAATTGGAAAGTGGCCCATTGTAATCACACTACTGATAAAGTGCCCAAAGCATCTATTTTTGGGGGGTTTCTTGATTTAGTGAAAGAGGGGGTGTTCTTGATGTTGTGTTCTCTTTTTTCTGCACTTTTCTTTCATTTTTTGCATTATGGCTGACTTTAAGTTTCCTAAATTAACTCCTCATAACTATGCTTCGTGGTCAATCAAAATGTTGTATCACTTAATGCATAATGGAGTTTCAGAATATGTAGATGGTACTCTTCCTAAACTAGTAGGTGATAATGTTTTTGCAAGTGATATTTCAAATTGGGTAGCCATGGATAGGAAAGCCCTAGGTGATATATGTTTTGGGGTAGATGATAAAATCATGTATCAAATCAAGAAATGTACTACATCCAAGGAAGCTTGGGATGCCCTTGAAAGCCTTTATGGTAAAGTGTCTGAAGAGGATGTGTTCAAAATCGAAGATGAGCTTGTATCTTTAGATCCTAAGTCATATGACTCCATACAATATTTCATCATTAAGGTGAATGAACTAAGGACAAAGCTTACTGATTGTGGGAGTTCTATAAAAGATGATAGACTGATCTATCTCATCCATAACAAGCTGCCATCAGAATAGTCCACATTTGTATCTTCTTTTAACATCTCAAAGACTACCTTAGGGTCTACCTACAAGAAAGTCACTTTTGATGAATATGCTAAACTGTTGGATGATGAAGAAAAAAAGTTGAAATCAATGGGGATTCTCAAATCACCTCAGTCCAAAGCATTGGTGGCCAATGAGGGTTCTCAACATTCAACTGGACAATCTTCAAGTAAAGGAAAGGGTAAGAAGAAGTGGAAAAAAGAAAAATATGATGCTACAAAAAAGTCAACACCACAATCTAATCAACAATGCAAGTCCTCAAATTCCAACAAGAAAGGGGACAACAACAATAAGGAGAAGAAGAAGTGTGCTTATTGCAAGAAATTAGGTCATGAAGAGCATGAGTGTTATATCAGAAAGATTGATGAATTAACCAACATCATGAAGAAACATAATGTTCCGTTGCTTAATGCTTACAAGGATAAAGGGTCATCTTCAGATTCTAAGGGCAAAGGGCAAGCATTCGTGGAAAATGCAAACTCTTCAAAGGAATGGATATTTGACTCAGGTGCCTCATATCATATGGGTTCTTCAAAGGAGGATTTTTCTTCATTGAATCACTCAAAGGTACCACACATCTTCATGGGGACTGATAAAAAAATGGAAGTTGAAGGGAAAGGAAATGTGGAGATGGAAAATGGAGAGTTTCAAGAGGTTCTCTATGTTCCAAAACTAAGTTCAAATCTCCTATCAATCTACCAAATCAATCACCTAGGAGATGGACATAGAGTTGAGTTCCTTCCAGACTCAGTTCAGATGCACAGTCTTAAAGATGATTCCTTGGTTGCAATGGGGAAAGTGAATGATCACAAGAGGTTGTACTCTTTCTCTCATTTTGTACCCAAGTCTCTTTCAAAGGCCTTGTTATCACAATCACATTCAAACATGAAATTATGGCATGAGTGGTATGGTCATCTTGACTACCGCTATCTTCAGCAACTTTGCACATACCACATGTTGAAAGGTCTACCTCAAATCAACTTTTCTAAGGGTGAGTATTCAACAGATTCAGTGGATATGCATCCAGAGGGGAAGTTACAAAGAGGGAAGTCTTCAAGAGCAACAAGTGTTCTCCAGATGGTTCACATGGTATTAGCAGGTCCTTTTGCATTCAGCCAAGGTCGCTACATACTTACCTTAGTTGATGACTTTTCAAGGTTCACTTGGGTCTACTTTCTGCATAACAAGAATGAAGTGTTGGACAAGTTTCTAGCCTTCAAGGCTCATGTAGAATGAAAATCCAAAAAAGCCATCAAAGTACTTCACATGGACAATGGAAACATGGATGTGTATAGGAGACTTAAAGACTTTTGCAGACGTGAGGGAATTAATCTTTAGGCTTCGCCAACATTCAGTCCGCATAAGATAGATGTTGCAACTTTGAGGATTCAAACTCTTAAGTCTATGGCAAGTTGCATGATTCATGCCAAGTCTCTTGATCCATCAATAGAAGTCGAAGCAATCTCAAGTGCCACTCACATTCTTAATCGTTCTCCTCATCCATCCTTAGATGGAAAAACTCCTTTTGAGGCATGGTGTGGATGAAAACCTATTGTGACACACTTCAGAGTCTTTGGTTGTCCTGCATGGGCAAAGAGATCTTCTAGGAGATGCAAAGCAAAATCATCTCAACCTTGTACTTTCATTGGTTACGAAGATAGTGTGAAGGCATACAGACTTCTAGATCCTAAGACACATAAGATATTTGTGGAGAAGGATATACATTTTGAGGAAAATTCACCAAGCTTGTCCTCTAGTCCTCTTCACACATCATATAGTGTGGAAACTGATAGTGATTTCAACGATAGTGCTTCAACAGCTTCAGACACGTGGGTTTCTATCAATAGATACAGTGAGAGGTCACTTCATTAGTTCAGTCCACATGCATACATTTCCACAGTGATAGGTCCAGAACAGTAGGGTACATCCAGTCTTCCAGATACAGGTTCAGTGACAGATTTGGGGGACAGTGTTCATGATCTACCTCTTCTTCTTCATGGAGAATTACCTTCTTCAGTTGTCACGAGAGCTCCATCAGATTCTCTTGTTCATTCTCTACATGATCGATCCTCACAGGTTAAAGTGATTATGGATACTTATGATCAACAGTTACAGTAGGGTTCTTCATCAGTTGCAGAGTCAGACAGTTCTTTGAGATAGGTTCTTCAGCCAGTTGAGCAAGTTTTAGAGACATCACTTACCCATGGGATTCTTTCCACACCCAGTGGAAACGTCTCATTTGTACCCTTGGCATTGTTTCTTCCTAAGGGGAGGAACACCATTTTGCAGTCTTCGATCAGCTTCTTTATTGGAGCAGTCACTGTTTGACATTCTTCTTTGGGGGGGGAGCCTATCATGTTTTTCTTCCTCTTCTCATTATTCTCTTATGTATATATTGAATGTATGTTGTAATGGGGGGGTCTTGATTACTCCATCCATCGATGCATCCTTCTTTATCTCTCTTTTTGGGGGAGGGTTTTTCCCATGAGGTTTTCCCTCTTTCCCCGCTTTATGGGAGATTGCATCTTCATTACGTACATGGGTACCTAATATGGCCTAGTAGCCAGGACCCATATTGCATTTCATCTTAGATTTCGTAAGCTTAAGGACATTCCCCTAAGTTGCACTTAAGGGGGGGTGTTGGTGTAAATATGTATTTACTTATTACACTTACTTAAATTTTACATAGGTTAATGCATTATTTAATTATTTTGCATTATTTTATTATTATTTTAGGTGAGACACTTAGGAGTTTGTGAACTCTCATTGAGTTACACAACTCTAATTATGCACATGGTGTCTACAACACAGGAGTATGCATCATTCATTGAGTTGTCATATCGACAACATAGTTATCTGCATTCCTTGTTTAGCACATGTTGTCTACACCACTTTATTTAGCACATGTTGTCTACACCATTGTAGGCTTATCCTCACATCATCACACTTAATTCCATGCTTAATCGAGGATAACCATATCTGGTGGACATGTGCCTGGTTGTATGACATATAATGATGTTGACTTCTATGCCTTCTAGAAGCTCTCCTGAGGCCTTTATATTCAGGCACTTCTAGTGTACTCTCATCCACTTATTGAATGAATATTGTCATTCTGATCATACTCTATCTATTTTGGTCTACTGTGTGCTTGTGTTGAGTTCTTTAGTTCTTGGGTGAATTTTGGCCTAAACCAAATTCTTACAATTATTTTAGGAAAGGATACAAAGAAAAGTCATCGCTTTCTCACTCTCAACTTTGTTTTAGCTTCCAACTCTCTACTTGGTTTCTATAGCTTGTAACTCTGCAAAGTAGTCTCACCTTTTTGTTAGAGTTAAGGTTTGTATACCTTTTACTCTTGCATAGTAAATATGTTAACCTTTTACCTCTTGGTAAAGTAAAAGGTTAATCAACTTTACTATTGTCTCTTAAGATTTTTTTTCTTTTTCATATAACATTTAATAATGATATTCATTATTAAATGTTATCCTCAAGAGTGGGTGACAAGACAATCCTACCATTTCATGAGTGGATGAGTGTGCCTTGTCATCCTATCCTCCTTTTGTGGGTGGTTGATTAGGTTGACCCCTATCCTACTCTAGTGGATGACAAGGCTCGCTCCACCAACCTTACCCCTTGGTGAGTGGGTGAAATCCTTTAAAAGGATGTTCATCTCCCTTGTTTAACAAAACACAACATAATGTAACGTGATTATGCATTTCTTCTCTTATTGAATATACTTCATCATTTGAGAAAAATTCTATGTTCCTTGCTTCAATCTTCCATGTAGCTGAGTATTTGCTTTCAGATTATCATCCAGGCTCCTACAAAGTTGTTATTATCAACTCTAACATGGTACCAAAGCCTCGTATCTAAAAACTACTTGCTCATGTTTGAAGAAATTTGGAGCTTTTGACGGATTTAGAGGTTTTCCAATTGGATATGCAAAGGAGCTTTTTTTCAGAGCACCTCAGGCCTAAACAGACCTCATAATTGGATTCTTGGCACATCAAAACCCCCATTTTGATATATAATTTGTCCATTTTGGAAATAGTTGGAATGGGAGGCAATTTTTTTTAGTCCAAGGGCCTCTCAACCGTTGACATGCAAATCAAGGTGAAAAATTTTCACCATTATTTTCTTGCAAATTGTTTTTTTATTGCACATATTTTGTTGTGCAAGTTTTTTCAAATAAATAAATAAATAAATAAATAAATAAATATATATATATATATATATATATATTAAAAAAAGAGTTACAGGTGCCATCATTGACCTTGCTTCTCTACTCCACCCTATGGCTGCCTGATTAGTACTTTGTGCAGCCATCACAACCCCAGTTCTACTGGCCCCCGTGGCTCCTATTTGCGCCACCTGCGTGACTCTCTACCTCTTATGGCCTCCTCACAATTTCCTACACTGTGGTCCCCTCTACCATTGTGGCTTGTGCGACCTTCATTTGTTGCTTCCCTCTATAGCCCTCTACCCATGGTCGTTTCTTGAAACCACGACCGCCTCCACCCCCTCTGTTGTCTCCAAACCCTAGTGCCACCATGACCTATCTCTACTACCCAAGAAGTATTTCCAGAGGTTCTCCACCGCCGATGGCCCCCAAAACACCATGGGCAGCCCTCCAACCCACTCGGTCAATTTACCACCTACCGACCTTTTTTCTAGGAGAAGGGCAATATATCTAAGTTCCAATTTTTTTTGTTTCCTGTAAGGGAGGTGATTTTTTTTGGAAAATATCTAAAGAAGAAATTGTTGACACATGACACCTAGTCATTAGGTCCCAGCCACATCAACCATCCATGTCATTTTCCATGTGGTACTACCACATCATCTAGTGACATCTCATCACTAGGACCCATTGACATGTAAGCATGACCCATGGTATGCCAAGTCAATGCCCTATCATGCACAGTCAACGCCAATAGGATCTACCATGTCAAAAGGTCATTTTTTTCCGTGATGACCATATGACTATCAAATTTAAGTTTGCATATTGTTGACATCATCATTGCATAGGCATTCTACATGCCCTTCTAAGCCATAAGGAGAAATGTTCAATTTTTTGCTTATAACTTGAGCATCCAGACTCTGTTTTTGAAAAATGAGATATCACCAGAAAGATGGTTTCGAGCCTATCATGATGGTGTTGGTTTCAACAAATTTTGATGTTGTTTAGATACCTATTTTCACTGTCAAAGGAAAAACTTTTTTTTTTCTACACTTCAAATATCATATCTTGTTCATTTGAGCTCTGTTTTTGGCTAATGAAAAGGAGCTAGAAATCTCTTGTGATTCTCTATCCCAATCTTGCATTTATGCATCATATTTCTTTATAGGTCCCAACAAATCTCTACAAGAGGTATTTTTCTTTTCTGATTGTAACCTATCTTCTTGTTATTGTTGGGGGGTTTGGTTTGTTGTATTGTGGGGGGTATTTTTTCAGTTGTTTCTATTTGTAACACACAGTCCCATCTTTCCATAATGAATGAAATGTCTTCTAGTCTAATGTTGGAATTATAGATGGAGTAATTGAGATGGGGGGTGGGGGGGTGAATCAGTTACCACAAAATAAATCCACAGATCCCTTAGATGTCTTAAAACTTAATTACTGCTGTCACTCGGTAGCTACACAAAAAATGCTGTAACTTGGTAGATTAACTTGTTACTGAACCTTAAGCATTCATAGTTATTAACATGCATGCAAAAGTAAACAATATGAACAAAAGAGACACCAGATTTAACGTGGAAACCCAATATTGGAAAAACCACCAGGTAACTAGATACCAATTTTCACTCTTCTGAAGTTAGCCCTATTAGGAGCCAACCCTGTTAAAGGTTACAAAACACATTGTTAGGTGACCTTGTTAGAGGATTTAATCAGCATGATAGGAGTGGCCTTGCTAGAGGACTTTAGAACAAATAAATAGAATTGTCCACCTTGTTAGAGGATTTACAAAATGGCTGTTAGACCAATTCTATTAAGAGATTTAGGAATTAATGCTACAATGGTGAGAAAGTAATAATAAGTGACTTGAATGAGATGCAACTAAACTTTGCTGATACAGATCTCTTCTCTGCTTCAATAGATCCTCACTGATTGAATACAACTCTGCTTCTCCTCAAGGATATCTGATCCTTCTTCAAAATTCGCTTATACTTCCTCTTCTCATAATCAACTCATTGCATGCTCGTTCCTTTTCAATTGGAACCCACAACTTGACCTTTTATTTATACACTATAAATTGTCAAGTCGGCTCATTTACAAGTTACATTTACCAATAAACCATACATCAGTTGGCTACAAACATTGCATTAAATAAATAAACTTTATTTCCCAAAATAATGAAATCCTTCATTGGCCAACCTTGCTCAGTAAATACTACTAAAAAAACGATTTATAGTTTTAACCAAGTGAAGCTTGGTAAACACTGCAAACTCTGCAAAATCCTTTGGAGACCGAGTGAACTTAGTAAGAACTAACTTTCCTTCACTAACCTTGATAGCTCGGTAGAAACTAATTTCTGCCATAGAAGTCTTCAGTGCCCAAGTGAGCTTAGTAGAAGCTGTCTTCATAGTGTAACCTCCAGAAACACTCAGTAGACTCTATAATCCACTTTGCTAACCTTCTAAGCTCAGTAGACTCTGTCCTTTTGCCTTGTTGACCAACTGAACTTGGTAGACTTTGTCTAATGACTTATATGACATTTGTGTAACATCAAAGACAACACACAATTGAACAATTGTATCCAACAATCTTCCTCTTTGGCATTGATGGCAACACAACATGTCATAGTAGAATGAAATTTGAAAACAAATTTTTTTTGATAGAATGCTTCTCCCTCTTACATTTCATTCCACAAACTCCTCAAATGTAGTAATATCCTTTTGTGAAGGAATTACATAGCTTCTATACAAACATAATACTCTTCATAAATAGATTCAAATTTCAAAAAGATATGTTAGTAAACTCTCTCTCTTTGACAACACATGCCAAAGACAATACAAACCAAATGAATAGCAATGTACCTTATGTACAAATCCACATGCAATATTTTCATGATTATTTTGCATCAACAAAAAGAATTTTTAACTTGATACCTGTTGATGCATCACTAAAACTTCATTTTAGTGAGCTTCAGATAGGGGAATGACCCCTAACTTACCTCTTAGATACAAGAATGCATCCTTAGGTAAAGGATTTTTGAATATGTTAGCAATTTGTTCTTTTGTATGGACATATTCCAATCTGATCTCCTTATCCTGCACCAATTCTCTAACAAAGTGATACTTTATTGAAATGTGCTTGGTTTTTGAATGCATCACTAGATTTTGGATATGTTAATTGCACTTGTATTGTCACAAAACATAACAATAGGTTCTTTGATTTCTTCCTTCATACCTTCCAATAACTATTTGAACCAAACAATATTAGAACAATTTACTGCTACTGCAACATATTTTTCTTCTATTGTGGGTTGGGATGTACAATTTTACTTTTTACTTGTCCAAGAAACAACCTCTTTCCAAGAAAGAAAGCTCCTCCACTTGTACTCTTTCTGTCATCAATGTTTCTTGCCTAATCTGCATTAGTAAACACTTTCAAATCTAGATTACCTCCAAATTTGTACCATAATCCATAATCTTTAGTGCCTTTCAAATATCTCATGATTCTTTTAATTACCATCATGTGATTTTCTCTTGGTTTTGCTAAAAATCTTGCTACAATACCAACTACAAGGGCAATATTTGGTCTTGTATGCACTATACACTGCAACTTTCCAATCATAGATCTATAAAATGTCTAATCTACCTCCTTTGATTCATCATCCTTGGTAAGTTTCAATCTAGTACACATAGGAGTCCCAACTGGTTTGCAGTCTTCCATACCAAACTTTTTTAGTATCTCCTTGATGTATTTAGATTGAGTGATGTAGATGCCATTCTTACTTTGTTGAATTTGAAGACCAACAAAGAATTTGATCTCACCAAACATTGACATTTCAAAATTCTTGTTCATTTGCTTTGAAAATTCTTTGCAAAGATCATCATTTCTTATGAAAAAAGTATCATCCACAAATATTTCTGCCAAAACAATCTTATTATCTAGTCCTTCCTTAATATACAAACTACTATTATCATTAGTTCTTTGAAAACCAATTTGAATAAGATAGTTATGCAGTCTTTCATACCATGCTCTAGGGGCTTGTTTTAGACCATACAATGCTTTGTGTAATTTGCAGACCACGTCCTTCTTGTCTGGATCAACAAAACCTTCAGGCTGCTCAATGTACACCTCCTCATCTAGTATACCATTGAGAAATGTTGACTTGACATCCATCTGATAAACCTTAAATCCTTTGTATGCATCATATGCAAGTAGGGTCCTGACTCCTTCCAATCTTGCAATAAGAGAAAAAGTCTCTCCATAGTGTATTCCTTCTTCTTGAGAATATCCTTTGCATACCAGTCTAGCTTTGTTCCTTGATACCTTATCATCTTCATTTAGCTTATTTCTAAATACCCACTTTGTTTCAATCACATTTTTGTCTTTAGGCCTGGGCACAAGAGTCCATGTTTTTTTTTTCTCTATCTACTCTATCTCTTCATTCATAGCCTCAATCCAACTTTCATTTTCTAATGTATCTTTGACACTTCTAGGTTCAAATCAGCAAGTAAACAAGTACCTTTCAACTTACTTCTTGTCATAGTTCCTTCAGATTTATCTCTAATGATTTGATCTGGTGCATGATGTCTCTTGACATACTTAGCTAATACAGGTTCCTTGCCTTTTGAACACTTTGCATTCTCACTATCTTGTACTTCAACTTTAGGTTTTGGCTATTCTGTCTATTGCTCAAGTCCTTCAGACTCAGTAGGTATTGGCTCGCTAGCATCAGAATGTGACTCAGTTTCTTTCAACTCGGTTTGATCTTCCTACAACTTGGTTACTAAAGATTCAGGAGTAGAAGATTCCTGATTGATAGATGTATCTAGCAGTGTATTAGGTTCAATGAAGACAAATCTCCTATAATCTTCTAGTTCCCTTTTGTTTTCTTCTTTAGTTCTTTCTACAAACTCATCAACTTTCACATGTGCACTTTCTATAACTTTGTCAGTAGACAAATTCAAACATCTATATGCTTTACTCTTGCAAGAATATCCCAAAAATATTCCTTCATCACCTTTCACATCAAATTTACCTTCTCTAGATTCTTTCAAAATGTAACATTTGCTTCCAAATACTTTTAAGTAAGTTACATTGGGTTTATAGCCATACAATAACTCATAGGGGGTTTTGAATGAGTCATTCTTTAGCTGTACTCAGTTCAAGGTATGAACTGCAATGCTGATAGCTTCCTTCCAGTATGATAGCAATTCTCTTTTCAATCATTAGGGTTTTTGCATAGTCCATGATAGATTTTTTCCTTCTTTCAACTATTCCATTTTGCTCGGGAGTCCCAGGGGCTAATACTTGTCTTTTGATTCCCCTTTCAATGCAAAAGTTATTGAAGTCATGGGAGATGAATTCACCACCTCTGTCTAATTTCAAGCATTTCAGTCTTTTTCCTATTTCCTTCTCAACTCTTTCCAAATACCATTTAGAATTCTCAAATGCTTCTAATTTCTCTCTTAGGTACATGACAGTCATCATTCTTGAATAATCATCAACAAAAAGAATGAATAACTTTTCACTAGTATAGCTTTCAATTCCAATAGGTCCACACAAATCAGTATGCACAATTTCTAAAACTTCTTTAGGCTGATAGTTCTTACTTTTAAAGCTAGTCTTTCCCATTTTTCCAATTTGACAATTCTTGCAGAGACCAACCTCTAGTTTCTTTATGTTAGGAATGCCTCTTACTTTCCTAAATTTACTTATTTTCACCAAGTTATCAAAGTTCACATGACACAACCTTCTATGCCATAACCAACTTTCTTCAACTTGAGCAATAAAGCAAGAACATTTACCAAGTTCAATATAAAATAGGTTACCTTTTGTTTGAGTGTTTGATCCAACTTAGCTTTCCTTTGTCATCCAACAGTCTTACTTTTCCATGCATGAATCCCACTTTGAATCCATTATTGAGTAGCTATGCCACACTTAGCAGATTTTGTTTTAGTCCTTCTACCCAATATACATTATCACATACAAGCCTTGGTTAGTGAGATTCTTCCTCTTCCTTTTATACAACAAGGTTCATTATTACCAAACTTCACACTGCCACCATCATATTCTTCAAAATGTTCAAACTTAGTTTTATCACTAGTCATATGATGAGAACAACCACTATTTATGATCCATGTATCATTTTTTCTTACATGAGAAATAAGTGCCATTTCTTCATCATTATCAGACTCATCTTTAATAGCAATGTAAACAATTTCATCTTCTTCTTCATCATCAAAATCATTAGAATCCTTAGCCATAATACATCTTTTCTTACCTTTTTCCTTGAATGATTTGAAGTCTTTCTTGCATTGCATTTGTGACCTTTCTTCTCATCCTTGTTCTACTTATTTAGGCACCTAGCAACAATATGTCCAATTTCTTCACAAGAAAAATAGATTAGAAGAACTTTACCTTTGTATTTCCCTTTGCCTCTAGACTATTTCCTTACTAGTAGAGCTTTAACCACCTCAAGATCACTATCAAAACTTTTTTCTAATTCTTCTTCACTTTTTGACTAAGAATCCTTTATCTTCTTGCCTTTCTCCTTAAGTGAAAGCTTGGCTTCAAATTCTGATTCAATGTTTTTGGTAGCTGGAACATAGTTATCATAGTTATCTAGCTCAAATGTAGTCAATCTTCCAATTATGGCCTCTAGATTTATCTTATGATTTGCCTCACATCTTCTTTCTTGAATTGCATAAACTTTGATTGCATAAATGGGAAGTAATTTTCTAAGAACTTATAATTTTTTCCTCCTTGATATCATCTCCAAAAGCTTTGATTGCACTAACACTTGCTTTAACTCTTTCAACATATTTTGCAATGTTTTCATCCTCTCTCATCCTCATCTGATCAAATTGTCCTCTTAGACTTTTTGTTTTGGATCTTCTTACATTATCATCACCTCTATAGATATCTTTCAGCTTGTTCCACATTTCAAAGGTAGTTTTGTAGTCCTTGATATCATCAAATTCTTCATAGCTTAGGGATGATGCAATGTCTATCATCATGGTGTTATGAGTCTTCTTCTCAGCAATGTCATTTGCAGATAATGTACCAGTAGGAGTTACACATGCTTCATCCAGATATTTCAATCCTGTATCTCTAATAGAAGCCAGATGGAGTCTCATAAGACCTTGCCATGCTGAAAAGTTATCCCTGTTAAGCCTTGGAATTTCTCTCTTGTAAGACATCCTAATCTTTAGCTTAGCTCCTTGAAATCCTTCCTGCAAGCACCAAAAGCTCTTATACCAAATTTTGGAATTATAGATGGAGTAATTGAGAGGGGGGTGGGGTGTGTGAATCAGTTACCACAAAAAAATCCATAGATCCCTTAGATGTCTTCGAACTTAATTACTATTGTCACTTGGTAGCTACATAGAAGAATACTGTAACTTGGTAGATTAACTTGTTATTGAACCTTAAGCATTCATAGTTATTAACATGCATTCAAAAGTAAACAACATGAACACAAGAGACACCAAATTTAACATGGAAACCCAATATGGAAAAAACCACCAAGTAACTAGCTACCAATTTTCACTCTTCTAAAGTGAGCCCTATTAGGAGCTAACCTTGTTAAAGGTTACAAAACACACTATTAGGTGTGACCCTGTTAGAGGATTTAATTAGCCTACTAGGAGTGGCCTTGCTAGAGGACTTTAGAACAATTCAATAGAGCTATCCACCTTGTTAGAGGATTTACAAAATGGCTGTTAGACCAACTCTGTAAAGAGATTTAGGAATTACTGCTACAATGGTGAGAAAGTAACAATAAGTGACCTAAATGAAATGCAATTAAACTTTGTTGATATAGATCTCTGCTCTGCTTCAATAGATCTTCACTGATCAAATACAACTCTACTTCTCCTCAAGGATATCTAATCCTTCTTCGAAATTCACTTATACTTCCTCTTCTCACAATCAACTCATTGCATGCTCATTCCTTGTTCAATTAGAATCCACAACTTGACCTTTTATTTATACACTAAAAATTGTCAAGTCGACTCATTTACAAGTTATATTTACCAATAAACCATACATTAGTCGGCTACAAAAATTGCATTAAACAAATAAACTTTATTTCCCAAAACAATGAAATCCTTCATTGGCTAAGCCTGCTCGGTAAACACTTCTTAAAAAATGATTTCTAGTGTTAACCAAGTGAAGCTAGGTAAAAATTGCAAACTCTACAAAATCCTTTGGAGAGCAGGTGAACTTAGTAAGAACTAACTTTCCTTTTTTGACCTTGTTAGCTCAGTAGAAATTGATTTCTGCCACAGAAGTCTTCAATGCCCGAGTGAGCTTGGTAGAAACTATCTTCATAGTGTAACCTCCATCAATGCTTGGTAGACTCCATCCTTTTTCCTTGTTGACCAACTGAGCTCAATAGACTCTGTTTGATGACTAATATGACATTTGTGTAACATCAAAGATAACACACAATTGAACAATTGTATCCAACAATCTAACTCTTCTATCCCCATATAACTATTATACCTGAAGACTGCCATGATATGACTTCTTCATTCTAAGGGATTATTGTTGGAATTAATGAGTGAGATGATTTACTTCTGAGAGGGGGGGGGGGGGTGCGAATTAGAAGTAACTAACTTTAACCATTTCAAATCCTTTTAGCTAAAACCATTCACATGCATCTAATTCATCTAATAAACATGAAAGTAATGATATGCATAAAAATAAATAACACACAAATTTGGTAACCTAGAAACCCTCCAATTTGAGAAGGTAAAACTAGGGTGGAGATGACACCCACAAAATATTACTATAGCAATGTGTACCTATTCAAGGTTATAATGTTTGACCTCTTCCAATGGTCTGCCCTGTGAAAGGTCTGTCCTGTTAAAGACTTTACACTTTGTTAAAAGTGACCTAGTTAAAGGATTTCACTACCCTGCTAAAAGTAGGCCTAGTTAAAGGACTTTAGTACATTCACGTGCAATACCACCTTGTGAAAGGATTTACAAATGGCTACTAAGGCAACCTAAGTCCATAGGATTTCCATATCTAATACAATTGCTAGAAAGTATTAGAAGATTTTGACCTAATAACTTGAAATCCTCAATTGTTGATTACAGATCCTTGTTTTTCTCTGACTAATCTGATCCTTGCTTGATCTGATATGTCACTCTTTGAGGTTTTAATACTCTTTTCTTGATCAAATAGATTCTACAATGCTGCTCTATTCTTCACTAAGTCTTTTTAACCTTCTTCGTTGCGCTATAATTCACCCATACACTTCTTTCTCACATATCCTCTCTCTTGCATAAGGGGGCTTCATCCTCCTTTTAAATATTTTGAAGACTTAGGGTTAGGTATGAATCTATGATCAATATTAAATCTTCATTTTTTGCTCATTTCTTACACATTTCCTATTGGTTGCATGTCGATTGCATAGGTAATGTAAAAGATTCGATCTTATCTTCAAGATCCTTCAAGATTCATCCTATGTCGACTTCAAAAAATGGTTTACATCTAAGTTTGTGAAGGCACAAACTCATATGTTGATTTTGTGTTACTCAACACTTACTAGTTGATGATGCTCAACACATATAGGAAAACTGGCTCACTCGGATCCTATAGTAATTCTATTTCACTCAACATCTATAGTGACTCGACATCTATACTTTGTTTGGCACTTGAACTTTTTTCGGCACCTAAAGATTGCTTGGCACCTGAAGTTCACTTGACACCTATTGAATTCTTTGGCTTGACATACATTGTAGCTTGGCTTTTGTATTATACTCAGCCTCATCTTGAGAATTTGGTTAAGTGTGTTGACATTGAAATGTCAAAACCAATTTGAGACTGACAATTATGTTCTTGTTTGGATGAAGAGATTCCTATCTTTCTAAATCTATTTAAGACTTATCAACACCACAATAAGATGGATGAGGCCATGGGTTTGATTTCTCTTGATATTTTAGATAGCTTGTAGTTCCATCTTGATTATTGATGAGTATAATACTCCTTGAAAGATGCGGCTCAAGTTTGAGACCTTGTTTTGTATAGTTAATGAGTTTTGGGTACTTCAGCTTGAGGCCAAACTTATATCCCTCATGCCTGATTCTTTTCTATCCATTGAGGAATTTTTGATGAAATTCAAGCAACATGGATTAATGCTACAAGGTTGTGGAAAGATCAAGATAGATAAGGAATGTATCTTATTCATCCTATCTAATCTTTGAGGACAATTCCAATTTTCTCCTCTACTTTTCACTCCACCATGGATGCATTAGGCGTCACTTTTACAATGCCAAATTTTGAAGTCTTTTGTGATCACTTGAATTGAGAGAAAACTAAGATTATATAGTTAGATTATCTACCTAGATCAAAGACCTTGACATTGGTTTCTCAATCTACTTCTATGAATAATAAGTAGAAGTCAAAGTTGAAATCAAATTCAGGTGATAATGAGCATTCTTCCAAGCCACTTGCAAAATCAAAGAAAGAAAGACTGATATGCTATTTTTGTCATAAGCCCAATCATGATGAGACACAATGCTATGAGAAGAAGATAGATGGATATGCAAAACAAGTGTTAGATTTGACTACTCTTCTTTAGAAGGGTAACATTGCTCCTCCTTCTACTTCTCTTACATCTTCATCATCATTAGATCAATTTGATGCGCCCATTATGGGAAAGGTTCATGCATTTTGTGCTTCTACTACATCCCATTCTTCTAGATGGCTACTATATTCAGGTGCTTCACACCATGTAATGCCCCGCCAAGGGATCCAAAAGAATTAGCCTAAAGTTTTAACTAAGTTTTCCAAACCTTTTTTTTTTGAAGCAAGAAAGAATAACATGCTCATCAACACATAGTAGCAGAAGCAATATCATACAATCAACTAAAAGCATACATAACAGGTTACATTCCTTAAGGATCCCATGATGTTGAATTACATTTAAATCTAATCTTATACTAAGTCTAGCAACTACCACATCCATATGAAAGAGTAATGAAAAGTCCAATATCCATAATATACATTTGTTTTGAATGCCTCTTGGCAACTTAATTTAGAATGCTCAATCATCCATTGTACCTGTCATAGGGTATGAAAGGCTAAAAGAATATACATATATAGAAATAAAGATACATTATCCCCCTTAAATCCATGATACAAAGTGCAGTAAAATAAATGAAACCATCTACCATACATGATACATCCATCCATCATAAAAGATATAAACATCCAACATGAAATACAACTATCCATCATAAAACACATCTAACTAAGTGCGTGGTTTCTCCCAACCATCAATAGAATCATAAGACCATAGTGGGCCCTAGCCATCCACTATGCAACTGATCAGATCATTCATACTATCATAATAGGGACATCACTACTAAAACATGCTACAACATATGCATAAAAAAATGTAACATACTAATCATCAATATAAGGAAATGCATCAATAAATAACATCATCAAAACATGATAAACAAGCATCCCAAGAAGCTCTAGCCACAATGACTACAAATGGATCTCAATGGTAAGAGTAAAAAGAACTACCACCCAACAACATGGAACGTAAATTGCCCACTCCCACTGCGTTGAGGAGATAGTCTTAAGTCCCAAATAGGATATCAAATCATATAACACAAAGACTCTCTAAGTCCAAAAAATCCTAAAAGTATACTAACTCAAATGGTTCAAACATAGATCGACATCTAGACCCACAAGCACACAAGACACGTAGGAAACCTTCTATGTAAGTGGGCAAGTGTCATCGCATGAATCATGTAGAAGTTACCCTGGCAGTTAGCTTAGGACTCTAGGGTCCCTAGTGATCCCTATGCGGCCATTAGTATCCTCTTGTGCTAACAAGGCATACTATGGAATGCAAGGTCACAACCAAACATTCTCTCTACTCCCATCCTAGTCTATACTAGCACTCGAGGCATGGGTGAGAACATACAATTATCTTATTAGGTTCATTTTAATCCCCATTTAGTGTAATGTTTTCACTTATTAAAACAACTTACAATGGGTTATTCCTAGAGCCACTCAGGGCCCCCATCCCCCATTGCAAGACACTTCTCAACACTACATATAGATAACCTACCCTAGGCTTAATAGAAGCACAATTCAATAATCATATAAAAATCATCTCAGCCCTATACAAGCGACTGATAAGCATCAAAAGATAATCCACAATATTCACATAAGTTCTCTACGAGCAATTAGAAAGCACCAAAAGATAATCATAATAATCACAACAATTCTCAAGGAGCAACTGAAAGGCATCAGATGATAAATCACAATATCCACCAGTTCTCAATGAGCAACTGAAAAGTATCCCAATAATAATACTAATCGAAGACTCCAAAATGGTCAATGCAAACATGTCATGATATGACATCATCAAGAACAAATTATTCAAAACACCTCAGTCCTCTCAAAGTGATTAGAAAGAAAATCAAATATAACTGATTGATGACTCAAAAATGATCAAGTCAGGTATCTCATAAACATACACCTTAGCATCACACGATAAGATTGGAAAGAAATAACAAGTAGTAAATACAACCATATGATAGAGCATATCATCACATTACCAAGGTCGGGTATAAAAGATCAAGTTCAACCAACATAGCATCACAATCACACAACCCTCGAGCCTCTGGTAACAACCTAGGACTAGTCAATGCTAAATCAACCCCAAAACCCCCAAAGCATAGACATCACATAGAAAATAGGACCATCTCATAGTTGGGTTTGATTTGAAAGCATATAGTTGAGTTAAATGTATGGTTCCAATTTCTAGTTTAACATATGTTTCAAGTAAATATGTTTCATAATTCACCCCAATGAATTAACCCATTCTTAGTCTGAATTTACCCTTATTGATTTTAATTCAATTTTCCTAAAATACCTTATGGGTTAATGTTTAACTATTTAAAATATTAAGATTATAACTAATGATCTTTCAATAAAATAATTTTGATTTTATTAAAAATCATTATCATTATAAAATGAATTTACTTCCATTAAATACTCCCTTTTAGTTCGATCTCAATTAAATTCCATGTATTTAAATTGATTAAAATTTCATTACATTACTTCAATTATTAACTAATCTTAATAAAATTAAATTAAATTAGATTAATTAATAAACTATATTAAACTAATTAAAAATTAACTATGCATTGATATTTAAATTAATAAATAATAATAAAACTTGTTAATAAATATTATTAAATAATAAAAAGTAATATTAAAATATTATTAATAGATATTATTAATTAAATTGACAAAACTTATTAATAATTTTTATTAATTTAAATTAATAATTAATATAAAATTATTAATAATTGTTATTAATTTAAATTAATAATTAATATAAAATTATCGAAAAATATTTTTAATAAAAATAATAATAATTTTTTTTAATATTACCAAACTTTAACTGAGCGGATATAACAAATGAAGCCACTGTTTAATTTAAAGTGCTATGTAGCCTGCCCTCTATTGCAGGGCTTGCGACGACAGTCACAATACCTGTGATAGCGGGTACGGCTGCCACTGACAGTGCATGTAAGTGGGGATGGGGTGGGGTAAACCCCCCCTCCCAAGATATATATATATATATATATATATATATATATATATAACATTTAAGAAAAAGAAAGAACCCCCCCATGTGATATGTTATTTTATTTAAATATTATTTTTAATGAAATTCATCCTACAACCAGTTTATTAGAAATTTTAGATATATATTATTTTTATTATTATTATTTAAAAAAAAATATAATTTACAAATATAATCTGATAGAAGAATAATCAGGAACAACTATTCAAATTTTCAATCTAGAATTTTATTTTCAAATTCAGACCCTTCCCAAATTAAATTCTAATTTCTTTAATCTAGAAAACGAGGGTCTTTGATTTCTTTTCTAATCTTCATGTATACAAAAGGTATCAACATACATTTAATAATTACAATATTGAAATATTCACAGTTCACCACAGAGAAATTCGGATCTACAATCCACAGTCACAAAAAAGACAATTTTTTTAAAAAAAATAACGTAATTAATTGTGCAATTCAAAACATAAGGATCTACCTAGATTATAATGCTGAAATCACAACACCCAGGAGATTTGTGAGAGAATTCGCTTCTATCCAAGAACTCTCTAAAACTTTCTCAAAATTCCTGTTCCAAAATTTGCTTCAAAATTTGTTTCCAAAATTCGCATCCCAAAATTCCTCCCTAAAAAATGAACGCTCTAATTGTGATAAAGAGCTCTCCCCTTAAATCGGGGCACTAATTATGTGTTTACCTGAGAGAACTCCGTGCTCACCACCCTTAACTCAAAAATTAACTTTTATTAATCTTTTCTTTTTATATTTTCCATGCATGTCAAATGAATTATTAACTATCTTTATTAAATTTCCACTTGACTTTGCTTTCAATTTAACTTATTAAATGAGTCCCATGCACACTTTATTAAAATATCTTTATTAAGTTCACATTTTTTTGTTGGAAATGATTGAAAAGATCATGAATGAAGAATAATGAAACTGGTAAAGAATGTTTTCAATCATTGTTTTGTCATTGATGTCAAACTTGCTACTTGCAAGAATGACAATTGCTTAAGTGATCCAAATACTATCAATTGGTTGATTGACAAGGAGGAAGCAATCAATAAGATATAACTAGAGAACCTAGAGAAAGGTTGAAGTTATGATGTTATAATGAAGTATAAGGATCAGCTAAGCCATTGATGAAATAGTGTATTGATGACATATTCTAACACAAAGGGAATGGACACATTCATATACACTCAAAATGTAAGGTTTAACTAAGTCATTTGTAAAGCATAACTAAGTTCATTTGAGAGAGCCAAGCAAGCTAGTGAGAGCCGAGAAAATTTTTAGTTGAAGTCGAGCAAGTTCAACTTTAGTGTGTGCCAAGAAAATCCTTCAGGTGTCAAGTAACACAGAATTGTTCAAGTATCAAGCATCAAAAAAAGGTAATGGATGCCGAGAAAATTTCTTCAGGTGCCAAGCATCAGTAAATGCAGTAGAAGCTAAGTAACATAGAAGGTGCCGAGCATTAGTAAATGCCATAGAAGCCGAGTAATACAGAAGGAGCCGAGAATCAGTAAACCAATGATGTCGAGTTACTACATTATTTGTTAAGTCAAAAGATTTGCCAGATCAATAACGATAAGTTTGCTACATCAAATTTTGTGAATAAGTTGGATGATAAAGATGATGAGTAGGTGTCACAGAATTTTGTGTAATCCATGCAAACCAATTCAAGGAAAATGTTGATGGACTTATCATGAAGTTTCTGGAAGAAACAATTTGGAGGGAAAACAATATCATTTTCTTCGATCAATTCAAATTGATGAGCGAGAAGACTTGAGCGGAAAATGTAGAACAAAACTTCTTTACAAGGAGTCATAGGTCAGAGATCAAAGAAGCGAGAAGAGAGGGAGTTGGTCATAAGTGTGGTCATGTAAGAGAAGCCAAGAGGAGGCTAGTGTGAAGTGTCAAGAAGAGGACATAGTGAGGAGTAAGTACAGAGCATCAAGAATCTGAGTTGATCAAGTGACCATAGAGTGCATTGGCATAACGAGTGGAAGAACACAAGGAGATAGATCTTGAAGGGTGAACAAGCTGTTAGCACTGCAAGGAAGGAAAGCCAAGCAAAGAAAAGAACTGAAGAGTGATATGAAATCTGCAAGGTTAGAGTTGCGATCTTTATCAGGTCAAAACCCTTCTAATATTTTCTTACCATTGTATTAGACATTGAAATCCTACATTGCTAGGTTAGCTTAACAGCTAGGTGGATAAGCCTCAGGAAAAGGATAGAAGATCCCCAGGAGAAGGATAAGAGATCCTTAGGAGAAGGATAGGAGATCCTTAGAGAGGGATAAAAGATTCTTTTGAGAAGGTGACTGTAAATCCCATGGACTTGGGTGGGCCTAACAACGCTATGTAAATCATTTAATAGGGTGACATTCTAAGTTGAATGTTCTTAAGTCCTCTAACAAGGCACACTCCTAAGAGGGTGTAGAAATCCTTTAATAGAGTCCCATCTTACAGTGTGTAAAGCCTTCAATAGGGCAGGCTTTTAATAGGGCAAACCATCAGAAGTGGTTGAAATCAATTGCGTAGTTATTTTGTGGGTATCATCCCCACCTCAATTTTACCTTCTTATTCCTGGAGGGTTTTTGGGTCACCAAAATCCTTTGTATTATGGTGTGATGCATGTTTACTTTTCATGATTGTTTAATGTTTAATTGCATGCATGATAATTTCAATTATATGCCATTAAGGATTTGACAAAAAGTTTGGATTAGACAACATTGGACCTTGGATAACTGATTCACCCCCCCTCTTAGTTATTCTAAAAGAATTCTAACAGTTTTATCTTTTAAATTAATTTCTTATATTTTCAACTCATGCACGCATCATGCGATCTAGAATCTTTTTAATAATTTAATATATTTTTTCACTTTTAATTTATTTTTGAATGTTTAATTGATAAAATATTTATTAACTTAAATAATGATAATATTTAACATTTATTTAAAAATGAACTATAAATATATTATTATTAAATTAAATAAATATTATCACATTCTAAAATTATCCTTGTAACTTTTATCTTCGAATTTAATTCTTTGTATTTAATTAATTAAATATAATTAAATATTAAAATATCATAATAAATTTTCATTTAATTAAATCATTAATTTAATATTTTAATTAGACTTAATTAATATAAAATTCAACAAAGACTCATGAAGTAAAATACGAAAACCCATCATAGTAAAGCAGACACAAAATCAAACTAAAGATTTAAAATCATGAATTAACATCATTTGACACATTTAGAGGGTACTCAACCTAGATACTTGTCCTAATTTTCAATTAGGACAAATGGATTAAAGGTTTGGAATTTGGACTTAAGAATTTATCTCCCCTCTCTTACCATTGAGATAATGTGATAGGGTATGCTCATCCTGGCAATTCAGGGAAGTCAATACCCAGTACCTGCAACCTACATAAAATCCACGCATGTACAGACACAATATTCTAAGCTAAACAAGCAATGGTAGGAAGTGGTGCATCGTGTAGATCCTGACTAGTAGGTGACTACAACTCCCTTCCTTAACCACATCAGAAATGCCATACATAAAGGAAAAAAACACACACACCATACACATGCAAGTATGGGGTAAGTATCCATAAGAAAACACATATGATAATCCATCTAACTAATCACCATCAATAACTAAAAGAACTGTAATAATCATCATGCATATATGAAGTATAGAGTACTAAGTAATCTCATCATATAGTCAACTGAATGTAAAACAATATATGATAATATTAAAATAATGCCACTAATCAGAAGCATAAAACAAGCCTAAAAGAGTTTAGCAACGATAGCAGAAATGGAAACTAGGGGTAGACACTACACACAATATGACATCTTCTCAGGATTTGTTCTCTACTTTTGATACTTCTCCTTCTCGCATTTTGATGGGGAATAACACTGTTATGACTATTTGTGGGAAAGGTTCCATAGGAATTGAAGATGGTGCATTCAATGATGTACTATGTGTTCCTTCTTTGTCCTCTAACCTTCTCTCTATCTATCATATTACACATAGTGGGACTAGGAAGACATTTGAGTTTACCCTCGAGTCAATACACATCAAAGACTTTGAGACAAGACATATTGTTGGCACTTGAATTGTTAATCAAACTTCCTGCTTGTACTCCTCACATTTTGGTCCACCATCTCCACTTTTGGAGAATTGCTATCTTTTTTCATGAGAGCCTGTTGAGGTGAAGTCAAGTCACTTGAACCTCTATATTGTTCCTGAGACTTGTGTTGAGACTTCCACACCTCTTCCTCTTGTTTAGATTGCATAAGATTCCTCTTCAGCATTGCCTGACATTGCAACTCCATTCATTGAGCCACCTAGTACAATTGTTATCGATATTTCAGAGGGCATTCATCTCCTCTCTAATGACAGAGTCAACACACCTGTTATCACACCGCCATTGGAGATTCTATTTTAGGATTCTCATGTATACTCCTTTAAGCATTAGTTTGGATTTCTAGTTTCTCCTCACATTTCAAGCTTTCCTTGTAACACTCACTAGGGAACCCAAAATAAATTAACCTAAAATGTCAATATATTTTCTGAACATGTTTTTAAGAAAAGATAATAACTTAACAACAATAGAATTAATAAAGTGGAAGCAATAACATACACATAAGCACATACCATAAATTACATTACAATTCTTAAGGGTCCCATAACATTGAATCACTTTTAAGTTTAATTAATACTAAAACTAATATATAACACATCCACATTAATGAATAACTACAAGTATGAATCCATTTAGATTATCTTGAATGCCACTTGGCAATAATCAAAATGCACAATCATCCATTGTATAGGTCACAAGGTATGAAAGGCTGAAAAAAGATACATAATAAAATAGATTAAATCATCTCTTAAGATCCATGAAATAAAATACAATATAATAGGTATAACCATCCATCATAGTACACAAACAAAATAAAAGGAAATACAGAACAAAGAACTCCAACCATGGCATTGAATAGTCAGATCTCAATGGTAAAAGTAAAAAATACTACCACCCGACCTCATGGTAACTTGAAAAGGGTCCACTCCCACCATGTTGAGGAGATAGTCTCAAGTCCCAAATAGGACAACAATCCCAAAAATCAAAATCAACATCTAGGTCAAGGAAAACCTGAAAGCAATCTAACTCAAGGTACCAAGACATCTAAACCTAGAGGCAACAATGACACATAAAAAATCTACTATGTAAGTGGGCAACTGTCATTGCATGAGCCAACTCTAAGGTTACCTAGGTAGCCTGATTGAACTCTAGCCTCCTAGTAACTCTATGTGGCACTAGTATCCATTCATACTAACAAGGCATACTAATGAAGCAAGGTTGCAAACAAGCACCCTCTCTACTCCAATCCTGGCATGTACTAGCACTAGAGGCATGGGTGAGGAAAAAAATGACACTTATTAATTCATTTTACTCTCATTTAATGAAATTTTATCACTTATTAAAAGAACCTACAATGCGTTACCTAGGCAGCCTCTTTAGGGGTTCAGCCTCCATTGCAAGCCACTTCCTGACATAACATATAGATAACCTACCCTAAGCTAAGTAAAAGAAAAGGTCCAATATGACCATAAATCACATTAGTTCTTAAACAAACAACTAGAAAAATATTGAAATATTACTAATAAAAAATCATAGATTTCATCAATACAATAATCTTAACATGACTGATCCAAAAATAAGTACACATATACAAAACCATGACATCACCTAAAAATAATAACTCATAATCACCTCAGCCCTATAAAAGCAACTAGGAAACAACCTAAAGATAACTGATCGAAGACTCAAAGGTTTTATTAGAAAAGTCACACCATTCACCTTAGTTCCACACACGAACACTAGAAAGCAATAACCACCAATAGATCAAACTTATCATAGAAACACATAACACATCACCAAGGTTGGGTATAAAAGATTGTCTACAAAACATCATCATGACATCATAGAACATACTCACAGGCCTTTTGTAAACAATCCTGACTTGGTCAAAGAACTAAGTTAACCCCAAACCCAACACACAAGAAAACATAAAATTAGCAATGTAGTTTCATAGTTTTGTTTGGTTTTGAAAATACACAGTTGATTTGATAATAAGGTTTGAGTTCTCTAAGTTTTTGACTTTATAAAGTTTATAAATTTTACCTATAATTGAACCCATTTTCACCTTTTAAAACTAATCACACAATTACCATTAACCTTTGAAAATAATACTACCTCTATTAAGTATTATAAAATAATTTAAATAATAATGATTAAATTATTAAATAATAATTATCAATTATTTAATAACAAATTACAATATCCTTAATAATCACAATCAATTACAATATCCTTAATAATCACAATCATTGAATAATAACATAATAAAATTTTAATTTATACCTATTACACAATATTTACTATTAATTAAACTTAATTAAACTATAATAATTAATAATTATTACACTATTTAAAATAAATTATTAATTAATTAATAAATTTAATAATTAATAAAAACTATTATTAAAAATCATTAATAAAAATTTAATTTAATAAAATTTAAAAACAAAAGTTGGCTTGTTTAAAGGCTCACTGGCCTGTAGCAAATATGATGTTGCAACAAACTTTGTTGCGACAATCCCCATATGCCTTTGGGATGAAGGAAAACAAAGGAGAAGTCAGGTGCGGGGTGTGGTGGCTCCATCCACCCAAATTTTATTTTATTGTTATTATATTAAAATAAAAACAAATGCCCCCAATTCATTTTTTTCTTATATTTAATAATATAATTACAAATTACTGTGTAATTACGTTGTTATGAAAATGGAAATTTCAAAAAAATTATAGTCTCTCCATGCATATACTAACCACACACTTTCTTGTACTCCCCTTCAAAGACACAGACTCGAGCTGCATACAACCCTTATTTAAGATAAAAATATAAATATTTATATAATCGAAAGCATTTCCAATTATTAAGCTAGTAGGCTTCTTCCCTGCAAAGCCTTTGCCCATATTGTTGGGACAATTCGGTAGTCTTACACCTGAAAATTCATACTCATTTTTAGTATTATTTAACTATCAGCCATTCCAACATCAACCTTTTTACTTTTTTGATCGTTATAGAATACAATCATAGAATGATGTACCTGGGCATTTTTGCATTTTTTCATCCATTTCTTCCCATACTTTTGCCATCTGTATCCATCCTTCAAAACTTCTTCATCGTCCATTTGAATTACAATTTTCTATGCTTGACTTGATTTCTTGTTAACATTCATCTTTCTGTACAATACAATATTATTAATTTCTAAGGAATATAAAAAGAAATTTACCATAATATTAATCCTAAAGAGCCTTTTATAGTTCTTGCCATTTTCTTGGGAACTCCAAAATTCCATCTATAGCAAATGAAACTTCATATGAGATAGTTTATTCAGATATAATTGTATACATTTATTTAGTATTTTACTGATGTAAGTTTTTATAAATTTAATATAGAAGTATCATGTGTCATTACCATGATGAAATTATCAAAAACCAACATTTTCGCTCAAGAAGACTTTACCCTCTTATTTGTGTCAGTGTAGTTTTTTATTTTTCCTATTTTGGTAGGTTTTTCCTACACTTTTAATAATCTCGCTTAGGTTAATAAAGCATGTCTTATTAGGTGAATGGTTGTGAGGTGTCACCTTCTTACATGTGAGCATCCATTAGCTATCTTGGGAAGATACTTTGCTAGCTTTAGTTCGATAGATGGTTGCTCCTCATTGGTTGGTGTTACCACCTCCTCCCTCTTCCTAGCCTATATAAGCATGCTACCTAGCTTGTATTTGCATATCTTGTTTTTGCATCCTCTTAATGCTATTTTGCTTCCAACATTTGCATTACTCTCTTGGAGACTAACTCTATGATGCTATTTTGATTTTGTATCATTTGCATTCATAGTTTAGATATTTATTCTTTGCACTAGTTTTCTGGGTTATTAATCTTATCAGATTCTAACATGGTATCAGAGCTTTTCTATATGCAAGAGTAGATTTTAGTTTCCTTATTTGAGAGATTCGGGGGGGGGGGGGGCTAATAAACTTTATTGTAGTTTTTTGAAAAATGAAGTATGCTCTTCTCTTGCATCTTTGGATGATCTTGAGAATCAGAAAAGTTTTGACAAAATCGGTTTTCTCTGGGGTTTCAATCTCAAATCTGACAACCAACTTGCATATTTGGAGTTTTCAATCAGTATTGCAAGTTCCAGCATACCATTGATGGACTTAGGAAGCTGATCCATCATTTGCATATCATATTTTGGTTGCTGGGGTCATTTTTTGATTTTTGGAGCCATTTTTTACTATTAAAGGTGTCTAATTTATACTACAACAGCATCTTCTATACATCAAAAAGAAAAATTCTTTCTGGGTTTTGTTCAAAGCCCCGAAAAACCATCTGGGTATCTTTTAGATTTTGCATGCAAGCTGTATATTTTTCAAAATCGAGCATGAAAAGCTATAGCCATACCCCTCTCCATTGGCAATCGCAGATTTGAACGCAATTTTCAAATGTCCCGTTCTTGCTCGTACGGACTCTAATTTTGATGATTATTGTTATGAACTTGGCTATTTTTTTGTGCTCTATCGACTAGTAGAGTTGTTTTTTTATTTTCATGCATTAATTCTTAAGTAATTGTAGATTCTCGGCTGTGACTATGCACAGTTCTCATTTTGAAAACTTCGGAGGATCATAACTTTCTCATACGACCTCGTATTGAGGCGATTCTTTTTTTAAAAGTGCATGATTTTTTGAGTAGATCACAGTGGTGCTATTTATTTCTTTGATTAATGTGCCTAAATTTTACTTTCAATATATGCTCTTCATGAGGGTTTGTAATGCATTGAAATCAAGAGCACTAATTATTTCTTTCTAGTGGTAGTTGTAAACACACTAAAATAAAGTGGCAAATCATATTTCTTTGGGGGGGTTCTTTGATTGATTAAAAAGGGGGGGCATTGTCGTGGCTGGGTTCTCTTTTTTTTAGCATTTCTTTGTATTTCTTCATCATGGATCAAACAAATATGCCCATCCTAACTCCATACAATTACTTTGAGTGGAAATCACGCATGACAATTCACTTAAGGAAAGCTGGATTAAATAGGATAACTATGGGACTTGAAACTGAACCTGCTAAAGATGAAGACAAGCCTAAGTGGTTTAACAAATGTGATGAGGCATATGGAACATTGTGTTTGTCTATTTCTCCTGACTTGCTATTTCACATTGAGTCTTTAGATACACCAAATGAAGTATGGACAAAGCTAGAAACACTATTTGGCACACAAGATTCAATAAGGGGTCATATCTTGGAAAATGAATTAATTAGTTTGAGTCTAGGCAATTTCAACACAATTCAAGATTTGTTCACCAAATTGAAATCACTAAGGCTGCAATTAGAACAATGTGGAATTGAAAAGAAAGATGAACAACTGATTCTTAGTATTCTCTCTAAGCTAAGTTCAGAATATTCTGTGTTTGTCTCTACCTTCTATGCTACTAAGGGTGCACTTGGTACTCAATTCACCATGCCATCTCTAGATGATTTTGCTGTCAATCTCACTCGAGAATAGGACAAGCTAATCCAGATGGGCACTCTTAAGTCCTCTAAGTCACATGCCTTAGCAACCAACCAAGGCACAAAAGAATAAAAAGGACAAAGTAGTAACAACAATAGTAAGGACAAGAAACAAAAGAATAGCGAGGAGAAGAAGGATCAGATACCAGTTTTTTCAAAAGAAACTATTGATACACCATCTTCCAAGGGCGATAAGCCTAAGAAAGAAAAGGTCAAATGTACCTATTGTAAAAGACCTGATCATGATGAACATAAATGTTTGCAGAAACAACTTGATCGCTTGACATACATTCTTGAGAAGAATAATATCAGTGTTCCTAAGTCTATCAAACAAAGTTCTAATGAAGGGTCTAACAAAGAAAAAAGAAAATAGCAAGGGGAAAGGAAAGGGCAAGGTTCTTTTTGCAGTTGCTTCCTCACCATCCACTTGAGTTCTTGATTTGGGTACCTCACACCACATAGCTTCATCTAAGGAAGAAATTGCATCCTTGGAGCCATGTACTATGCCTTCTATGTTGATGGGTGATAACACTCCTGTTGAGGTGTGTGGGAGAGGGTCTATTGATGTGGGGGATGGGACATTCCATGATGTTTCTTGTGTATGCTCATTGTCAACTAATCTCCTATCGGTATACTAGATCACTCACACAAGTTTAGGCAAGCAGGTTGAGTTCACTCCTAGTTCAGTGGAGATATGTGAGTTGCACAATGATTCTACAGTTGTAGTTGGAAGAGCAGATCATCAATCACAATTCTATATGTTTTCTCACTTTGTTCTTGATCCTCCTTTGACTATTTTTCTCACTCACTTTAATGATGTGAATAGATTATGGCATGAGCGGTTTGGCCATCTTAACTTCCACTACTTGCATCAACTTAACCAGGAAAGCATGGTCACAGAGTTTCCTTCTACTTTGACACTGGAGTCACTTGGAATATATGATAGATCTTCTAATGGGTCAGATTCACTTGAGCAATCTTCTACCTCCATTTTTGATGCAGAGAGTGATTCAAAGGACTCACCTTCTTCCTCTCCTAGTCATCATTCACAGGTTGATGATTCTCCTCTAGATTCTCCATCTTCTGGTCCACTTTGGGCTAGACAGACCTTGCAGTTTATAGGTGATTGGGTTGGGGATCCATCAGACACCAATCAGACTCGTTCACAATTCTAGGATGCTCTACATATCTTCATTGCTATTTCCTCGAATCCACAGTCTTTTCATGAGGCTTCTGGTATTTTTGAGTGGGATACATCGATGCAGGAGGAGTATAGTTCCTTGATGAGGAACAACACTTGGGATCTTGTCCCTTTTCCTAAGGGAAGAAAACTTGTTTGATGTAAGTGGATCTACCAGACAAAATTTGCAAGCTTTGCTGGGGGTGTGGGATGCTTCATCTTTTGGGGGGGCCTCTTCCTCTCACTTGGTGTCCTAATTTTCTTTGGGGAGTCTATTTTCTCTCTCTTTTGGGGGAATTTTATGTACATGGGTACCTTATTAGGCTTGACTTTCCGGGACCCATTTCTACATCCACCTAAGCTTCGCTTATGGGAGGGGTGTTAGTGTAGTTTTTTATTTTTCCTATTTTGGTAGGTCTTTCCTACACTTTTAATAATCTCGCTTAGGTTAATAAAGCATGTCTTATTAGGTGAATGGTTGTGAGGTGTCACCTTCCTACATGTGAGCATCCATTAGCTATCTTGGGAAGATACTTTGTTATCTTTAGTCCGATAGATGGTTGCTCCTCATTGGTTGGTGTTACCACCTCCTCCCTCTTCCTAGCCTATATAAGCATGCTACCTAGCTTGTATTTGCATATCTTGTTTTTGCATCCTCTTAATGCTATTTTGCTTCCAGCATTTGCATTACTCTCTTGGACACTAACTCTATGATGCTATTTTGATTTTGTATCATTTGCATTCATAGTTTAGATATTTATTCTTTGCACTAGTTTTCTGGGTTATTAATCTTATCAGATTCTAACAATTTGATGACCAAATTGATCGCCCATTTGAACCAAGCAGCCTTAAATGACCATTAGTAGACAAAATTAGAACCCTTGGTGTGTTTCTGAGAGGAGTTTTCATATTAGCTACCCAAAAAATGCTACATACTAGATGGTTATATATCAATTGTTGGTTCGATGGGACTAAAAAATCTCAATTAAAAAGTTTTTTTGTTTGATACTATGGCTTGATTTCTAGTGATTGAGGATCCTAGGTGAACAGTATCTATTGCATGAGAATAAATTATTGGAAAAATAGAACAGTAGTAAAAAAGAAGAGAAGGAAGAAATTTCAGCTTGTTTTTATTGAATAATAGATGTCAATTTATACAATAGCTTGATTCAACAACATTCCTAAATGACTGCTAATTAGATTGACAACAAACTACTTCATGATAAACAACACACACATAAACTTGACACTGTTAGAACTTATGGACACCTAACTCAACACATCTATAATAAGAACTTGATTTAAACATCATGGGAATTGTGGTTTTGGAGGAGTACAAGTATTGCAAGCACTATCAATGATAATTTCAAGAACCTCATTTCAAAATTTTAATTGGACACAAATATATTTGAAGTCTAAGTTCAGATATGTCAGGCACATATTTTTTCAACATCAACAATGTGATATATTAAGTCAAAATAATCAAACCATTAGGTCTTCATTTTGCAATGAATGTATGAATGATATTAAGATATGTTGATCTCTTGTACAATATGATGGATTCAAGTAATGAAAATGTATAAAATATTTTAAAATAATAATTCAAATTCTTTAAAAAAATTATATGGTACAAAATACATATATTCATTCAAATTGTGGTCTCTAAGAATGAATAGAGAGGTGAAATGTAAAGAGAGGGGTAAGAATAAGATAAAGATAGAAAAGGAGAAAGGAATATCTATGAATGTTAAAAATGTTTATAGTCATAAATTCAACATGTCATTATTTAATGTATATAAAACTATTGGTGTAACTCTTGCACCCTTCAAAGATGCAAGTGCTAGTTTTATTTATTTCATAGACCCTCTTACATAATAAGAAAAGAAGAAAACTTACTTGCCTAAAGTCAAACACTTTTTGTGTTGATCTTTGTTCCACAAAAAAGACCAACTTCAAATTGGCTATGATTTTAAACATTCATCTATGAAACAAGAGAAATACTCATAAGCAATATTATTATTTGATGGGCTACTTCTCTAGCGATCCTTTGTTGGGAAGTTGATGTAGCCCAAACCCTTTCAAAATAATACTCAAAAAATATTAACACAGTACATATTTTTAGAATACCAATTTCTTCATTAAACTTTTCAAACTCTATTCTCCCTTAAAATGAAAGAAAATCCCTACTTATGACAATTCTGAAAATTACCATATTTGACAAATTTTTAGAAAAAAAGAAAATTTCCCATTTTTGGTAATTTCCAAAACCCATCCTATGAATCCCAAATTTTCCCAAGAAAATCCCTAAACTAAGGCAAGATGAATTGCCAACTAATCTACAAAATTAAGAATATGATTTCAGATTTATTATAAAAACAACTTTCTAAAAAACTAGAAAAAAAAACATAAAAACTCAATTTCAAAGGTCAAGATGATGCTTTAGGTTCCCAAAAAATGTCAAAATGGACACCTATTGAGTTGAGCTCCATTGATAATCTGAATAACTCCTCACACAACTGCCTATAAAATTTCAGCCAAAACCCATATCCAAGTCAAAAGTTATGACTCTTGGAAGTTGATGCATCATCCTCCCCTTCTTGAAAGGAATGCAACTCCTACAAGTAGTTGTCTGTGAATTGCTGCAATTTTATTGGATCCAACTACATTACTGCTTACTTAGATAACCATGTACTCTTTGTTTTAGGTAACCTATCCCACTATATCAGGTATCTATTATGATGGCCATGTCTCTTGGAGGTCGTCTGCTTGTCAAGAATTTTGGCAATCATTTCCTTCTTCTTATTGGTGAGGTGATATTGCCAATCCACCCCTTGGACATAATCTACATTGGGAACATCTCCATGGAATGTGTATAAATTAGAAAAATTGAAAATAGGGGAAATGTCAAGATTTGCTAGTAAGTTGACCTAATAAGCATTATCATTATTCTTTTTGATGATTTTGCAAGGCCCAATGTTTTTATACTTTAATTTATGATAGGTGCCTGTAGGAAGTCGTTCATGCCTCAAGAAAACCATCACCAAGTCACCACCAAAAAATATTTTTTGTCTCCAAGTAGTATCCACAACAATCTTGTAATTCACATTACTATCCTGAAACTTTTGTCTAACATCTTGTTGGAGTTGGTGAAGGTGTTCAACAAAGGCAACTCCACCATCACCAATTTCATCTCCCAAGGGAAGTGACACAAGATCTAGAATATCTTGAGGGTTTCAACCATAGATAATTTGAAATGGATATTTTTTGGTGGATTGGTTAACATAACTGTTACAGCCAAATTCTGCCTAGGGCAATGCCAAGTCCCACTATTTAGGCTTCTCTTCCACAATGTAGTGTAACAAATTTTCCAAGCTCTGATTGACTACCTCTATTTGTCCATCCATTTGAGGAAGGTAAGCACTACTAAAGTATAACTGTGTTCCTAATTTCCTCTAGAGAGTCCTCCTAAAATGGCTCAAGACTTTAATGTCTCTATCAGAGGTAATGGTATTTGGAAGGCCATGTAAATGAATAACTTTTGAGAAGAATAGTTCTACTACTCTAATTGCACTGTTGTTCTTTTTACAAGCAATAAAGTGGACCATTTTTGAAAATTGATCAACAACCAAAACAATATACTCATTATCTCGCTGAGTGTGTGGGAGACCCAATACAAAATTCATACTCACATCAGTCCATGGTTCGGTGGGTACTAGTAAAGGCATGTATAATCCTGTATTCTATGAATGTCCTTTAGCCACTTGATAGATTCTACACCTTGCCACATATTTAGTGATGTCCCTCTTTATCTTGGGCCAATCACACTTATCTTCAACCAAGTTTATTATTTTATCCTTTCCAAAGTGTCCAGCTAGTCCAACATTGTGAAATTCCCTGATAATGTTTTCCCACATGGATCGACCTGGTATACATAGTTGTTTACCCTTAAAGAGGTAACCATCCTACATAAAATAGTCACCTCTCAGATGATCTAACTTACTAGAAGATGAAGCCTTTAGCTATTCTACAATTTCCCAAAAATCATCATCAATTTCATATAAGGCCTTAATAGCATCAAAATCAGTGACCTTAGTTTCCATTGTGGTTAATAGTGTAGCTCACTTTCTCAAGGCATCATCAACCTGATTTTGTTTTCCAAACTTATGTTTCAGGACAAAAGTATATCCTTGTAAGAAGGATACCCACTTGGCATGTTGACTATTCAACTTCTTTTGTGTGTTGAGATATTTCAAAGCAATACAATTAGTAAACACCACAAACTCATGGAGGACCAAATAGTGTCTCCAATGTCTTAATGCTTAAACAATTGCATAAAACTTTAGATCATAGGTAGAGTAATTCTTTCTTATTTCATTTAATTTCTCACTAAAGAAGGCCATAGACTTACCTGCTTGGCTAAGAACAACACCCATCCCAACATGTGAAGCATAACACTCTACTTCAAAAACTTTGTCAAAATTTGGAAGTGCCAATATAGGAGCTTTAGTTACCTTTTTTTTCAAGCATTTAAAATTCTCTTTAGCATCTAGTGTCCATGTGAACTCCCTTCCTCTAGTAAAATCCATTATGGGTGCTAAAATATTGCTAAATTTTTGGATGAACTTTTAGTATAAAGTTACCAATCCATGAAAACTTTGTACTTCTATTATACTAGAAGGACTGAGCCATTCTAGGATTGCTCTTACCTTTTCTGGATCCATTTGAACACTAGCTTGAGAAATCACAAAGCCCAAAAAGGTCAAACTAGTTTTCATGAACCTACACTTCTTCAAGTTTGCAAAGAGCTTCTCCTTCCTTAAGATACTCAAGATGATCCTCAGGTGTTCTAAGTGTTCTTCCTTGCTTCTAGTATAGATCACAATATCATCAAAGTAAAATACAACAAGCTTACCAATGTAAGGTTGCAACATTGCATTCATCAACCACATAAATGTTCTAGGTGTGTTTGAAAGCCCAAAAGGCATAACCATCCATTCGTACAAACCATCTCCTATCTTAAATACTATCTTCCATTCATCTCCCTCTTGAATGTAGATCTAGTGGTAGCCACTTCGGAGATCAATCTTGCTGAAATACTTAGCCCCCACTAATTCATCCATCATGTCCTCTATTTGAGGAATAGGAAACTGGTACTTAATAGTAATCTTATTGATTTCTCTACTGTCAATGCATATCTTCCTTGTGCCATCCTTCTTTGGATTCAACAATGTGGGTACTGCACACAAGCTCATGCTTTCCCTAGCCAAACCCTTTTGAATGAGTTCTATCACTTGTTTATTCAACTTTTTATGTTGTGTTCGATTCAACTGATAGGCTTCTTGATTAGAAAAAGTTTCTCTAAGAATAAGATCAAGATGATGCTGAATATCTCTTTTGGGTGGGAGACCATCAGGTAGTTTCTTAGTAGCAACATCAACAAACTCCTTCAACACCTTCATTGCCTTGGGTGGCACCAAGTTTTCTTGTTCTTCTCCTCTTTTTAGTACTATTGCACAACAACAACCTGTTACTTTTATTTCTTTAACAACTTCTCTTGTAGACAACATGGTTTCATACTACTAAAATGTGTAAGTATTTTTCTCCCCATCATGCATGACCTTCCTATCATACTATCATGGCCTTCCCAACAATATATGGCAAGCATCCATAGGGATAACATCACACGATATCTCATCCTTATTAAATTTTCCTATGGTAAATCTAACTAAACATATTTTATCAAGGGTATGTTTAAGATTATGGCGTGCCAAAAAGTGGCAATCTAAAAAATATGCAATCATGAAATGCCTCAAAGAATTTCAAAATCTATTTTGACTTTTTTCGCACCCATCTTGATACCAAACCAAAATATTAATACCTTTATATGGCCTAGTATATCTTTGGATACCAACTCGACATGGTCAACTTAAAAAATGTCCCAAAAACATGTTTTTGGCCTATTCTTGTGTATTTTTTACCTCAAACATGTGCTTGATGACTTTCTTTTCACCCAAATTTGATGAAATGAAAAGGGTTTCTTAAGCATGTTCTTATCTTTCCATAAATGTAATGTCTATCAAACTACAAGTTCAGTAAGTAATTATTATTTATTTTCTAATGGAGTTGCAGATAAAGTGTTGATTGACACACTAATTGAAAAACAAATACAACTTTCAAATGATATAATATTTCCAAAATCCAAAAGATGTGTCACATTATATACTTCTTCTACTATAAGAAATAAAATAAAAATTAAATTAGGTAAAGTTTTAAATTAGTTAAGGTGGTCAGACATGAGAGTTTTTTTATTTTGAAAATAATATAGTAGAAAATTCATACTTAATTATTTATTTGGAAGAAAAATACCCAAAAATATGTGTCACATTTAGGCATGAGTCTACTTCTTATATCTAGAATCTTATATCTAGAATCTTATTTAAAAATATTATCATTTGGTTTTGATTTAAAAGGTGGTCAGACATATGCCTACTTCTTATTTTTGTCTTGAAAGTTTTGTACTATTGTATTAAAATTCAAGATTGTGACCAACCAATTTTTCTTCAAATAAGGTCTAGCAGTTCAAAAACTAAATTTAATTTCTTATAAATTCTTTTCTCAAAACTTTTTGGTTGAAAATTCATAACAAGTTTAAAATTTCACATCAAGTTGACATAACCCTGATTTGTTGATTTTTTATTGCCACATAAGGGCATAGTTTTGTTAACCATGATCCTACACATACACTCAACTATTACTTCATTTTCTTTCTTAAACTACGTAATATGATAAGGGTGAGGGTGCCTCTCACATTATAAATTTAACTTCCCTACCATTTCTCTAGATACCATATTCTCACAACTACCCCCATCAACAATAACTTGACATACCTTTCTACCAAAAGTGCATCTAGTTCTCAAAATGTTGGTATGGAGCCATGAATCATTAGAGTTCTTTGCAGGAACTTCATCTTTTTCTAGGATGATCATTAATCTCCTCATCATAAGGGTTTCTTCAACATTTGGTGAAACTTCTTGCTCCTCCTCTTTTAGCTGAGCTAGGTTCACTCTAGGCTATCTTGATTTATTTCTTGCATGTTATAATTTGAGCATTCAAAGGCTCCATGTCCTTCTTCTTCACATCTAAAATAGGTAAAGGGCCTCCATTGAGATTTCTAACCTCTTTTACTACCATAACCTTGTCCTCACTAAAATCCCCTTCCTCTTTCCTATTTTGCAGGATCTCGTCTAAAATCTATATTTCTTTCAAATCCTTGGGAGAATTCTCCTTGGCCATAGTTAAAACCTCCTCAAAAAAATGTTGAGGGAGCCCTTCTTCCTCCTGTATTCCTTTGATTGTACTATCAATTCTTCTATTCTTCATCCTTTAGAGCTAATTGGTAGGCTTCCTCCATACTGTTAACATGATGCATGCTCAACTCATCTTGGATAGAGAATTTGAGGCCATTCGTATATCTGGCAGCCACTCTGCTCATCATCTTCTTGATGCTCTATTCTCATGGATAACTTATAGAACTCATTTGTGTACTCTTGTATAGCAGAAGTTTTTTTCTTGAAATTCTATAACTTACAAAATAGGGTTTGTGAGTAATCTAAGGGTAAGAACTTTTCCCAAAGATTTTTCTCCATCTTGCTCCATTCTTTTCCTTTTGTTTTTAGGTCCATTCCTTCTAGAGGTAATCCCATCATATCATTGTATGTCCCTTTAATTTTGTGTAGGGAAACTTCATCTTCTTTCCCTTTTCCATAGGCTTCCATTTAAAAAATTTACCCATCTCATTGAGTCAATCTATCAACTATTCTAGCTTAAGACTACTAGCATAGTCTATGATTTTGATCTTAATCCTTTCATTTTCTCCTTCTAAAGACTGAAGCACTCTATCTTCATAGCTCAACTCTTTCAAGGGTTTTTCTTCATTTTTATTAACACCTCTTCGATTTCCCTCTTCATTTGATTTGTCCTCTTCTTGTGGTACTGGTATTCCTTGATTATCCATTCTCTCATTTAGCTGTTCAATTTGCCTTTCTATATCCAACATAAATCTTTACATTGGAGTGACACCTCCTCTTCCTCTTTCTTGTCCTCTCCCAACCATCTTTCCACTCTAATACCAAATGATGTAGCCCAAACCCTTTCAAAATAATGCTAAGAAAATATTAACAAAGTATAGATTTTTAGAATATCATTCTTCACTAAACTTCTCCAACTCTATTCTACCTTACAATGAAAGAAAACACCTACTTATGATAATTTTAAAAATTACCATATTTGCCATATTTTTAGAAAAACCAAAATTTCTATTTTTTTAAATCTCCAAACCCCATCTTATGAATCCTATTTTTTCCCAAGAAAAGCCCCCAAGGAAGGAAAGATGAATTGCTAACTAATCTATGGAATCAAGAATATGTGTAATGCCTCGCTTGGAGATCCTTGGAAACAATGATAAATATAAGCCGAGATAATTTTTTTTCTTTTTTCAAAAAAAATATGAATGAACTCAACAAAAACATACGAGGACCCCAAAGATCACAACAAAAGACTAACCAAACACCCTGACACCAACAAATCTTCAGACACCACTACTGACCAAAACAATTAATAATGGAAGATGCACAATTGAATCCAAATCAAAACATTCTAAATTCAAAATGCAACACCAAAGGATTGAAGATCAGTTAAGAGGGCAGCCAAAACACTTCATAAAAAGTTTGGGTCTTACTTAAAAGTGCCTGTTGTCGGTTCGGATAGATTTTTGCAAATACTAGTGATACTTTAAATCAGCACTGGGCAATGTAGACGCCTAAAATCCCTTAGAAAATAAAGTATTTTTATTTTTTGAAAAAGTCCCTGATGACATCATCATTTATTAATTAATTAATTTTTATATCATTAAATCCCTTTATCTTAATTAAGAATATTTAATTAAAGAATCCCTCCCAAAAATGTTTAAATCTTATTTAAACATTATTTCCTTATTTATTAATTATTTAATTAATAAATTGACAAAAAATCTCAAAATAAATATTTAATTTATTTTTTGCCCAAAACTTGGCCAATTTCCTTAAGATCACTAACCTTTTCCAAAATACTCCAATTCTTCTTTAATTTCGATTAAAGGCTAATCCCATCATTTTCTACCCTTAATCCCAACTCAAAATATTTAACTAAAGTTAAATATCAATCCTCATGTTTATTAAAAATATTTTAATAAATATTTTCTCAACCCAAACCCTTGAGATAAATAAACTTTATTTATCCTCAAAACCTTATGAAGTTCTAGACTTTTCTAGAAAGTCTTCATCCTCACCCTAAGCCTATCCCTAAACCTCCATTTTAGCCTAATCCACCCCATCCACCCATACTAACCAAGCTTAGCTACTAACTCACCCACCCTCATTGAATGCCATCCACTTGCATATCTCTAACATCCCTAATCTAAATCCTGAATCACCTCTAATCCCACCCCTAACCTTGTCACATTCCCTAAGCAAGCTTAAGACTTTCTTAAGCCAAGCAAAATCAACAATCTCAAATCCCTCCAAAATATCCCAACCACCCAACCATGAATGCTCTTACAAGCCCATTCATTGCTCTTACAAGCCATTATGAAGGTCTTTATGAGCTTTGAGTCTCTTTTGTTGACCCCTCAACCCCTCTTGCTCTAACCAATGACTGTGTGACATGTGTCACTCCCTAATTGGCTGTAAGGAAGCACAATCCATGTGGTCTCCTCTCATTCAATCTAAACCTTCCATAAGCTTTCTCCCTTCCTTGCATCCTAGCCCTTGATCCCTCAAGCCCTTTGCCTATTTAAGGAATCTTCTCCCAAGCCATTTTAACACAATCTAGAAAGTAAAACCATAATGCCATTTTGAGAAGCCATCTTTTTACATCAAATCCATTCACCAAAATCTATCAAAAATCTTCCATTAAAGCCCATTTGAGAATTTGAGCATACATACATAATCAAACCATCTTAGCTATTAGACACACCTCTACATCAAGTGATCATCCTCATTGAGAGAGCCTATCCATGGCTCATATTCTCATTTGAGGACTTCACTTTGTCTCTCATGAAGTTATGTTAAATTAGTATGCAAATGCTTTTTGATTGTTTTAATTTAGTGTTTCTAACATACTAAAGTAGCATATACATTTTGGCACGTCTGGTGGGACCCCACTATAGGTCATTCATTCATCCATTTCACCCTATGTTTTATTTTTATAAACTAACAATCTAACATTTTTTGTTGTTTGAGTAGGTTGTAGGGTGTTTCTCTTATTTTTGTAAGTTGAAGAATGCACTTGAGAAGAAGACATAACCTCTAAAACTCGAAAATAATTAAACTTTTTTTTTTTTTTGAAAAAACTTGCGCATTTCAGTTCTGTTCTCACAGTGTCATTTTCGCAGTTCAGCATCTCTGCAAATTAGCGTTTGCGCTTGGTGAACTGTCGTCTGCACCTGGTAAACTGTCATCTTCGCAACCTCAACTGTCATCTTCAAATTTTGGCATCTCTGTCTAGTCTACTATTGGCTGCGCCACCACCAAACTATCATCTCTGCAACCTCAACTGTCATCTTCGAAGATTGGCGTTTGTGCCTGCAAACTATCGTCTTCGCCAGATACTCTGTTGTCTCTGTTGTCGCCTCTAATCTTCTATCGTCTCTGTCGTCGCCAACCTAAACTTTCGTCTCTGCAATTTAGCACCTCTGCCTATTTTTTGGTTGTCTGCACCACCAAACTGAACTGTCATCTTTGCCTCTTTCTCTGCCATCTTCACAGATTGGAATCTCCATAGTTCAACGTCTTCGTAGTTCAACATCTCCGCAGTTTGGCATCTTCGCCTGATGAACTGTCGTCTCTGCCTATTATTGTTGCATTTCTATTTTAACATCTCTGTTTCTATTTTAACATCAAATTTTAACTTTTGGTGGTTCCATAGAGTAGAAGTTTTTTAAAGCATTTTTACGCTTATGAAAAAGAACAAAAAAAGTTGATTTTATTTTCTCCATAGTTAAGCTTCAAATTTTGAGATTTTTGGATGACTAATCAAATTAGCTTTTGTAGCTTTGTAGGTTGGAGCGTCTATGAAACCACTAACCATGTTTCTTGCAGGTTCTCCTTACATGGTTTAATGCTCTTAAAAAATGAATTTGAATGTTTAAACACTTGTCTTTGAATGTATGTCACTTAAATCAATTTTGAATGCCATGGATTAAAATCAATTTTTCTTAGAATGCATGCTTAAAACAAAAAAACTCAATCTTGAATGCAAAGGATCAATTCACCATTGCAATATCTCACACTTCAATTTTTGGACATAAAAAGAACTTAAATCCACATTTTTGTAATCTTCTAAGTTATAAAAACTAATAAAGATGCTTTGAGTGAGTTTGTAGTTGGACTCACCCTCTTTAATCACCCATCATTTTAACCATTGGTTGCAATCTCAGCACCATCTATGGGGATGGGTCCACCTAAGAGGGTGTTAAGTGCTCCACAAAAATCAAACTCCACTTACTTGGGTTTTTATTAGTCTTTCTAAGTTAGAAAATTCTTTGAATGCACATTAGTCTTGCTAACACTTCATTTGGGCATAAAAATTGAACAACTCTTGATGTGGAGGGCCTCCAAGTGTGCGCTTGACAATCAAGTTTCACACATCTTTATTTTGGGTTTAAAACAAATAAACACTCAATCTTGAATGCCTTAAAGAAAATCAATCGACACTTGACATGGAGGGCCTCTAGGTGCTCGAGTATACTCTTGTTGACCCTAAATCTTCTTGGTGTATGCATTCTTTGATCGATTTTATTTTTTCTGAAATTTCAAAGTTGGAATTGAACATTTGCATCCTAAACATGTGTGTTTGCAAGGTTTAGAGCAGCACACATAAGAGTCAGTTGGTAAAAGAAAAAACGTGTTTTTTTAGCCCAAGATCATCCAAGTCTTCTCTCCCCTTGTCGTCTTTTCAGGCCATCTTGAGTGCATAAGATTAGGATCCAAAATCTTGTTTAAGTTTTAGGAGGCCTACTTGGGGATTTCATCACCCCTTGGACGACCTCAACTCCAGCGTTCTGATAGAGTATAAAGATCGGGAGGTGAATCCAAAAACACCTCTCTTGGAATCAAGATTTTGTCACTCGAGCTAAGCCTCAAGGAACTTTATACCTTGAGAAGTGAACAAGGAGAAGTGGGTTACCACTCCTCTCGACTATGTGACATTTTTTTTGTTTCATCTATGGATTTGGGCCTCATGTACCTTGGGTATATCGAGGAATCCCTAGCTAAACCAACTGTCAGCTTTGCAGACAACCATCTAGGGTGTTAATGTGTTTGAAGTGACTGATCGAAACATTTGTAAAACATACACACTCCTTGGTGCAAGTATCACATCTTGAGAATCAAAAACTTCTATCTCGTTGTTCCTATCTATTGCTTGATTTTTTATTTGTTGAATAAATTTTTACGAAACTTGGTCAATCTTAGCTTAGGGCATACTTATCGTAGTCACTGCCTATTCCAGAAGTTGAACGAGTTGAAGCAAAACAATGGAGATCTCTCAAAGCCAAGAAGATTCATGAATTCATGTCAGAACAACCCAAACCGAAACAAAAGTTTCACAAAGCCAAACTCAATCCATCTCAGGCATACCAAGAACTTTCAGCCAAGAGAAAGGAAATAACACCAAGCCCTTGAATTGCCAAACTCCACAAAGTAGAGGACAAAGTTGCTAACGAAGAACTTCAAGATGCTTGGTTAGATCACACCATCCAACTTAACCAACATCCAGGAGTTAACCTTGCTTATGCATTACCAACTAGGCATGATTTCTATGATTAGATCCCCTTGTTTCTCCACATCTTCTTTCATAAGCTCCACTTTAGAGTCATCCTTGTAGGTAAGCTAGCCATCTTTAGTTCTCCCCTTAAGCATTTTAGCTCATCCATCTCATTTAGAACCAAACCATCTAGCCAACAATCCAAAAACTTCACATCTAAGCCTTCAAAATTGTTGTCACCTTGCCAAAAGTTTTCCATTCCTAACATCTTCCAAACCCACCAATCTCACCAAGGTTATCCCTTTGATAGAGCTTTGTCTAGGGTAATCTAGCTTTGTCACTTGTTATCCCTCATCACCTTGAGCTAAGGGTTGAGATACACAAGTGGTTAATCTCGTGTTCTTCCTAAAGGATCATCAGTCTATCCTTAAGTTGACACAATCACCACCAAGCTTTCACATAGGAAAGTAGACCTTTCATGCTTTGGCAACATATCTTTGAAGTTAGAATCCCCAACCTAATCCTCCTTAGGTTTTTTCATATAGCTTTACCTCAACCTAGAAAATCTTTTGCATAGAAAAGCCTTCCCCTTTTGCATCCATCAACATTGTTGCATCTCATCCCTAGGAAACATTCTGCATTTTCATGCCACCTGTCACTCGCTTAGCCAAGAAGAAGAAAATAATGGAGCCGTATCATTTGGATCAAAAAGCATCGCTCCCCTTGAGAAGTAAACCATCCTTCAGCCCAGAGAATACCATACCATCACCTACTGACATTGAAGCTTTCATGAACCAACCAGGAAATGCAATATTGGTGAATGCCATTATAGACAAAACAAGGAAACAATCATGGCTAACTTTTGAAAGGACAACATTGGAGCCTTTGACTTTAGAAGACCTCCACCCCTATCAGAGCCATCTCACCCATTGTTTGGACAACTCCCACCACCCATAGGCTCTTATGATTTGAATTATCCTCAATATGTGCCAAAAGAAGAGCCTCAACCCACCCCATATGATCCAACAGACCCAAACATCCTCTACTTAATTTGAAATATCCCTTCCACAAGCCAATCCAGCCACCACCACTCCACCATTGGTCCATACCACTCCATCCCAAACCCACTTCGTCCAAAACACCTCATCATTCACTCCCTTCACTATTGCTGCTGTTGCTCTCCAAACCAGCCTTCCAAATCCACCCATCTCCCAAATTAGTGCTAGCATCTTTGGCCAACCTCAGCAATATACAATTGGGATGCCACCCATGGGGCCAAGTAATCAACCTTTCATCACCCCTAGCTTATTTACCTTAGCTCAAAACACAATTCCATCATTTCCACTAGGTCCTTGGAGCTCAGTACCATCAGCCACAAATCCACAAGCTACAACCCTCACTCCACAAAGCTATCAAACCCCACAAGCTACTACCAATGTTCTGCCAAGATCTCAACTAACCTAAGCTCCTACCACCACTCTACCAAGCTTTCAAATCCAGCCACCAAGCTATCAAACCCCATCAATTCCATTTCCAAGCTTTCAATTCCCACTACCTCCACCACCAACTAATCCATTACCTTGTATTACCAACTATTTTTCTATGCCACTTCTAGGAGGAAATCCACCACCACCAACCACCAATTACTTAACCTCTTTTGCCATGCAGATACCTTCCCAAATGGGGGCACAACCCACATATATTGGTCAAATTCCTCAAATCCAAAGTCAAGTTCCACAAGCTCCCTGATCCTTTCCCCAAGCTTCACAACCATCTTATATCTTACCTCCACGAAGCAATCCATTTATCCCATAGCCAACTTATGTTCCTCAATCCCAACCTCAAATCCAATATCAGTAGCAAGCCTCGCAACACATGCAACAATATGTGCCACCTCCACCTCAGCAACCCATCATCCACCATTCAGTTGCCCAAGCCATGTACAATCCCTACCAGCCCATACCTCAAAGTCATCCATATTCCATTGCCCCATCTAGCACATACCCACCTTAGGGCACTCCTACATTGGGGGCACCCCAACCATCACCCATTAATTCAGAATGGGAATCCATGAAGATAGCTTTGAAAAACATCCAGGAGGGAAATGATCCAAAAACCTTCAAGTTTGAGAATGTGTGTCCTTACCCATTTGATAGAGCCATTACCATGACACCATTTCCCAAGCATTTCGAGACACCCAAATTTGACAAATTTAGAGGAAAAGGAGACCCTATCACACATATCAAATAATTTTACATGCACTGCCAAGAAGTGGCATATGATGACATCTTTCTCTTGCGTCTCTTTCCCAAAAGCTTGGCCAAACCAGCTCTTGAATGGTTTTATAAAATTCCCTATGGCACAATTAAATTTTTTTCTGAATTATCTGAGGCATTTGTAGCCCAATATGCCCATCTCGTTGAAATAGAGCTATCAGTAGTTGATCTTGTTCACACTAAGCAAAAAGGTGGAGAAAGCCTTCCCGAATATCTGCAAAGATGGCAAACCCTTACCACCCGCATAACTTTCACCTTGATAGAGTGCCATTTGGTGAAAATGTTTATTGATAATGCCCATCCTAGCTTGGCTCACCACATGACCATGAACTGTTTGCAGACCTACAAAGATATCAAAGAAAAAGGAATGATCCTTGAATGAGGACTCATTAAAGATGGTGTGGTCAAGATTTACAAAGAAGCCAACCAAAATCAAACACATTCAAATGACAAGTCTAGGTATTGGAACAAAAACAAGCACGTTGCAACAGATGGGGTTACTGACACCAGACATGTGAATATTGTTGGTCCTTCTCAAAACCAGTCCAACCCACCATATCAACCAAACAATCAACAAGCTATCAACTACCAACAACAGAATAACCAAAGCTATCAAAACCACAATCCAAGACCCAACTTCCAAGGGTCTAGCAATCAAGCTAATGCCATCAATGTAGCTACAGGGCAAAAGCCCAGATTCCAACCTACACCTAGAAATTATGCACCCCTTGGTGAGCCATTGGATGTCATTTTTGAGAAATTGACTAAGGAAAACCTCATCAAATTTCCTCCTACCTAGCAAATTGACCTAGGCCAATCCAAAGTTGCATGGTACAAAGATAATGAGTATTGCAAATTTCATAGGGTAAAAGGTCACACTACCCTCAGATGCATGAAACTGAAAGATTATGTGTAGGACCTCATTGATCAGAAAGAAATCATCGTTGGTGCCCAAACCTCTCCCAATGCAGGCTTACTGATCTATCAAAATGATTTTCCTCCTCAAAACAACCAAAATCCTAGAAAAGCACCTATCCAAACCAACAACAACAACACCAAAAACTACTAACCAAACCAACTGCATGGGAAGAACAATGACCACACTTCATCCTATATAGACTATGGTAGCCTCATAGGTTGTATATCTGAGAAAGACCCTTTTGTCAATGTTATCAATATCCAAGGACCAAACAATGAGTGTGCAGTCACCACTCAAAGAGCACGACTTAACATCGTAGGCCCACCCATTTCACCAGCACCATCAACTCCATCAAAAAGCCAGTACAATATCTTGGAACACCTTGGGAACATGCCAGCCCAAATCTCCATTTTAGGCCTTCTCTGCACTAGTCTTGTGTACAAAAGCATCCTTGACAATGCTCTCATAGAATCCTGTGTCCCTTTAGATATCAACGCTACTAATTTTCTTAATCTTGTTGGAAACCTATCCTCCTCATGTGCCCTATCTTTCAAACCCACCGACATACCCGTGGTCGAGCCAGATCACACACTTTCGCTTCGCATAGCCATCATGGTATCCAATTTTGCCATAAAAAGAGTAATGATAGATAATGGATCAGCCTTGAATATTTGCACCCTAAAATTCATAAAATAAGCTGGGTATACTGAGGTAGATATCATCAATGAAGTTATCACCATCAAAGCTTACGACAACTTGGAAAGAACCACAGAAGGAACTATTTTGCTGCCAATCAAGGTTGGGCTAGTCATCCAAGAAACACTCTACCATGTTATTGATCTAAACCTACCATTCAACATCCTCCTTGGTCACCCATGGATTCATGCCATGAAAGCTGTTCCATCCACTTACCATCAGTGCATCAAATTTTTGCATCAGGGCACTGAGGTAACCATCCATGCCGATCTAGAACCCTTTGCTTACTGCAATGCGGTTGAAGCTTCATATGCAAACCATTGCCCTAGAATTGATATCGGCACAACCATCACGAGCTCATCCCACACTTGTAATGACCCAGAAACCATCCTCGCCTCCACCCTATCTACCATGAAAATCAATAACAAAGGCTGTGGAGAGTATAGTGTATCAGATGCATTTGCTGTTTGGGGCACTCCCACTTGATCCACATGCCCATAGATGATTGACATATCACAAAGCTAAGGAGATTCTACCTCCTTGATACAAATAGTTTGGCCCAACAACCTTTGTATCGTCAAAAATCCCTCGTCATGAGGAGCTCACTCCAGATATCAACAATTGGTTA